>CM037864.1:13098859-13546359 GCA_021292105.1 Anadara kagoshimensis
CTAAATGCAGACAAAATACTTTTAAAAAATTTCATGTTTGGTTACTTTTTTGTGAAATATACCAGAAAAACATCGCAAAATTGTAGAGTTATTTTTAAAAAGAATCAATCGAAATGCGGGCTTCAAAAGAATTTGATGCACCAGAATCATAGCAAACAATGTAAATCAATGGAAAAAGCATCAAACCAGGGGTTTCAAGACTTGAAAATAGGCAGTTACTGTTTTTAATTCAAACACTCGGTATTAATGAAACTGTAAAATCGGTAAAAAATGTTTAGATCTTCATTTTTCATTATTTGAGCGGCCATTTTGTCCGCCATATTGGAAATGGCAGCCATCTGAATTTCAAAACATCACTGGATATATCTAAAATAATAAGCAGGTAAAAAATAATAATAAATTCTTTCTTGTATATGTGGGATCAAAACGGGAAATAACACGCTATGAATACACTGTATGTGATTTTGGCGGCCATTTTGTCCGCCATATTGGAAATGGCAGCCATCTTGAATTTTAAAACATCACCGGATATATCTAAAAATAATAAGCAGATCAAAACCAAAATAAATTCTCGTATATGTGTGATCAAAACGGGTAATAACACACTATAAATACACTGTATGTGATTTTGGCGGCTATTTTGTCCGCCATTTTGAAAATGGCGACCATATTGGATTTTTTAGTTGGCCCCATATCAGAAAATAATTTCCATGCAATGATCTATAATCATGCCAAGTTTCATGCTTATAACAAGAAACCCACAATTTTATCAACTTTTTGCACGAATCTGCTGGACTATATGTAGAAATAAAAGTTACAGTCACAGTCACAGGGTCCTTCGGTAGATACCTTGAAATGCGATGACCATCACGGCAGACATTTCATGTTTACGAACACATTGACTGTGCGCACTGCAAAGGTAAAAAAATTGCCATCTTAACTATAGCTGTTGATGTTTTGATATAAGCAAAATATCCTTGACTGGTGCATAAAACCACATTCAATCAATCAATCAATCAATCAACCAATCAATCTTATTTGATTGGCGAAGGCCATCTGGTCAATCATTATAAAAACTTCGATAAGTGTAGCAACTAACAGGAAGACCGCACTCTTAGAAGTTGAGCAAGAATCTGAGTGGAAAATACGAAATGATTAAAAATGTCTCGAAGCCTAAATAACATTGTGCCATGGTAAACAACAGGCAAGACATAAATGCTTCAAAAAGCTGTAGATAACAAAAACTAGTATAAGCTCAAGTGATCATGAAATGTACAACCAAGTGGGGGAATAAGGTATGAACAAAGAGTATGTCGGAAGGCGCAGAAGACATGCGAGTTTCGGCTAGCGAACTGTGGAAATTCTCGAGTTCGAGTCGGATAAGGACACAACCCGTGTTGAACGCTGTTATCCGAAACCTGACGCTTTAGAGCATTCGGCCTCTTTGGAAATTTGGTCAACAAAAATATAACGGAAAAAACATGGTATTAGTTATACTACGATACACTTAATTTCGAAATATAAAATTTTAACTAATTGTGCTTAATAAATCTGGGATGGTAATATTTTATATCTATAATTACAGCGGCCATCGAACCGCCACGACGGACACACGTACTGCGCTACGTTTTAAGAACCTTCGATTCGAATATTGAATGAGTCAAATCACATCCAGATGTTTCAGAGACGATTTAAGTTTACAGACGGAAGCACATACGGGATACGGACGCACGCACTGTTCGTCATGCCAGAGGCTCAGATAAATAGAGCCATTTCAGATAAAAAAAACGTAGTACTCATTGTAGTTGTCAATTCAAAACGCGAAAAACACCTAGGAATAATAGTAAGTTAGTGAGTTAATCTTGTAAAAGAGATTATGTGCAGCATAAAACAACAAAGATAGTAAATAAATAAATGAATAAATAAATAAAGAAAGAAATATTGACTGATGAATGAATGAATGAATGAATGAATGATATTCACTTATAAAACTGTTTACCCTACCTTTGCCTGGATTCTTCAACTCTCTTATTGCATGTTGTATTTTCCTTTCAATCTTCTCATCTGAGAACAAGTGAAACATTTGCTTGACGAAATACTTTCCGCAACCTTTTCCTTTATCTGTCAAAACTTAAATTTCCAAAGCTATAAATGAAAAAAATAAAATAATTTCTTTGAGCATTTTGATAATAATTTTAGTGACAAAAATCTGCTGAAGTAAATGAGTTGAAGAATAGATTGTGTCGTTTTTGTCTGCTTATTTATATGTTTTTGTCGTACAACAAATGGCTTATTGCGTGCATGAAGTTCCGGGTTATGGTAAATACGAGGACATATCTGTTACAATCAATAATGTAATTATAATATCATGTTAAATGTTAAATATGAAATGTAAAATGAAACCAGGAACCTCTACAAAGTTTGTTTTTTATTTTCAGTTAAATGTTAGGAATTAATAGTATTTTTAGGATTATTTATTTTTATTTTCAGTTATATGCCAGTTTCTAACATATTTTTATAATTAAGACTTTTTAGTTTAGTTCTTTTATTTAGATTCCAAAAAAAAAAAAACCATTTTATTGTACTCCTTTTTAACGTATTTTTAAATATGTTAATACTTTTCATTATTCTTAGAATTTTTTTTTGCGGAAACAAAACATCAAAAACGATATACAAAAACATGACAACTAAATAAATACAACCGTGGACTAAAATTCAAATCAAGCACAAATAAAACGGCCAATGGTATTCAAATCAAAATCATGAAAACCATGTGAAAACTGCAAAATAACTTGAATATATCAATTTCAATAAGACCGTGTGCTCTAAATGGGTAAGCACCTGTCTCGGCAAGTGTGAAGTTAACATTAAGAATATGATAGCAACACAATACTACGGGACGTCAAATATATCAAAGATAAATTTAGATACAGAAACATCATATTTATCTAAAATAATGATGTGACGGCCATATAATGGTTTGAAGCTCTTAAAAAAGTTATGCTTGCAATACCTCTCCACCCAGCTTGCTTCGTTTCCGGGTTGAAAATAAGCTCTACTAAAGCGTATTAATTGCGAAACAAATAAACCAGTAGCAGAAGAAGCAGGTTTATTTCTGCAACGTAAAAAGTTATGTCGTAATTAAGGTATACGTCCTAATATGAAGACACAGGACAGGTCATATCTTTATTTTCAAGCTCATTTGGACAGATGACATTCGCATGCATCTATTCTTCAGATTTAGGATAATTTACAGATAGCACACCATCTATATATCTATGTGGAGTGAATAATTTGGCGGCAGTCTCTTCTCCAGGCAAACAGGATTTATCATATATTCTTTTCTATACCAATAAAGAAACAAAAAAGCAAGCATTGATAAAACATTGACTAAAACTTAAACCCAATTGAATCATTTAATAATTAAAATATTGACTGGTGCATCTATCCATCGAATTTATCAACCAATCGTGTAAACCTTTTGAATTAATTGATCAATAAATAAACCAATCAAATTTCATCAATAAATAAATCAATCAAACATTGACTGGTACGTATAACCCATTGAATCAATAAGTAAACCAACCAGCATCCGGCCTCAATTCCCTGGTGGAAGTTCACGTGTCTAACCTAATTTGTCAGTTTCAAAGTTTTTACTTTCCTTCTGGATTGTGATTCGGATATGGATTAGTGTGTTTGTTTTTATCTCTAATATTGACTGGTACGTCAACCCATTGCATCGATCAATAAATAAATCAATCAAATATTGGATGGTACATAAACCCTTCGAATCGATCAATCAATCAATAAATTAATCTATCAAATATTGACTTGTAGTTAAAAAACATTTAATCAATCAATCAATGAAACATTGAATTAATCAACCGGTCAAATATTGACTGGGACTATAAAATTATTCAATCAATAAATCAATCAAATATTGGGTGGTATGTAACACCCATTTAATCAATCAATAAATAAATCAAACATTGAATAGTACTTTAAACACATTTAATCAATCAATTAATCAAATATTGACTGGTACTTAAAACCCATTGATTCAATCAATCGATAAAACACTTAATGGTATGTAAAACTATTGACTCAATGAATCAGTTCATCAACCAATCCTTCAATCAAATATTGACTGGTACGTAAAACTCTTTGAATCAATCAGCCAATCAAACATTGACTGGTACGTAACCACATTTAATTATTCAAAGATTGATTGGCACGTTAACCCATTTAATCAATCAATCAAATAAATATTGACTGGAACGTAAAACCAAATCAGTCAATCATTGGATGAATCTGTGGTCTTTATACAAGTTTTTAGGCTGTGAGAAGTGATTTGACACGACGGACCTGTGCGCAAAGAGTATGCTCGTGGCAACACAAATGTTTTAAGAAGTCTTGATTCTTCAAATGTGACAATGAAGTTGGCAGAATGGTTGCTGAATCAATGGAGTGGTCAAGGGTTCAATCACGGTCCATTGTGATCAAAACCGGCTATGCTTTTTAATATTAATATTCGTCTTGGCTGGTCACTTCTCGAAATAAGTGAAATAATCATGACTAGAATGAAAATTCATGCATATCAATGTAGAACCTTGTCTATAAAGTACAGAAATGTGTAAAACATAGAAAAGTTTGTAAAAAGTAATCTTATTAATTTTATATAAATTATGAATGGTTTTTATCAAATTCTTTAAGGTTTTTTGTGACTTTGTATCATTTTTCACTGCTCAATGATAACATCAAAATTAATTTTAATTCCTTGTGATACAATGTAATTATTGTCTGTCATACCTATAATATTCAAGAAATAACAAGGTGAACAAGTTTGGTAAAATCAAATGTCAATGTTAAGCATGATTATAAAGCACATTTCAATTTTAAACATCTCCAGTCCATTTATAATGTGTTGCTTTAAAAGTATATTGAAATTTTCTTTTTTAAACAGTATTTTTCATATAAATTCATATAATCCTTTTGGAGTACACGGCTTTACTTCCCTCGTGAAAGTTCACACGTCTGACCTAACTTGTCGATTCCAAAGTTTTTTCTTTGTTTCTGGATTAAAATCCGGACATGGATTAGTATGTTTGTTTTTGATACTATATTTAACAGTGAAAAACTTGAAAATGATATAAAAAGATCAAGATATTGTACAATTTTTCCAAAATGTTCCAAAAATACATAATTTTTTAGATCCCTATAAAAGCAATGCAATTAAATTTTGTTTTCAATTTTAAAGCATTTGTCAGAAAAAAATTAAACATCTTTAGATCACTTTAAAACATTGTTTAAGTACCAAATATTAAAAATGAGTATTGTCAAATTAAATTTCCCTAAGATATTGTTAGGTTTCAGTAAAACGAAAAATTAAAAGAAGCATATTGTTTTGATGATGTGTGTCAAAAAGTTAATACGTAACAGTAGCTTTCAAATTATTTTTAATAAATAAGACTCAAATTCATTTGTTTAAGAAATTTATTAATCGAAAAGCATCAGCAGACATGTTAAAAACCATTTTTAAAACTTCCTCAACTTATATTTTGTGTCCACTAAAATGAGTTGCTTCAATATGAAAAAAATGAGACCCATATGACTTGACAGATACTCTGTCACCTCGTCTCAATTGAAGAATTACGGCATTGGATCCAGTTTCCCAGTTCCTGACACCATGAGCTGTGAGTGCATACATTACAAATTTGTCGTTTTTGTTAATCTCTACATATGCTGGATCTGAATTGGACCTTATATTTACGAAAAAGTAATACAATCCTGGCTCTGGACAATAAAAGACTCCATTTGAAGTATTCAATCCTCCTCCTACATTGGTGATTATTCGGGTAAACTTTAGTATTTGATGGCGAGAATACGATTTTGCCTTTGGTATTCCAGCAGTGAAAGCAATTTTATTTTCTGTAAATAAAACAAAATAATTAATATACAAGTGTGATCTGGAGTAATATTGTTTTACGTTCCACCAGTTGAATGTTTTTCGCTAAGTTCTAGGTGGACAGTACAGAAATAGTATAGGAAATCGTAATTCTCGGAGAAAACGATCAACCTTCTACAAGTGATATTTGGTGATAAATTACTTTCATTCTTGTTACATTCACCTTCTCTCCTGATCATTCGAACAATTCAGTTGATTGATTATATGGTGTTTCGTCCCAGTCAGGCATATTTCACTTAAATCGAGAAATCATAAGCTTTAGTTGTGTGGCAGAAATGTTAAGTTTTGCAGTGTTCTCAGGGCAATGTGCAGGGATAATTCTAAAACGTTCTATGTCTTCCGCCTCTTTAAAACTTCTGCCGTTTTATAAGGTACTTATCGTACTATTCACGGGAAAGTAAACAACCATGGATTTTAAACAAAATATTTTGGCTGTTTTGCCTAATTTATAAAAGCTACCACTACGTTAAATGCATTGGTAGAGCGATTGCTTCGTATTTTGGAAATCGTAGGTGCGAACCTCGGCCGGGTCTAAGTTGACATTTAAAAAAGTCACAGAGACATTGTCCCGTGTCACGGCTGGCGTTACACGTGAAAAGAACCATATCTGCACATTGCCATGAGTGCACTTCAGGGTCAAAATATTTGTAATTTCAGTTTTTAACGAAAATGTATCGAAAAAAAATATTTACATTATATATATACTTTTAAGTAAAATTATGCATTAATATATCTGAAAAGACAATATTTCTTTCTATCACAACATGTACAGCGGCCGTCATCGTACTGTCACACCGGACTAACCTACGTTCAAGGGTCTTCGAATGTAAAAAAGCTTAGTATTATATCAAGTAGTTTTAAAGGAGATTTAAGTTTACAGACGGATGCATATACATACGCAGGTACTGTTCGTCATATCATACGATAATATGGGTAGAGCTATTGAGACAATAAAAAATTCTGTTGTAAATTCAAAACGAGGGTGACGCGATATAGCACCTAGGAATAATAGTAAGCTAATGACTAAGTAAATAATGATAGTCCTGTAATAGAGAACAAAATAAATAAATAAAAAATCATCTGATTGATGAATGAATGAATGAATGAATAATATTCACTTATTAAATTGTTTACCCTACCTTCACTTGCTTTCTTATACTCTTGTATTGCTTGTTGTATTTTCCTTTCAATCTTTTCATCTGAGAACAAGTGAAACATTTGCTTGACGAAAAACCTGTCACAACCTTTTCCTTTATTTTTCAAAACACCATCTACCCCACCACTTGGATTGGCAAAGCTGTAAAGGAAATAAAATAAAATTATTTCTTTCAGCATTTTGACAATTTTAGTGACAAATATCTGGTGAAATAAATGACTTCCAGAATAGATTTTGTCGTTTTTGTCTGCTTATTTATATGTTTTTGCAGTACAACATATGGCTTAATGCGTGCATTAAGTTCCGGATTATGGTAATTACTAGGGTGTCGGTTACAATCAATATTGTAATTATAATATCATGTTAAATGTTAAATTAGAAATGTAATATGAAACCAGGGACCTTTACAAAGTTTGAATTTTTTTTTCTGTTCAATGTCGGTTTCAAATAATTATATTTCTCTTTTTTAGAATTAAAACATTTTAGATTAAATAATTTAGATTCTAAAATATTTTTATTGTTCCCCTTTACTGAAAAGTATTTCTCAAGATATATATATATTTTTACATTATTCTCGGCATTAAATTTTGCCGATACAACACATCAGAAAAACGTAAAAAAAACCATGACGACCACATGAATTAGACAGTTGGTTATACAATTTAATAATCAGAAGATTTCCATATATTAAATTCCAAATCATATACAAACATAGCGGCCCATGTTAAAATCACAATCACAAGAGGTAAAGAAAAACTTTTATAATTTGCAAATTAAGTGAACTCCCATAAGGGGAGTGAGGCCGGTTGTTCTAGAAGCCAATTATATAGGACAATTCCAATATAAATGTCCTGTGTCAATTTTTGCGTCTGATTCTATATATAACAATTCATGTTCATTTATTTGTTGAAAACATACAATTGGCAAGGAGAAAGCGCAATTGTGATACAAACATATTATGTCTTATGACGTAAAAACACAGGAACGGAAAAAATCAAAATGGTCGGCACTAGTCAAGATGGCCCCAGAATGTAATAATTGTCCATTCGTTTAATTATGGCAGTTTAGATGGAATCTGAAATATCTACTTTGAAATTCGAAATAACCAATGACAGTGTTAAAAGCTACAAAATAAAATGTCATGCATCTTTTTAAACGCCTCTGTTTAAATAAATGCAGACTTAAAATGATTAAGAGAAACACTAAATTTAATGCAGTTCCCATGTTCCTTTCACACGATTTTGAGTACACATGTGGCGGGTGTAGCTAGCTAATCAGAAGGTGCTTACCGTTCCGGAGCAGCCGGCCTCACTTCTCTGGCGTCTAACCTAACTTGTCAGTTCCAAAGTTTTTACTTTGCTTCTGGATTGTGATTCAGACATGGATTAGTATGTTTGTTTTTGATTAAATGAAATGTACATTTGTCAAATGTGACATGAACTCGGATTTTCATACTGTGACAGTGAAAACAGTGATAATACAAACATGTTTAAACTTAGTATTTTTGTTGACCCCTCTTTCAAACATTTAACTTTTCGGTTATGTATCTATCTATAACTCAGCCTCTGGGCAGTTGAGATTCGACTCCTTATCGTTATCTCAGTTATCTCAGTGACATAAACGAATAAGTGCCGAAGAGGCAGCTCATCTAGGTCCCTAGTTGGCTAAATTGTATATCTTTTCGACAATTTTCCACAGCTCTCTGGAGATTTCCGCAGCTATCTCCGCTGGAGAGCTTTTTCGGCCTCTATCTATCTATATTCCGGCATTTCGGCGGCTGATCTTCGTTTGCGCAGCGAGTTAAACGAATGAATGCCGAAGACTGCTAATCTAGGTCAATTAGTTGGCTACATTATAATTATATACTCTTGTACATTCGTCGCTATCTATCTCTCAAGAATTTTTCGACCACTATTTATCTACAGTCCGGTCAACCGATATCTGAACTTTGACTCTTTGTCGTTAGCGCAGTGAGATACACGATTAAGTGCCGTAAAGGCATCTCATTTCGTTTCCTAGTACGCTACAGTATAGTTACTTGTATATTCATCGCTATCTATCTCTCCAGAGCTTTACGGCCACTATTAATCTACATTCCGGTCACCCGACAGCTGAACTTCGACTCTTTTTCGTTAGCGCAGTGATATACACGAATAAGTGCCGTAAAGGCACCTCATCTCGGTCTCTAGCTAGCTGGCTACATTCTATTTCACGACAATGTTGCTGCATCTATCTTTCTCTCGAGAGCTGTTCAGTCTATATTTCTACATTCCGGTCACCCGACAGCTGAGTTTCGACTCCTTTTCGTTAACACAGTGATATACACAAATATTTTTCAAAAATGCAGCTCATCTCGGTCTCTAGCTAGCTGGCTACATCCTATTTCTCGACAATGTTGCTGCATCTATTTTTCTCTCGAGAGCTGTTTGGATTTTATTTCTACATTTCTACCACTCGACAGATGAGATTTGACTCCTTTTTGTTAGCACAGTGAGATTCACGAATAAGTGAAGAAAATTTCTGTTGGCTATATCGTATATCTCGACAATTTTCTGCAGCTGCAGCTATCTATCTTTTGAGAACTTTTCGGTCGCTATCTACGAGGGTCGTCCGATATGTTATGTGCATTGTACGATATGTCAAAATCATTCGACTCTAAAAGTGAAATGAACACACCCATTCAAATTATTTTTTGCGGGTTGAAATGAATACTTGTTATTTCTGAATCCATTTCTGAAATACGTGACGGTACGCTGATTTAGGTAGATTTCTAAGGCACTGACTGATGGCTTAGCAAAAGGCTAGGACAACCAGATAAAAAATGTTTTAAGTTTTGGAGCTAGGAAAAAGTCTAATGGGGCTAGATCTGGAGAGTATGGCGGGTGCGACAGGACAGTAACATTCTCCGACGTAAAAAAAACTGCTTCACAAACTGAGATGTATGTGATGGAGCATTATCATGAAGTAGACGAACATGCTTAAATCCTGACACAGGGCGTCACTTTATATAATATGTCTTGAGCTATTATAGTATAACATATAACATCGACGAGGGTTGTTCGATATGTTATATGTATTGTATGAAATCATTTGACTCGAATAGTAAAATGAACATAGCATCCCTTCAAAATATTCTCTGCGGTTTAAAATACATAATTGCAATCTCTACATCCATTTTTTAAATGCGTTATGGTACGATGAGATAATCCGCTGAGGCACTGATTTAAGACTGAGCCAAGGGCTTGTCGATTCTTTCAAGGAAGACCAGAGAAGAACTTTTTAAGTTTTGGAATAAGGAAAAAGTCGATACGAGTTGGTTCTGGAGAGAATGATGGTTGTGTCAGAACAGTAACATTCTCCGACTTTAAAAACTGCGTACAAGCTCAGATGTATGTGAGGTAGCATTATCATGAAGTAGACAAACATGCCTATATTCTGACACAGGGCGTCAATTTAGATAATATTTCTTGAAATATTACAGTGTAACATCTCATTAATTCCAACTTACAACGCTTTAGCACTTCGCCATCGAGATTTTTATTACTATACCATCAAATGAGAAGACATGCAATAAGTAATCTTTGTGCTTATGCTTCTTTTAGCAACAAAATGTCTTCTGTCGTGTTTAGTTAGTTATGGTTTATTTCCAAATTTTCTAACTAGCTCGAAATAGGAAACACATGTGTCGTCATCAATGTTTGCAATTCTTTGATTAAATATGGGAAACATTTTGACCAATTGCTTAGTGGTTTATACTCATGCTCGGTTTAAGTCATCTGTCAATATATGCGGTATCTATCTGGCAGAAATCGTACTGACAACAAAAGCTTCAAAATGAAATACACCGACGGCGATAGCGATATGCCAACAGTTTCGGTAACATCACGAATCGTGTATCTGCCATCATTTTCAATTATTTCCCTTGCCTGTTAGTCACATGTCGACCACATTTTGCTACGTAAGAATTTTCCCATATGATGCCTTATAAGACACATAAACTTATCAAAATCAGAAAAAAATGTATTACCGAATGATGTATTGTTCAAACATCAGTTAAAATTTCTTCAATATTTTTAAACCGTTTCCCAACCATTTTACAACAGTGGTCAACAACTTGCTCTATTAAAATGACAGTAACATTCTCCGACTAAAAAATTTGCTTCACAAGCTGAGATGTATGTGATGGAGCATTATTATGAAGTAGATTAACATGCCTAACTCCTGATACAGGGCGTCATTTAAGATAATATTTCTTAATCTATTATGGGAAAACACATCAGTAATACCGACTTAAACACCTTTGCCCTTCTGTAACTGAATTTTTATGGCTATACCAACCATTTTACGAGAGTGGTCAACGGCTGTCTCTATTGAAATGACTCTAATTTTAAAACTATCTGGAGCTGAAGACACGTGTTTATACAATGTAAAAAATACCGAATAGAACTATCTACGCGTATCATTATCAACACTCCTAAAAAGCGTATTTGCGCTGTGGTACAATACACAATATAATTTGATGTCGGACAGTAATCGCATCTGTGCCCCGGTCATTTAACAACTGAGATTCGATCCCGTCTCATTATCTCAGTGTTAAATTTTCGATATACATCAATATGTACATGAAATCAATTCATCAAATATTGACCGATACATAAAACAATCAAATCAATGAATCAATCAATCAAATATTGACTGGTATATAAAACCCATTGAATCAATCCAATTAATTAATCAATCGAATGTCGATTGTCACGTAAAATTCCTTATATTCCTTTAATCAATCAATTTACAATTTTTAAGTGGCGCGTAACATCTATTGGACCAACAAATCATTCAGTAAAATATTGATTAGTACGTGAAACGCATTCAATCGATCCCTCAATCAACCAACTTAATATTGGCTGGTACGTAAAACTCATTGATTCAATCAATCAATCAGCAAACCTATCAACTATTGATTGGTACGCAACATCCATTTGATCAACAAATCACTCAAATATTGACTGGTACGTAAAACTCATTGAATCAATCAATCAATCAATCAACCAGTCAATCAATGAAATATTGACTGGCACGTAAAGCAACTTAAATTAATCAACCTATGAAATATTATCTGGCACGTAAAACACAATGAATCAATCAAGTATTGAAAGGTACTACAGTCATTTGATTATTCAATCAATCAAATATTGAGAGGTACGTACCAACCATTGGGTTAATTAATCAATCAGTCAAATATTGTCTGGTATGTGAAAACCAATTGAATCAACCAATAAGTCAATCAATCAAACATTGACTGACCCGTGCACCCCATTGAATCAATAGACTAATCAATATCGTGTGGTACCATTGAATCAATCATTCAATGCATTAATCGATTAATCAATCAACTGCATATTGACTATTACGTAAACACAATCAATCCATCAATCATTCATTAGTCGGTAGTCTTTACACAAGTAATAAAGGCTGTGACATGTGATTCGACATAAAGGTCCAGTGTGAAAAATGTTGTAGGTGTGAACTTGTTCAGAGCATGCTCTGAACAAGTTTACACCTACAACATTTTTCACCGGTTTACTTAAAATGGACCGGTTTACCGGTATACCGGTATACCGGTAATACCGCACACCTCTGCAAAGAAAGGGAGAGAGAGAGAGAGATTAACTCTCTAGTCTCTAATTATTTTGAAATGTTGACATCTAGAAAAACACTTAGGTGAGTGATAGGTTCACTATAAGTGTATCGTCGTGACAATATGTTTAGGATTTGTGAAAAGGCGTATTGACAACTGAATTGGAAGAATGGTTGCTGAAGAAATGAGGCAGTCAAGGGTTCAATCTCGTTGTGTCGTGATACAAAACGGCTTTTCGTTTCAATATTACGCGCCGTATTGAAGTATCAATTCATAAAACAAACTTTCACTTAAAATTTGTCTTGGCTGGTGACATAACGAAATAAGTGAAATTCATGATAAGCATGAAAGTGATTTAAAAACAAGCATACTAATCCATGTCCGAATCACAATCCAGAAGCAAAGTAAAACTTTGGAACTGACAAGTGAGGTTAGACACGTGAACCTCCACAAGGGAAGTGAGGCCGGCTGCTCCAGGAGGGTAAGCACATCCTGTTTAGCTAGCTACACCCGCCACGTGTGTAATCAAAATTGTGTGAAAGGAACATGGAACTATGAGACGTCAAATATATCCAGGGCACTCCTGGACACAGAGACATCAAACGGATCAACAATGAATACAATATCATGCATATAAATGCATTACTGTGTTTACAAAATACAGATATGCAAAAAGTAATCAGAAGTTTGTAAAATCCTTATCAATTTTATACGAATTATATATGTATTTTCCATCAAAATCTCCTATATTTATTTCTTGACCACTTTCGTTAATTTTTTCACTGATCGATTCAGTATGTTTTTCCATCAAAGTCTTTAAGGTTAATTTCTCGTTTTATTTTTTATCATTTTTTCACTGATTAATTAAGACAACATTTTAATTTCTTTTAATAGTTTTCAAATTATTGTCTGCCATATTATAATCAAGAAAAAAATGTTTAGCATAATATTACAGCAGTATTCACTTTTTAACATTTCTAGTGAATTTAAAATGTTTCTCTTAAAAAATATTGAAATTTCTTTTTTTCAAACAGTATTTTTTGAAAATAAATTATATTTAGCAGTGAAAAAAAATATGGACATCGATCAAGAAAGATATTTTCGAGAATAATTTTAGAACACAGATTTATAGTGAATAAAGAAATGTTTTACTAACTGTCCGTAAAACGTTTTGCACGTCTCTGTATCTCAATGTTATAAATATTTATATAAAATATAAATAAGACTGAACAAATTTTTTTTAGAATTTATTTACTGAACTCAACAATAATCAGCAAACATAACTGAGATGCAATTTTAATTTTTCACTTTCTCAAGTTATATTTTGTGTCCACTGAAATGAGTTGTATCTGGGTGAAAATTATAAGACCCGCTCGACTTGACAGACACCCGGTCACCTCGTCTCAATTGAAGAATCAAGGCATTGGATCCAGTTTCCCAAGTGCTGGCAGCGTGAGCTGCGTGTACATGCATTACAAATTTGTCGTCTTTGTAAATCATAGCGTATGCGTGTTTAGACTGGGACATGATATTTACGAAAAAATAGTACAGTCCCGGCTCCGGACAATAAAAGATTCCATCTGTTCCATTTAAGCCTCCTCCAACATTGGTGATTACTTTGGTAAACTTTATTATCTGTTTACTTGAGTAAGTTTCATACTTTGGTATTCCAGCAGTAAAAGCAATTTTATTCTCTGTAAATGAAATAATAATTAAAATAAACTTTAAAAATAGACAGTGAATAAAGTCATAAACAAGTGTCTTGTGGAGTAATATTGCTTTAGGCTATCCCAGTCGAGTTTCTTTCGCTTAAATCTAGGCGGTTAGTACTGAGGTAACCGGAATTCCCGCAAAAAACCACCGACCTTCTACAAGCGGTATTTTGGTGAAAAAAGTCATTTTTATTCTTGTTACACCCACCTTGTCTGCTGATCATTATAACATTTCGGTTTATTGGTTGAATGATTTTTTTTCGTCCCACTCAAGAATGTTTAATTTATATCGAGATTTTGCCAGCTATGAGTTAAATGGCAGATATATTGCTCTTTGTAGTGTGCTGAGGGCAATCTGTAAGAAGAGTTCATTAACGTGTCACGACTGCCGCCTCAGAGGGCCTCGGTTTTAAGGTTTCTTCCGAAGGAAGGACACAGTGACTTTCATTTCTAAATACCGAGTGCTTGGTGTGACTACCTAAGTTCTAGTCTTATGTCAGACCCGGGCCGGGGTTCGATCCCACGACCTCAACTTTCGGAGCGAACACTTTATCGTAGTGGTAGCATTTCAAGAAAATTTATTCTATTAACTCTTAATGTATATATTATTTAATCAATAAAACTAAAAGAAGGAAAAATATTTTTTAAAATGTTCATGTTTGAATACTTTTTCTGTGAAATGTACCAGAAAAACATCTAAAAACTGAAGTTAGTTTTTCAAAAAATCAGAATGGGGCTTTGAAAGTTTTTGATGCACCAGAATCATAGCAATTTATGTAAATCAATAGGAAAAGTTTTAACCCCGGATCGGGGATCTGACAAAGACTTTAAAATAGATAGTGACTGTTCTTTTGCCAAGATTCTGTATGTAGAAATAAAAGTCACAGTCACAGGGTTCTTCGGAAGATACCTTAAATACTGATGGCCGGTGTCACGGCAGTCGTGACATAATAAATAACTAATTGACTTAAGCGCGCTGCAAAGGTCAAAATTTGTCATTTTGAATATAGCTGGTGATGCATTGATATAAGTTAAATATCCTTGACTAGGACGTAAACTGGCTCCATTCAATCAATCAATGCCTCGAATATCTTGCCAGAGTATGTTATCCGAAACCCGACGCTTTAGGTCATTTGGCAACAACGGAAATTTGGTCAATAAAAATATCGGAAAACCGTGATATAGGTTAAACTACTGTACACTTACTTTCGATATATAAAGTTAAAACTAAATTGTGTTTAATAAATCTGAAATATCATTATTTTATTTCCATAATTACAGCGGCCATCGAACCGCCATGACGGACACGTACTACGCTACGTTATAAGAATCTTCGCTTCGAATATTTAATTAGTTGGATCACACCCAGATGTTTCAGAGACGATTTAAATCTACAGACTGACGCCCATACGGAATACGAACGCACACACCGTTCATCATGCCATTGGCTCAGATAAATAGAGCCATTTCAGTTAATAAAACGTAATATTCATTGTAGTTGTCAATTCAAAACGCGATACACACCTAGGAATAATAGTAAGTTAGTGAGTTAATCCTGTGAAAGATTATGTGCAGCATAAAACAACGAAGATAGTAAATAAATGAATAAATAAATAAATATTGACTGATGAATGAAAGAATGGTATTCACTTATAAAATTGTTACCCTACCTTTGCTTGCTTTCTTATACTCTTGTATTGCTTGTTGTATTTTCCTTTCAATCTTTTCATCTGAGAATAACTGCCGCAACCTTTTTGATCCTTTACTGTTCGGGCACCATCTACCGAATCACTTAGATTGGCAAAGCTGTAAATGAAATAAAATAAAATAATTTCTTTGAACATTTTAATAATAATTTTAGTGACAAGACTCTGCTGAAATAAATGGCTTGCAGAATAGATTGTGTTATTTTTGTCTGCTTATTTATATGTTTTTGCAGTACAACATATGGCTTAATGCGTGCATGAAGTTTCGGGTTATGGTAATTACCAGGATATCGGTTACAATCAATATTGTAATTATAATATCACGTTAAATGTTAAATTAAAAATGTAATATGAAACCAGGAACCTCTACAAAGTTTGAGTTTTTTATTTTTCTGTTCAATGTCGGTTTCAAATAATTATATTTCTCTTTTTTTAAAATTAAAACATTTTAGATTAAATAATTTAGATTCTAAACTATTTTTATTGTTCCCCTTTACTGAAAAGTATTTCTAAAGATGTATATTTTTTTACATTATTCTTGGCATTAAATTTTGCCGATACAACACATCAGAAAAACGTAAAAAACCATGACGACCACATGAATTAGACAGTTGGTTATACAATTTTATAATAAGAAGATTACCATAGAATGAAATCCAAATTATATACAAACATAGCGGTCCATGTTAAAATCACAATCACAAAAGGTCAAGAAAACTTTTATAAATGGCAAATTAAGTGCGCTCCCTTCAGGGAAGTGAGGCCGGGTGTCCTAGAAGCCAATTATATCGGATATTCAAATATAATTGTTCTGTGTCAATTTTTGCGTCTGATTCTATATATAACATTTCATGTTCATTTATTTGTGGAAAACATACAATTGGCAAGGAGAAAGCGCAATTGTGATATACAAACATGATCTGTTTACTAACGTAAAAAACAGGAACGAAAAAATTCCAAATGGTCGACATTAGTCAAGATGGCTTAGAATGTAGTAAATGTCCTTTGATGTATTTAGAGTAGTTTAGGAGAAATCGGAAAGATCTAACTTAAAATTCGAAATTACCAATGGCATTGTTAAAAGCTACACGCCTCCGTTTAATAAACTGCAGGCTTAAAATGATTAAGAGAAATACTATAACTTTAATGCAGTCTCCCTGTTCCTTTTACACTATTTTGATTACACACATAACGGGTGTAGCTATGCAAACAGGAGGCGCCTACCCTTCCGGAGCAGTCGACCTCACTTTTCTGGTGGATGTTCACGTGTCTAACCTAACTTGTCAGTTCCAAAGTTTTTATTTTGCTTCTGGATTGTGATTCGGACATGGATTAGTATGTTTGTTTTTGATTTAGTGAAATGTACATTTGTCAAATGTGGCATGAACTCGGAGTTTCATACTCTGACAGTGAAAACAGTGATAATACAAACATGTTTAAACTTAGTATTTTTTGTTGACCCCTCTTTCAAACATTTAACTTTTCGTCCATGTATCTATCTATAACTCAGCCTCTCGGCAGTTGGGATTCTACTTCTTATCGTTATCTCAGTGAGATAAACGAATTAGTGCCGAAGGGACAACTCATCTAGGTCTCTAGTTGGCTAAATTGTATATCTCGTCGACAATTTTCCGCAGCTTTCTGCAGATTTCCGCAGTTATCTGCGCTCGAGAGCTTTTTCGACCTCTATCTGTCTATCTATATTCCGGCATTTCGGCAACTGAGCTTCGTTTGCGCAGCGAGATAAACAAATGAATGCCGAAGACTGCCAATCTAGGTCAATAAGTTGGCTACATTATAATTATATACTTGCTTATTCGTCGCTTTCTATCTCTTGAAAGATTCACGGCCACTGTTCATCTACATTCCGGTCACCCGATATCTGAACTTCGACTCTTTTTCGTTAGCACAGTGAGATACACTAAAAAATGCCGTACAGGCAGCTCATCTCGGTCCCTAGCTAGCTGGCTACATCCTATTTCTCGACAATGTTGCTGCATCTATCTTTCTCTAGAGAGCTGTTTGGATTTTATTTCTACATTTCTACCACTCGACAGATGAGATTTGACTCCTTTTTGTTAGCACAGTGAGATTCACGAATAAGTGAAGAAAATTTCTGTTGGCTATATCGTATATCTCGACAATTTTCTGCAGCTACATGTATCTATCTTTTGAGAACTTTTCGGTCGCGATCTACGAGGGTCGTCCGATATGTTATGTGCATTGTACGATATGTCAAAATCATTCGACTCTAAAAGTGAAATGAACACACCCATTCAAATTATTTTTTGCGGGTTGAAATGAATACTTGTTATTTCTGAATCCATTTCTGAAATACGTGACGGTACGCTGATTTAGGTAGATTTCTAAGGCACTGACTGATGGCTTAGCAAAAGGCTAGGACAACCAGATAAAAAATGTTTTAAGTTTTGGAGCTAGGAAAAAGTCTAATGGGGCTAGATCTGGAGAGTATGGCGGGTGCGACAGGACAGTAACATTCTCCGACGTAAAAAAAACTGCTTCACAAACTGAGATGTATGTGATGGAGCATTGTCATGAAGTAGACGAACATGCTTATATCATGACACAGGGCGTCATTTAAGAAAATATGTCTTGAGCTATTATAGTATAACATCGACGAGGGTTGTTCGATATGTTATATGTATTGTATGAAATCATTTGACTCAAATAGTAAAATGAACATAGCATCCCTTCAAAATATTTTCTGCGGTTTAAAATACATAATTGCAATCTCTACATCCATTTTTCAAAAGCGTTATGGTACGATGAAATAATCCGCTGACGCACTGATTTAAGACTGAGCCAATGGCTTGTCGATTCTTTCAAGGAAGACCAGAGCAGAACTTTTTAAGTTTTCGAATAAGGAAATAGTCGATAGGAGTTGGTTCTGGAGAGAATGATGGGTGTGTCAGAACAGTAACATTCTCCGACCTTAAAAATTGCTTAGAAGCTCAGATGTATGTGAGTGAGGATTATCATGAAGTAGACAAACATGCCTATATTCTGAAACAGGGCGTCATTTAAGATAATATTTTTTTTGAAATATTACAATGTAACATCTCATTAATACCGACTTACAACGCTTTAGCGTTTCGCCATCGAGATTTTTATTACTATACCATCACATGAGAAGATATACAATAAGTAATCTTTGTGCTTATGCTTCTTTTGGCAACAAAAGGTCTTCTGTCGTGTTTAGTTAGTAATGGTTTGTTTCCAAATTTTCTAACTAGCTCGAGATAGGTAACCCATGTGTCGTCACAAATGTTTGCAATTCTTTGATTAATTATGGGAAATATTTTGACCAATTGCTTTGCGGTTTATACTCGTGCTCGTTTTAAGTCATCTGTCACTATATACGGTATCTATTTGTGCAGAAATCGTACTGACAACAAAAGCTTCAAAATGAAATGCACCGGCGGCGATAGAAATATGCCAACAGTTTCGGCAACATCACGAATCGTGTATCTGCCAATTATTTCCCTTACTTTTGATACATTTGCCTTGCCTGTTAGTCACAGGTCGGCCACATTTTGCTACATAAATTTTTTTCTCATATGATACCTTATCAGACACAAACTTTCCCAATTCAGAAAACAATTGTATTACGGAATGATGTTTAGTTGAAACATCAGTTAAAAATTCTTCAATATTTTCAAACCGTTTCCCAACCATTTTACAACAGTGGTAATCGACTTGCTCTATTAAAATGGCAGTAACATTCTCCGACTGAAAAAGTTGCTTCACAAGCTGAGATGTATGTGATGGAGCATTATTATGAAGTAGATTAACATGCCTAACTCCTGATATAGGCCGTCATTTAGGATAATATTTCTTAATCTATTATGGGAAAACACATCGGTAATACCGACTTAAAACACTTTTGCCCTTCTGTAACGGAATTTTCATGGCTATACCAACCATTTTACGAGAGTGGTCAACGGCTGTCTTTATTGAAATAACTCTAATTTTAAAACTATGTGGAGCTGAAGGCAAGTATTTTTACAATGTAAAAGACACCCAATAGAACTATCCACGCGTATCATTATCAACAATACTAAAAAGCTTATTCGCGCTGTGGTACAATACACAATATAATTAGATGTCGGACAGTCATCGCATCTGTATCTCGGTCATTCAAAAACTAAGATTCGATTCCGTCTCATTATCTCAGTGTTAAACTCTCGATATACATCAATATGTACATAAAATCAATTCATCAAATATTGACCGATACATAAAACAATTGAATCATTGAATCAAACAATCAAATATTGACTGGTATATAAAACCCATTGAATCAATCCAATTGATTAATTAATCAATCGAATGTCGATTATCACGTAAAATTCCTTATATTCCTTTAATCAATCAATTAACAATTTTTGAGTGGTGCATAAGATCCATTGGACCAACGAATTAATCAGTGAAATATTGATTAGTACGTGAAACGCATTCAATCGATCTCTCAATCAACCAACTAAATATTGGCTGGTGCGTAAAACACATTGATTTAATCAATCAACAAATCAATCAATCAATAAGCAAACCTATCAACTATTGCGTGGTACGCAACATCCATTTAATCAACCAATCACTCAAATATTGATGGTACGTTTAACTAATTGAATCAGTCAATCAGTCAATCAGCCAACCAAATACTTACTGGTATGTCAAACCCATCGTTTCAATCAATCACTTAATCAAATATAATCAACCAATCAATCAGCAAACCTATCAACTATTGAGTGGTACGCAACATCCATTTGATCAACAAATCAATAAAATATTGACTGGCACGTAAAGCACCCTAAATTAATCACCCTATGAAATATTGTCTGGCACGTAAAACACAATGAATCAATCAAGTATTGAAAGCTACTAACATTCATTTAATATTGTCTGGTACGTGAAAACCAATTGAATCAACCAATAAGTCAATCAATCAAACATTGACTGACCCGTACACTCCATTGAATCAATAGACTAATCAATATCGAGTGGTACCCATTGAATCAATCAATCAATGCATTAATCGATTAATCAATCAACTGCATATTGACTATTACGTAAACACAATCAATCCATCAATCATTCAATAGTCGGTAGTCTTTACACAAGTTATAAAGGCTGTGACATGTGATTCGACATAAAGTTCCAGTGTGAAAAATGTTGTAGGTGTGAACTTGTTCAGAGCATACAAAGAAAGGGAGAGAGAGAGAGATTAACTCTCTAATTATTTTGAAATGTTGACATCTAGAAAAACACTTAGGTAAGTGATAGCTTTACTATATATAACTGCATCCTCATGGTAATATTTTTAAGATTTGTGAAAAAGCGTATTGACAACTGAATTGGCAGAATAGTTGCTGGATAAGTGAGACAGTCAAGGGTTTAAATTCGTTCTGTTGCGATAAAAAACGGCTTTTCGTTTCAATATTAAGTGCTGTACTAAAGTATCAACTCATAAAACACTTTCACTTAAAATTTGTCTTGGCTGGTGACTTCAAGAAATAAGTGAAATTCATGATTAGCATGAAAGTGAATCAAAATCTGAATCACAATCCAGAAGCAAAGTAAAAACTGTGGAACTGACAAATTAGGTTAGACACGTGAACTTCCACCAGAGAAGTGAGGCTGTGTGCTCTGGAAGGGTAAGCACATCCTGTTTAGCTAGCTACACCCGCCACGAGTGTAATCAAAATTGTGTGAAAGGAACATGGAACTATGAGATGTCAAATATATCCAGGGCAATCCTGGACACAGACACATGAAACTTATCAACAATGAATACAATATCATGCATATAAATGCATTACTTGGTTTACAAAATACAGAGATATGCAAAAAGTAATCAGACAGTTTGTAAAATCCTTATTAATTTTATACGAATTATATATGTATTTTTCCATCAAAATCTCCTATATTTATTTCTTGACCACTTTCTTTAATTTTTTCACCGATTGATTCAGTATGTTTTTCCATCAAAGTCTTTAAGGTTAATTTCTCGTTTGATTTTCTTATTATTTTTTCACTGATTAATTAAGACAAAATTTTAATTTCTTTTAATAGTTTTCAAATTATTGTCTGCCATATTATAATCAAGAAAAAAATGTTTAGCATAATATTACAGCAATATTCACTTTTAAACATTTCTAGTGAATTTAAAATGTTTCTCTTTAAAAATATTGAAATTTCTTTTTTTCAAACAGTATTTTTTTAAAATAAATTATATGCTATATTTAGCAGAGAAAAAAATATGGACATCGATCAAGAAAGATATTTTCGAGAATAATTTTAGAACACAGATTAATAGTGAATAAAGAAATGTTTACTAACTGTCCGTAAAACGTTTTGCACGTCTCTGTATCTCAATTTTATATATATTTATATAAAATATAAATAAGACTGAACAAAATCTTTTTTTAGAATTTATTTACTGAACTCAACAATAATCAGCAAACATAACTGAGATGCAATTTTAATTTTTCACTTTCTCAAGTTAAATTTTGTGTCCACTGAAATGAGTTGCGTCTGGGTGAAAATTATAAGACGCGTGCGACTTGACAGACACCTGGTCACCTCGTCTCAATTGAAGAATCACGGCATTGGATCCAGTCTTCCAGCTTTTGCTGTAATCGGACACCACATACATTAAAAATTGGTCGTTCTTGTAAATCTGTGCATACGTAGGAATTGAATTGGAGATGATATTTACAAAAAAATAGTACAATCCCGGCTCCGGACAATAAAAGACTCCATCTGATCCATTCAAGCCTCCTCCAACATTGGTGATAACCTTGGTAAACTTTAGTATCTGTTTAGCAGAGTACGTTTCGTACTTTGGTATCCCAGCAGTAAAAGCAATTTTCTTTTCTGAAAATATAAAAATTAATAATATAAAAAAAAGGCCAATAAGATTTGTCAATAGAGTCAAGATACAATTGAGGAATAGAACAATATTGTTTAACTCTGCCACATTCAAGTCAATGGCGTAGCGTGCATATAAGCCAATAATCCTGTGGTTGCACATAAGTTTTTGATACAAAATAATAATTAATTCAGTCTATTAATATGTACGAATAAAAATAAAATACAAAAAAAAATGATTTTTTTTTCAAATCTAAAACAAAAAATGTCGTCTCGCTCCTAGTCTAGTAGTTAGCAGTTATAAGCCAATGTGTTCGTCAAACCCGTAGGATAAGTCGTGTGCATTTTTCTGGAATGCAAGTGTAATCAAATGCCAAGATCCAGCTCAAATTACTACTTAAATTATGCAAGATGCAAGCGTTAAACCAGTCTTCAGGGTAAACAACTTCAGTTTCCCAATTAGGTGAATTAAACTTTTATCCGAGACCTTATATAAATTTAGAACAGAAAAGATAGAATAATAGAGGGTGGACTGGTTGGTCGAGTTGTGGAAATCACAGTCAACCATCAAGGTGTAGACCACGCTCGAGGTTGCCTAACTTCTTGTTAATCGGTACATTTTTCCTAATGAGCTAACGGTTAATCCATAATCCATAGACCCAGTAGACATGTCATTGATTGAATGAGATTTTTTACGTTCAAGTGAAGAATATTTCACTTATTATGAATATAGAGACGTCCCCAGATATAGGTGAAGTAACAGAATTTTGACACTCGCAGTGCGCTTAGGGCAATGTGCAATTACGGTTCTTTAATGTTGCAATACAGACTGTGAGACAGGCATCAGTTTCAATTTCTTGTCCGAAAGACTGGTGACAAAAAAACGAATTTTACCCTTTTTACCAATGTAAATATTGATTTAGAATACAGAAAGATGCACCGATTGGCAGATTGCTTCATTTTTTCAAAATTGTACGGAGCTTGGTGGAGCATGCCACTGTAATAACTTACGACGCGATTACGACGCGTATGGTGCCTTTAGCACCAGGCTTGCACATTCATTCCTTTCACGCTACGCCACTGCAAGTTTCTTCCGTTTAAATCGAGGCGGCCAGTATATCCAATTTGCTTGCCGATCGTAATAACATTTCAGTTGATTCATTGATCGGGGTTTTCGTTCCAGTCATGAATATTTCACTTAAGTCGAGACATCACCAGGTATAAGTGAAGTGGCGGATATATTGTTCTTTTAAGTGTGCTCATGGCAATGTGCAAGAAGGGTTCATTAACGTGTCATGGCTGCCGCCTCACGGGGCATCGGTTTTTTCCGAAGGTAGGACCCAGTGACTTTCATTTCTATATACCGAGTGCTTGGTGTGACTAACTGAGTTCTAGTCTTATGTCAGACCGGGGCCGGGGTTCGATCCCACGACCTCAACTTTCGGAGCGAACACTTTACCGTAGTGGTAGCATTTCAAGAAAATTTATCCTATTAACTCTTAATGTATATATTATTTAATCAATAAATCTAAAAGGAAAAATATTTTTAAAATTGTTCATGTTTGATGACTTTTTCAGTGAAATGTACCAGAAAGACATCTAAAAACTGGAGAGTTATTTTTTCAAAAAATCAGAATGGCGGCTTTGAAAGTTTTTGATGCACCAGAATCATAGCAATTCATGTAAATCAATAGGAAAAGTTTTAACCCCGGATCGGGGATCTGACCAAGACTTTAAAATAGATAGTGGTTGTTCTTTTGCCAAGATTCTGTATGTAGAAATAAAAATCACAGTCACAGGGTTCTTCGGAAGATACCTTAAATACTGATGGCCCGTGTCACGGCAGTCGTGGCATGATAAAGAACACATTGACTTGAGCGCGCTGCAAAGGTCAAAATTTGTCATTTTAATTATAGCTGGTGATGCATTGATATAAGTTAAATATTCTTGACTAGGACGTAAACTGGCTCCATTCAATCAATCAATGCCTCGAATATATTGCCAGAGTAGACTAAAGCTATGTCACAAATGCTGCAAGATGCTGTAGTACAACAACAACTAGTTGTATAAGCTCAAGTGGAATGTACAACCAGGTGGTAGAGTAAAGTGTGAACATAGTAGATATCGGAAGGCGCACCGAATTTCTGCTAGCAAACTGTCAAAGTTCCCGTTTTAGGGTATGTACGAGTTGGACGCTGTTATCCTAAACCCGACGCTTTAGGTCATTTGGCAACCACGAAAATTTGGTCAATAAAAATACGCTGTATATCGGAAAACCGTGATATATGTTAAACTACTGTACACTTACTTTCAATATATAAAATTTTAACTAAATTGTTTTTAATAAATCTGAAATATAATTATTTTATTTCCATAATTACAGCGGCCATCGAACCGCCATGGCGGACACGTACTACGCTACGTTATAAGAATCTTCGCTTTGAATATTTAATTAGTTGGATCACACCCAGATGTTTCAGAGACGATTTAAGTTTACAGACGGACGCACATACGGAATACGGACGCACGCACAGTTCGTCATGCCATACGCTCAGATAAATAGAGCCATTTCAGGTAAAAAAACGTAATACTCATTGAAGTTGTCAATTCAATACATACCTAGGAATAATAGTAAGTTAGTGAGTTTGTCCTGTAAAAGAGAATATGTGCAGCATAAAACAACCAAGATAGTAAATAAATAAATAAATAAATAAATAAATAAATAAATGAATAAAGTAAGAAAAAAATATTGACTGATTAATGAATGAATGAATGAATGAATGAATGAATGGTATTCAATTATAAAATTGTTTACCCTACCTTTGCTTGCTTTCTTATACTCTTGTATTGCTTGTTGTATTTTCCTTTCAATCTTTTCATCTGAGAACAGGTGAAACATTTGCTTGACGAAATAACTGCCGCAACCTTTTTGATCCTTTACTGTTCGGGCACCATCTACCGAATCACTTAGATTGGCAAAGCTGTAAATGAAATAAAATAAAATAATTTCTTTGAACATTTTAATAATAATTTTAGTGACAAGAATCTGCTGAAATAAATGGCTTGCAGAATAGATTGTGTTATTTTTGTCTGCTTATTTATATGTTTTTGCAGTACAACATATGGCTTAATGCGTGCATGAAGTTCCAGGTTATGGTAATTACCAGGATATCGGTTACAATCAATATTGTAATTATAATATCATGTTAAATGTTAAATTAGAAATGTAATATGAAACCAGGAACCTCTACAAAGTTTGAGTTTTTTTATTTTTCTGTTCAATATCGGTTTCAAATAATTATATTTCTCTTTTTTAGAATTAAAACATTTTAGATTAGTTTAATTTAGATTCTAAAATATTTTTATTGTTCTCCTTTACTGAAAAGTATTTCTAAAGATGTAAATTTTTTCATTATTCTTGGCATTAAATTTTGCCGATACAACACATCAGAAAAAAAGTTTAAAAAACCATGACGACCGCATAAATAAGACAGTTGGTTATACAATTTTATAATCAGGAGATTTCCATAGAATAAAATCCAAATCATATACAAACATAGCGGCCATGTTAAAATAACAATCACAAGAGGTAAAGAAAAACTTTTATCATTTGCAAATTAAGTGAATTACCATGAGGGGGTGAGGCCGGTTGTTCTGTTCTAGAAGACAATTCCAATATAAATGTCCTGTGTCAATTTTTTTCTGATTCTATATATAACAATTAATGTTCATTTATTTGTTGAAAACATACAATTGGCAAGGAGAAAGCGCAATTGTGATACAAACATATTCTGTCTAATGACGTAAAAACACAGGAACGAAAAGATTAAAAACAGTCGGCATTAGTCAAGATGGCCCTAGAATGTAGTAAATGTCCTTTGATGTATTTAGAGCAGTTTAGGAGATGTCTAACTTAAAATTCAAAATTACCAATGGCATTGTTAAAAGGTACAAAATAAAATGTCCTGAATCCTTTTAAACGCCTCCGTTTAATAACCTGTAGGCTTAACAATGATTAAGAGAAATACTATAAATTTAATGCAGTTTCTCTGTTCCTTATCAAACAATTTTTATTAGACACATGGCGGGTATAGCTATGCAAACAGGAGGTGCTTACCCTTCCCAAGCACCCGGCCTCACTTCTCTGGTGGAAGTTCACGTGTCTAACCTAACTTGTCAGTTCCAAAGTTTTTTACTTTGCTTCTGGATTGTAATTCGGACATGGATTTGTATGTTTGTTTTTGATTAAGTGAAATGTATAGTTGTCAAATGTGGCATGAACGTGGATTTTCATACTCTGGCAGTTAAAACACCGATAAAACAAACATGTTTAAACTCCATATTCTTTTGTTGACATTTCTTTTAAAATACTTTAACTTTTCGTCCATGTATCTATCTATAACTCAGCCTCTCGGCAGTTGAGATTCTACTCCTTATCGTTATCTCAGTGAGTTAAACGAATTAGTGCCGAAGGGGCAACTCATCTAGGTCTCTAGTTGGCTAAATTGTATATCTCGTCGACAATTTTCCGCAGCTTTCTGCAGATTTCCGCAGTTATCTGCGCTCTAGAGCTTGTTCGACCTCTATCCGTCTATCTATATTCCGGCATTTCGGCAACTGAGCTTCGTTTGCGCAGCGAGATAAACAAATGAATACCGAAAACTGCCAATCTAGGTCAATAAGTTGGCTACATTATAAATATATACTTGTTTATTCGTCCCTATCTATCTCTTGAAAGATTCACGGCCACTGTTCATCCACATTCCGGTCACCCGATATCTGAACTTTGACTCTTTTTCGTTAGCGCAGTGAGATACAATAAAAAGTGCCGTAAAGGCAGCTCATCTCGGTCCCTAGCTGGCTGCCTACATCCTATTTCTTGACAACTTTTTTGCATCTATCTTTCTCTCGAGAGCTGTTTGGTCTATATTTCTACATTTTACATTTTTACCACTCGACAGCTGAGATTTGACTCCTTTTTGTTAGCACAGTGAGATTCACGAATAAGTGAAGAAAATTTCTGTTGGCTATATCGTATATCTCGACAATTTTCTGCAGCTGCAGCTATCTTTCTTATGAGAACTTTTCGGTCGCGATCTACGAGGGCTGTTCGTTATGTTATGTGCATTGTACGATATGTCAAAATCATTCGACTCTAAAAGTGAAATGAACACACTTATTCAAATTAGTTTTTGCGAGTTGAAATAAATACTTGTTATCAACTATTGCGCGGTATGCATCATCCATTGGATCAACCAATCAGTCAATTAGCCAACCAAATATTTACGGGTACGTGAAATCCATCGTTTCAATCAATCACTCAATCAAATATAATCAACCAATCAATCAGCAAATCTATCTACTATTGAGTGGTACGCAACATCCATTTGATCAACAAATCAATCAAATATTGACTGTTACGTAAAACTCATTGAATCAACCAATCAGTCAATCAATGAAATATTGACTGGCACGTAAAGCACCCTAAATTAATCACCCTATGAAATATTGTCTGGCACGCAAAACACAATGAATCAATCAAGTATTGAAAGGTACTAACATTTATTTGATCATTCAATCAATCAAATATTGAGAGGTACGTACCAACCGTTGGGTTAATTAATCAATCAGTCAAATATTGTCTGGTACGTGAAAACCAATTGAATCAACCAATAAGGCAATCAATCAAACATTGACTGACCCGTACACCCCATTGAATCAATCGACTAATCAATATCGAGTGGTACCCATTGAATCAATCAATCAATGCATTAATCGATTAATCAATCAATCAAATATTGACTAGTACGTAAACACAATCAATCCATCAATCATTCAAAAGTCGTTAGTCTTTACACAAGTTATAAAGGATGTGACATGTGATTCGACATAAAGGTCCAGTGTGAAAAATGCTGTAGGTGTGAACTTGTTTCGAGCTTACAAAGAGAAAGAGACAGAGAGAGAGAGATTAACTCCTTTATTTTGAAATGTTGACATCTAGAAAAACACTTAGGTAAGTGATAGCTTCACTATATATAACTGTATCCGCGTGGCAATATTTTAAAGATTTGTGAAAAGGCGTATTGACAACTGAATTGGCAGAATGGTTGCTGAATAAATGAGACAGTCAAGGGTTCAAATTCGTTGTGTCGCGATTAAAAAAACGGCTTTTCGTTTCAATATTAAGTGCCGTATTAAAATATCTATTCATAAAACACACTTTCACTTAAAATTTGGCTTGGCTGGTGACATCAAGAAATAAGTGAAATTCATGGTTAGCATGAAAGTGAATCAAAATCCGAATCACAATCCAGAAGCAAAGTAAAAACTGTGGAACTGACAAATTAGGTTATACACGTGAACTTCCACCAGAGAAGTGAGGCCGTGTGCTCTGGAAGGGTAAGCACATCCTGTTTAGCTAGCTACACCCGCCACGAGTGTAATCACAATTGTGTGAAAGCAACATGGAACTATGAGACGTCAAATATATTTAGGGCAATCCTGGACACAGACACATGAAACTTATCAACAATGAATACAATAGCATGCATATAAATGCATTACTTTGTTTACAAAATACAGAGATATGCAAAAAGTAATCAGACAGTTTGTAAAATCCTTATTAATTTTATACGAATTATATATGTATTTTTCCATCAAAATCTCCTATATTTATTTCTTGACCACTTTCTTTAATTTTTTCACTGATTGATTCAGTATGTTTTTCCATCAAAGTCTTTAAGGTTAATTTTTCGTTTGATTTTTTATCATTTTTTCACTGATTAATTAAGACAAAATTTTAATTTCTTTTAATAGTTTTCAAATTATTGTCTGCCATATTATAATCAAGAAAAAAAAATGTTTAGCATAATATTACAGCAATATTCACTTTTAAACATTTCAAGTGAATTTAAAATGTTTCTCTTAAAAAATATTGAAATTTCTTTTTTTCAAACAGTATTTTTAAAATAAATATATGCTATATTTAGCAGTGAAAAAAATATGGACATCGATCAAGAAAGATATTTTGGAGAATAATTTTAGAACACAGATTTATAGAATAAAGAAATGTTTACTAACTGTCCGTAAAACGTTTTGCACGTCTCTGTATCTCAATTTTATAATATTTATATAAAATATAAATAAGACTGAACAAAATCTTTTTTAGAATTTATTTACTGAACTCAACAATAATCAGCAAACATAACTGAGATGCAATTTTAATTTTTCACTTTCTCAAGTTAAATTTTGTGTCCACTGAAATGAGTTGTCTCTGGGTGAAAATCATAAGACGAGTGTGACTTGACAGACACCCGGTCACCTCGTCTCAATTGAAGAATCACGGCATTGGATCCAGTCTTCCAGCTTTTGCTGTAATCGGACAACACATACATTACCAATTGGTCGTTCTTGTAAATCTGTGCATACGCAGTATTTGAGCCGGACATGATATTTACAAAAAAATAGTACAATCCCGGCTCCGGACAATAAAAGATTCCATCTGATCCATTCAAGCCTCCCCCAACATTGGTGATTACTTTGGTAAACTTCAGTATCTGACTAGCAGAGTACGTTTCGTACTTTGGTATCCCAGCAGTAAAAGCAATTTTCTTTTCTGAAAATAAAATAATAATAGAAAAAAGGCCAATATGATCTGTCAATAGAGTCAAGATACAATTGAGTAATAGAACAATATTGTTTAACTCTGCCACATTCAAGTCAATGGCGTAGCGTGCATATAAGCCAATAATCCTGTGGTTGCACATAAGGTTTTGATACAAAATAATAATTAATTCAGTCTATTATTATGTACGAATAAAAATAAAATACAAATAAAATGATTTTTTTTTCAAATCCAAAACAAAAAATGTCGTCTCGCTCCTAGTCTAGTAGTTAGCAGTTATAAGCCAATGTGTTCGTCAAACCCGTAGGATAAGTCGTGTGCATTTTTGTGGATGCAAATGTAATCAAATGCGAAGATCCAGCTCAAATTACTACTTAAATTATGCAAGATGCAAGCGTTAAACCAGTCTTCGGGGTAAACAACTTCAGTTTCCCAATTAGGTGAATTAAACTTTTATCCGAGACCTTATATAAATTTAGAACAGAAAAGATAGGATAATAGAGGGTGGACTGGTTGGTCGAGTTGTGGAAATCACAGTCAACCATCAAGATGTAGACCACGCTCGAGGTTGCCTAACTTCTTGTTAATCGGTACATTTTTCCTAATGAGCTAACGGTTAATCTATAATCCATAGACCCAGTAGACATGTCATTGATTGAATGAGATTTTTTACGTTCAAGTGAAGAATATTTCACTTATTATGAATATAGAGACGTCCCCAGATATAGGTGAAGTAACAGAATTTTGACACTCGCAGTGCGCTTAGGGCAATGTGCAATTACGGTTCTTTAATGTTGCAATACACACTGTGAGACAGGCATCAGTTTCAATTTCTTGTCCGAAAGACTTGTGACAAAAAAACAAATTTTACCCTTTTTACCAATGTAAATATTGATTTAGAATGCAGAAAGATGCACCGATTGCTTCATTTTTTCAAAATTGTACGGAGCTTGGTGGAGCATGCCACTGTAATAACTTACGACGCGATTACGACGCGTATGGTGCCTTTAGCACCAGGCTTGCACATTCATTCCTTTCACGCTACGCCACTGCAAGTTTCTTCCGTTTAAATCGAGGCGGTCAGTATATCCAATTTGTTTGCCGATCGTAATAACATTTCAGTTGATTCATTGATCGGGGTTTTCGTTCCAGTCATGAATATTTCACTTAAGTCGAGACATCACCAGGTATAAGTGAAGTGGCGGATATATTGTTCTTTTAAGTGTGCTCAGGGCAATCTGCAAGAAGGGTTCATTAACCTGTCATGGCTGCGCCTCACGGGGCATCGGTTTTTTCCGAAGGTAGGACCCAGTGACTTTCATTTCTATATACCGAGTGCTTGGTGTGACTAACTGAGTTCTAGTCTTATGTCAGACCCGGGCCGGGGTTCGATCCCACGACCTCAACTTTCGGAGCGAACACTTTATCGTAGTGGTAGCATTTCAAGAAATTTATCCTATTAACTCTTAATGTATATATTATTTAATCAATAAAACTAAAAGAAGGAAAAATATTTTTAAAATGTTCATGTTTGATGACTTTTTTTGTGAAATGTAACAGAAAGACATCTAAAAACTGAAGAGTTATTTTTTCAAAAAATCAGAATGGGGCTTTGAAAGTTTTTGATGCACCAGAATCATAGCAATTCATGTAAATCAATAGGAAAAGTTTTAACCCCGGATCGGGGATCTGACCAAGACTTTAAAATAGATAGTGGTTGTTCTTTTGCCAAGATTCTGTATGTAGAAATAAAAATCACAGTCACAGGGTTCTTCGGAAGATACCTTAAATACTGATGGCCCGTGTCACGGCAGTCGTGGCATGATAAAGAACACATTGACTTGAGCGCGCTGCAAAGGTCAAAATTTGTCATTTTAATTATAGCTGGTGATGCATTGATATAAGTTAAATATTCTTGACTAGGACGTAAACTGGCTCCATTCAATCAATCAATGCCTCGAATATATTGCCAGAGTAGGCTAAAGCCATGTCACAAATGCTTCAAGATACTGTAGTACAAAAACAACTAGTTTTAGAAGCTCAAGTGGAATGTACAACCAGGTGGTAGAGTAAAGTGTGAACATAGAAGATATCGGAAGGCGCACCGAATTTCTGCTAGCAAACTGTCAAAGTTCTCGTTTTAGGGTATGTACGAGTTGGATTAAGACATAGCCCGCGTTGGACGCTGTTATCCGAAACCCGAAGCTTAAGGTCATTTGGCAACCACGGAAATTTGGTCAATAACAATACGCTGTATATCGGAAAACCGTGATATAAGTTAAACTACTGTACACTTACTTTCGATATATAAAATTTAAACTAAATTGTGTTTAATAAATCTGAAATATTTTTATTTTATTTCCATAATTACAGCAGCCATCGAACCGCCATGACGGACACGTACTACGCTACGTTATAAGAATCTTCGCTTCGAATATTTAATTAGTTGGATCACACCAAGATGTTTCAGAGACGATTTAAGTTAACAGACGGACGCACATACGGAATACGGACGCACGCACAGTTCGTCATGCCATAGGCTGAGATAATAGAGCCATTTCAGGTAATAAAACGTAATACTCGTTGTAATTGTCAATTCAAAACGCGATACACACCAAGGAATAAAAGTAAGTTAGTGAGTTGATCCTGTAAAAGAGATTATGTGCAGCATAAAACAACCAAGATAGTGAATAAATAAATAAATAAATAAATAAAGAAAGAAAGAAACAAAGAAGGTAAGAAAAAATATTGACTGACTAATGCATGAATGAATGAATGGTATTCACCTATAAAATTGTTTACCCTACCTTTGCCTGGATTCTTCAACTTTCCTATTGCTTGTTGTATTTTCCTTTCAATGTTCTCATCAGAGAACAAGTGAAACATTTGCTTGACGAAATAACATCCACAACCTTTTCCTTTCCCTTTCCAGGCACCATCTACTCCACCACTGAAATGTGCAAAGCTGTAAATGAAGAAAAATAAAATTATTTCTTTGAACATTTTGACGATAATTTTAGTGACAAGAATCTGCTGAAATGAATTGCTTGCAGAATAGATTGTGTTATTTTTGTCTGCTTATTTATATGTTTTTGCAGTACACATATGGTTTAATGCGTGCATGAAGTTCGGATTATGTAATTACCAGGATATTGGATACAATCAATATTGTAATTATAATATCATGTTAAATGTTAAATAAAAAATGTAATACGAAACCCGGAACCTCTACAAAGTTTGAGTTTTTTTTATTTTTCTGTTCAATATCGGTTTCAAATAATTATATTGTAAAAATGTAATACGAAACCCGGAACCTCTACAAAGTTTGAGTTTTTTTTATTTTTCTGTTCAATATCGGTTTCAAATAATTATATTTCTCTTTTTTAGAATTAAAACATTTTAGATTAGTTTAATTTAGATTTCAAAATATTTTTATTGTTCTCCTTAACTGAAAAGTATTTCTAAAGATGTGAATATTTTTTCATTGTTCTTTGCATTAAATTTTGCCGATACAATACATCAGAAAAAAGTTTAAAAAAACCATGACGACCACATGAATTAGACAGTTGGTTATACAATTTTATAAACAGAAGATTTACATAGATTAAAATTCAAATCATATACAAACATAGCGGCCATGTTAAAATCACAATCACAAGAGGTAAAGAAAATTTTTTCTAATTTGCAAATTCAGTGAGCTCCCTCCAGGGAAGTGAGGCGGGGTGTTCTGTTCTAGAAGCCAATTATATAGGACCATTCCAATATAAATGTCCTGTGTCAATTATCAGCTCTCTTGAGATTTCCGCAGCTATCTGCGCTAGAGAGCTTTTACGGCAATTATCTATCTATATTCCGGTATTTCGGCAGCTGAGCTTCGTTTAAGCAGCGAGATAAACGAATGAATGACAAATACTGCCAATCTCGGTCAATTAGTTGGCTACATTATAATTATATACATGTATATCTGTATTTATCTATCTCTCGAAAGCTTCACGGCCACTATTAATCTACATTCCGACTACCTGACATCTTTTTGTTAGCGCAGTGAGAAACACGAATAAGTGTCGAAAAGGCAGCTTATCTCGCTCTCTAGTTGGCTGGCTACATCCTATTTCTCGACAACTTTTCTTCAGCTATCTATCTTTCGAGATTTTTTTGGATACGATCTATGAGGGTCGTTCGATATGTTATGTCTATTGTACGATATCTCAAAATCATTCGATTCAAATATCGAATTGATCATTACGTCCATTCACGTGTCTCCGAGGTTGGTTTATAATTGTTATCTATTCATTTCTAAAATGCGTGACGGTACGCTGATTAAGGTAGATTTCTGAGGCACTGTCTGATGGCTTAGCCAAAGGCTTGTCGGGACTTGCAAGGACGACCAGATAAAAACTTTTTAAAGGTTTGGAACTACGAAAAAAGTCTCATGGGGCTAAATCCGGAGAGCATGGTGGTGTAGCAGGACATTAACACTTACAGGCTGTGAAAATCGTTTCACAAACTCAGATGTATGTCATGGAGCATTGTCATGAAGTAGACGAACATGCCTATATTCTGACAAAGGGCGTCATTTAAGATAATATTTTCTGAAATATTACAGTGTAACATCAAAATAATACCGACTTACAACACTTTAGCCCTTCGGCATCGGGATTTTTATGACTATACCATCACATGAGAAGAATATGCAATAAATAACTTTTTTGTGTTTTCGCTTTTTTGGCACCCGAAGGACTTCTACCTTGTTTAGTTAGCCATATTTTGTTTACAAATTTTCTTACTGGTTGAAATTTGAGATAGTGAATCCATGTTTCGTCTCCAATAACAATGTTTGCAAATTGTCTTTGGGTGAATTTTGGAAACGTTTTGAACAATTGCTTAGCGGTTTGTAGTCATACCAGTTTCTGGTCATCTGTCAATAAAGAGGCCGCTGTGGCCTAATGGATATGACGTCAGTCTACAAATCCAGGGTCTCTCATCGTTGCGAGTCCGAATCCCACTCAGAGGCACATGTGGCAAAGTCAATTTTCCTTGCCGTTGGCCTTTACTGGTTCACCTGGTATCAGTATAATGTGACCGGGGGAGTGATACTCTTGTCTTCAGTGTACTGGCTCTGTGAGCTAGCACTTTACAGTCGCCCTGAGTGTACGCTAATACAAGGCAGACCATACAACACACAACACACTCGAATTTCACATGCATACACCAACTTCTTCATTGATTAATCCATTAAGATTAATAAAATAGTTCTCGTCGCGAATAGCTGAAAAATTGGTGGTGCGACGTTAAGCAACCAATCATCTTTCAATAAATGCGGGATCTATCAGGCTGAAATGTTTTGTACTTACAAATTACGCTTTAAAATGAAATGCACCCGCGATAGCGATATGCCAACAGCTTTGGAAATATTGAATCGTGTATCTACTATAACGTGTCTGTTTTACAGTCACATGTCAGCAAGATTTAGCTGCATCTTTGAAGGACTCTGTGCGAGACAGAAATGTCTGTCTCAACATACGAACTGTCTCATAAGATACCTTATCAGACCAAAAAACTTCCCCAAATTCAGTAAAAATATTTATGACCGAATGACAAATTTTTGTGCGAACTTTCATATAGGCTCAAATTTCTTCAATATTCTCAATCTGTTTCCCAATCATTTTTGGTGGTCAACCACTGGCTCTATTAAAATGACAATAATTTTAAAACTATGTGAAGCTAAATACACGTGTTTTTACTGTTGGAAAGTATCAAATAGAGCTACTAAAGGACCATCGAATAAGAACGAAAGGGACAAGACACAATTCACGGATCGAGGCAACAAAAGTAGCAAACGATAGAAGAAAATGGAACAAACTTGTTAACGGCCCAATTCTCCTCACGGAGAGACGGAAATAAGTCAAGTAAGTCACTCACGGGTATCATTAGCAACAACCCTAAAAAGCGTTATTGCGTTGTGGTACTAAAAATACTATAAAATCCCCGACGTTTCGACGACACAGCCACCATTTTCAAGGGTTTGTTTACTTGTATCGCGTAGGCAGGTATAGGAAAACAACATTGACCTGTCCGTTTGACCTTTCATAAGAAATATTCATATAGGAGGGTCCAACCAATAAATGGGTAGTGTTAAGTGTTAAGATCCAAGTTAATATACAAAGTGCACAGGTGTACTCTATGAGGTGAATATGTCTCATGATGTATACAATCTAAACACCTGTACTCCCTATACATTTAAATGAATGGTCAAGTGGACAGGTCAAAGTTGTTTACCTATTGTTTCTCATTACCTACATGTAGCTAAACTGGCTGTGTCACCGAAACGTCGTGGATTTTATAGTATTTTTAGTACTTTTTATATCTTACAGTACGGACCTGTCGAAAGTTTAACACTGAGCTAACGAAAAGAAGTCAAAATTGGCTGTCGAGTGACCAAAATATTGATTGCTGGTGCCTCAAAAAGCATCCGAGAGAAAAATAGCAGTCAACGAACCGATAAGATGCCAAGTCATAGCTAACGACGGGCCGATATGAGGTACTAATTTGTTAGCTTAGTGTTAAACTTTCGACAGGTCTGTACTGTATTTTGTGAAATAAACAATGCGTTGTGGTACAATACACATTACATATCAAACAGCCCTCATATCTGTATCCCGTGAACTCAGCAGCTGGTCTTCGGCTTATTTTTTATGCACAGTATTAAACTTCCGATGTATACTGTACATTGAATTTTATGGAATAACGCATTCAAAAATGTCCATATCAAAATATCGAATTTTAAGACAAGATATGCATTTCTTGAATCACAAGAAAATTTTATTTAATGATATCAAAATTGATATTTTATGATATAAAGCTGGATTTGTCATGAATCTGTTTATGTATTATGTTGTTATATATATTAGTCATATTACGATGTGGGTCTTGTAAATACGCTGTCAACCTCATGATGACGTCATTCGTGTCTCAAATGTGGGGTTGCTTTCGAGCGTTTGTCGAGTTTTAAAAAAGGCAAATGACAAGAGACATCCTTGTATTCTCCCCGGGGATCTTCCATGTAGGCAGTTTCCCAAGATGAAATAAAGAATCTTGAAGTTAATTAACCTGCTTACTTTGAAATCACAAGTAGGCGAACATGACATGTGTCATGAATCATATTTATTAGTTGAGGTAAATATATAGGTAGAACAGTGTGTTAATTGTATTAGTGATGTCACGCTGTTGACCCTGTCAACTTTACGGTTTCAAGTATGTGTGATACTGGATAAGGCCAACAGGCCTCTGTCGAAAATGGGAATATCGCAATTGCAGCCAAAGAAGCAGTTCTTTTATTACCCTCTAGTGATTCAACACGCATGCAGTCAGTGCGTAGGCAGTACCGGTATCTAAAATTGGAATTCAGAAGCACAAGGTTGATTTGATTTGATTGATTGATTGATTGATTGATTGATTGATTGATTGATTGATTGATTGATTGATTGATTGATTGATTGATTGATGAGGGTTTAAACACTGTGGTACAGCGTATACGTACACGGGATATTGCAGCATAAAGTAAGCCAGTAAGCTAAAAAAAAAGTCCATGTAAACAACACCAGTCTAAGTTGAAAGCTGTTTTTTCACTCTTCTTTCTCTGGAATATCGCTGGCGGTGTACCAAGAATTGCAAACGGGGGTACCGGGTATTGAAATTAAGGAGCAAGTAGGTGTACCTGGATTTGAAAAGCAAAACATCTTAGTATACCTCAGCTGCTGTACACCGTTGTTTTATGTTTTAATGAATATTTACAGTAATATTTAACTTTTTTCAATGACAACCATTACATTTCATTATTTCTTTTCCAGTACAAATTGTCCACAGCTACAATCATTAATTATCCATGTGACGTATAAATGGACTTGGTAACTGTCATAAAAATGTTTCCCGATATGTTGTTGTTGAATGTTGCTTAACGTCGCATCAGCGACATTTTAGCTATTGGCGACGAGAATTATTTTATTTATCTCTATGGATTAATCTATGAACAAGTTCGTGTTTGCATGTGAAGTGCGAGTGCCTTGTACCATCGCGCATTCGGGCGACTTAAAGGTGCTAGCTTACAGAGTCGGTACGCCGCAGACAAGCGTACTGGGAGTGCCAGCCCTCCATTACATTATAAACCAGTAAAGATCAACTGCATGGAAAATTCACTTTCTTCCATATCTGCTCATGTAAGATAGGGTTTTTCCCAAGTGAGATACGCGTATCTCACATGACCACGTGACCTTTAGTGACGTCACAATCAAAAGACAATTACATGACGTCATCATATGGAGAACATGACGTCGTCTTGCGGGAAAATGACATCAAATTCTTCACAATTTAGAAATTTTGAGTGCGTTTCAAATGATAAATATTGGATTTTTTAATGAACCACTTTGTTTTGTAGTTTATACATTTTGTATAAACCAAAATCCGGTACGATCTATCCAATGGTCATATTTATTTTAAAGTAAAATGTTGAATTACAAAGTTAGATTTTACAAACATGGCGTCGATGTCTATGTTCATCGTACCTGAAGCCAAATAATGGCACTAAAATGGAAGAAAAATAATCCATTATGAGTTGATCCATGTAGGATAGGGAAATCTCACCCTCGGGGTTGAACATTTCTGGTCAGAGACTCGGCAAGCCTCGTCTCTGACTGAAATGTACAACCCCTCGGGTGAGATTTCCCTATCCTACATGGATACTCATAATGGATTCTTATATTCCCACATGTGATATCTGAGCAGGACTCGAATTCACTGCGGTGAGAGACCCTCGATTTGAAGACTGACGTCTTATCCACTAGGCCATCGCGGCCTCATATTTCAATAAAAGAATACTTTCCTCTTTCTGTAAGTAACAAGGTGTTCAGACAACGCTATCTACCGTAATGTAAAACATCATTGAATTCCATACAAAGTGAGTGAGTGTTTAACGTCCAAGTCAAGAATATTTCACTTATATCCAGACGTCGCCAGCTATAGGCGAAGGTGCAGAAATTTTGCCTGTGCGTTGCGCTGATGACATTATACAACAGGGTTCTTTAGCGTGCCAAGCCCATCGTGACACGGGACCTCTTTTATTTTTAGTTCCCATCCGAAAGAACCATGATTTCATTTCGTAATGCTTGGCGAAAGAACAGTCACTATCCACTTTCAAGTCTTGGGTCAGACCCGGCCGGGGATCGAACCCACGACATCCCGCTTACGGAGCGAGCACTCTACCAACTGAGCTACCACAGTGGTAAAATATACTTTAATGACCATTGGTTGTAAAGTAAGTATAGTAACAGCGGTCATCTTGGATATGCTATAAGGCTATAGAGCAATCCCATACCATCACCACCACTAAATTTTAGTTCAATCGGATGTATGGTTTTCTTTCAAATGCACGGAAACTAAATTATCCACGAATAACACACAAACAAACACGCGTATAGCGAAATTGCTATACCCCCCCCCACTTTTTGAACCAAATTTAAATTTTGTTATTACCATTCTATCTGACTTTCAAAATGTCTTTTGTTTGTTTGAAATTGTCATAAATATAGAGTTGACCTTACATGAGTTTATGTTATATTGAATTCATTAAACGAGCATTATTAAATTTTTCAACGAATTTAATAAATTCAATATTACATTAAATAGAGTATTCATGTAATACTGAATGTACTTTAATATATTTTTCAACGAATTTAATAAATTCAATCAAAATGATTACGTAAACATGAATGTTAATAAATTCAATATTACGAAAACATAAATCAAGATTCTATTTATTATATAAGCAAGGGATAAAGATTTCGTGAAAAAGGAGCCAGCTGTCTGCTCTTATAATAAAAGAGCAGTATAGCAGACAAAAGTCACGTAAACGTGATAGCGCGCGCACAATGGAATGTCGCATTCTGGTAACCAAGGTCGCGAGTGTGTAATATGATTTTAATACATGGCTTTATTGTATGAAATATTAAGAATATTATATATGTACAGCAGATCACGATTAAAAAATATTCAAACGTATTTTTAATTTTAGAAATGTACGTAAAGAGATGTTTACAATTGCTTCTCGATTATTAAAAAATGTTTAATTTTGAATTGTTTTACAAATCATTTCAAGCTACAATATTTTCAATATGACTGTTTCTCTCTTCGATGAAACATACAGAAGCAATTGTATTGCAATTTCCGTTGAAAGACAATAGGGTCATGACCCTTGATGTGCATCATTTTTCCCGCAATATTACGTCATGTCCTACACAGGGGTAACGTGGTCATGTGAAATACGCCGATCTCGCATGGCTATAAATCTTATATCACACGAGCAGATATGGAAAAATAGCGCCAAGGTACAAAATATTTGTTAAAAGAAAGAATTGTAAACATAAGAAATGACATTTCTGTTCATGGTATTTCAAGGGGTAATGAAAGATAGTGTGGCGCGTGCCAAATTCAAAATGAAGGGCTTCACGCGCCACACTGTCATTTCTAAATTACCAAAAATAAAACAGCTATTTAATTCAAATACTGTAAATTTTGACAGCATTTTATATTAATACAATTACAAAGTTTCGACAAATTTAAGATATAGATGAAAAGAACTTTGTTTCATCTTAAAAATTACACCTTAAATTCCTTGCTATCTTAACAAAATTATTACAGTAAATTGCCAGATTCAAGTTAAGGAAAATCTCAGTTATGAAATGATTGTGAAACTGAGGTCTAGTAGTGATAAGATTTTATAAGTCTATCAATTTTAAGCAATGCAATTCAATTCCCGCTAAAATAAGTCTCAGACGACTTTCTAACCCGTGTCGGCCACACGTGAGGATTTAAGTTTCTATGACGTGTTTCCTTTGCCGATTTGCTTTTAATTACTGGCGAAAATAATCGCGATGTTCAGTGTCAAAGACTCCATACATACACAGGCTAGGCCCAGTTCACAATCCGTCATCAACTTGAGATTTTGCTAAACTTAAAGCTGGCAAATGAAGAAACCCTTTATAATTATGTTAACTGTTAAAATATTATATATCAAGCTTATGACATTTGCATTTATACAAAAATATTTTTTCGTAGTTTCAAAAAGAGCTTGCCAAAATTTGCTAAATTTAAGTAAAGAAAAAGCTTAGTTAGGGAATGATTGTGAAAGCGTACCCAGTAATAATAAAGTCCATGACCGTTTCGTTTACCTGGGCAAAAGACTTGAGTTGAGTAATGGTGTTTAGCGTCGCCAGCTATAGGCGAAGGTGCAGATATGTTGCCTGTGCGTTGCACTGATGACATTATACAGCAGGGTTCTTTATCGTGCCAAGCCTACCAAGGTCTTGAATTTTTAATTTAGGAAGCTTTGTTGTCAAGGATGTAATAGTCTAGCAGTATTGTACATGGTAATATGACTGACGGTGTGACCATTAGGACAGCACAGCAGACCATTGTGGCAGGTTTTTTTTCTTTTAGCATAGGTCTAATGCAGGTTATGTACTAGACTTAACCTTTCGAACAATTATCTATTTTTCTATATATCTAACAAAAATCCCGAATACATTCGAAATTATTCCCTTAAAAATATCTAGATCTCACAAGATCCTATTCTGTTCCCATTTCAAAATAGCGACGTATTGCGGGAAAAACACCTGAATTTGATACAATTTTTTCAACTCACCAGTATACAAATTGTTGTGTTGGAGTAATGGACTTTTTAGAGTTTTATTAGTTTTAGAATTATGTACATACATTATCTATAATGAAAGATTCGCTTAAGCGGCCTTAATTACACTAATTACACGAACAAATACAAAGCTACAAAACACACCTTCATTATTGTTAAACGGCTATATTAAGTGCTCGTTTTGTATGTCGAAGGTCACGCGTTCTAACCCCGACTAGGATCTGAACAAGATTTGAAAAAAGGTAGCTACTGTTCTTTCGCCAAGCAGTTGATATGTAGAATCAAAGTATAGGGACCTTCAGAAGGCACCTTAAAAACCAATGCTTCGTGTCACAACAGGCATGGCACGTTAAAGAACTCTCCCTAAACATTGCTCTGTGCGCTTTGCAAAGGTAAAAAAAATCTGCCACTTCAACAATATAGATGGTGAGGTATCAAGATGAGAGACACTTGAAGAGGAAACACCATATAATCAATGCATATAAGATTCGAACTAAAGTTGTAGATAAATTAATATAAAACCCTTTTTTTTTTTTTTTTTTTTTTTTTTTTTGTCTTAACGACGAATCAGTGAAATGTGTTTTTATATGGAAACGCAAATAAAAAAAGTGAAACATCTTAATAAGCATTATAAAATTATCGGTTTTCTATGTTGCTTGATTGGGTTTGTATGAAGAACAAGAACCAATCTCTACATTGTCTATATGTTTATCCTTGTAACAACACCTAATGAAGTCCAACGCCTTACCACAAAATCTACTGTAGCAACCACTGTGACTGTGACAGTGAAATTCTCTTTATATCCATAGAAAATCAAATAAATTTGAATAAAGTTTGATATTTTCCACTTACTTGTACCTAGTCGTAACAGGAAATCTGTAAGTCCAACGCCTTACCACAAAATCTAGATTAATCCCTAGAATGTAGAAAATATTGTACAATTGTATATACATTGTAAAAATTGTACTTTTGTTACCCGGCAAGTGATTTTAGTGGCCCCAACCCTGGCACTTGGCTATCCCCTAATCAGTGTATAGGACAATAAAAACACAAATTACAAAAAGAGTCCAACGCCTGATAAAGTCCAGTTATTAGGCATCGAACGTACAACGCCCAATGTAGTCCGAACTTCACTAGGTACTGATAATTTCGACGCCTAATAAAGTCCAAAGATTAATGCTCCAGACGAAAAGCCTTTTTGGTATTACACAATAAAATTATTCTCTAAACTGAACTAGTGCATCTGCTTCTCGTCTGAAGCCTGAATCTTGACTTCAATAGGCTTCGAAATTGTCAACACCTAATGAAGTCCAAACTTCATCAGCGTCAAAATTGTCAACATCTAATGAAGTCCAGTCTCCATTAGGCATCGAAATTGTCAACACCTAATGAAGTCCAGACATCAATAGCGTCGAAATTGTTAACATATCTAATGAAGTCCAGACTCCATTAGGCCTCGAAATTGCCAACACTTTATGAAGTCCAGAAATCAATATCGTTGAAATTTTCAACACCTAATGAAGACCAGAAATCAATAGCGTCGAAATTGTCAACACCAAATGAAGTCCAGAAATCTGGATTTCATTAGACTTCTCGTCCAAAGCCCCAATCTTTGGACTTAGCGTCGAAATTGTCATCACGTAAAAAAAAGTCCAATGAAGTCCAAACTTCATTAGCTTCTTTCATCAGCGTCGGAATTGTCAACACCTTAATGAAGTCTGGTAATTAAGTTCATTAGGCGTTGGACTTTATTAGGAGTTTTCAGATTTCCTGAATCGTCTTATGTCGAATAACTGAAAAAAAATGATGCGAGTATAATCGACCTCACACTGATAAATCAGGAGTATCCTCTGAAATTGCTTAAAGGGAAAAATCTGAAATTATTTCGAAGACAAAAACAAATCTGGTGCGAGGTAAAACGGAGTACTATCAACCTATAAAAATGAACCAGAATTATCCTCCGAAAGCGCTTTAAATGAAAAAAAATTCTAAATTGTCTGGAAAAATAACGAAAATGTCGATGCGATGTAAAACCAGGTACTAATTACCTGCCTGTCGAAAATGAACCAGGGTTATCACACAATGGTAAATACCGTTTCTCGTAATCTATATTTATTTACTTATTTATTTAATTAATTCAATAATTAATTATATATCCATTAGTTTATTTATTTGATATTGTCACTTCATGTTGATTTATATATTGTAACATATTATATTGAAGGAGACTGGTTTATATAAGAGTTTCACTCTTGTTCCGGAATCCTTTATTGTATCTATTTGTAATTATGTATCATGTATTTTATCAAAATAAAATATTGTTTAAACTAAATACCGTCCCCAAAAAGCAAAAACATCGCTGACGTGACGTAAAACACTATCAAAGAAAGTGGACTAGATATGTCCCAGACTGCTAAAAAGTCACGTAAAATATATAAATATTAATATCAAAAATATTAAATCATTATCACTCATTACAAATTGATTTTGGTCTCAATATATTTCATTAATTAGTCATTAGATGAAAATCGGGTTGTTAATTTCCGTTTTTGTGATGAAATTGACAACCTGCGGAAATCCTTTGTTTGGCCCCTAAATCCATAGCAGAATTAATAGAATTGGTCTGATATCGTAGTAATATGGCTATCGATCAATAGGCTCAGAAGTACACGGTAACGATTTTGAATCGTAAATGACATATTGTTTATAGCTTGGAGGATATCTAGCGATGTCGCCATCACTTGATCAGATTTACTGTTGGTTGACAAGGAAAATATGGAGAAGCTATTGATCGCTTACGATGACGACGACGATGCGCTGATAAGAGAATACCGGTATTTCTGAAAAATATGTAAACGATGAAATTAATGACATTAATATATCAAATATGATCGAGTTTTTTTTCCTAAAAAGATTAATTTTTTAAAGTATGGATTTCACAGTGATTTTTGCAACATTTTACACAATCAACGCATAATTTGATGATGTCACAGTTTAGATAATTCTGCGACAGGTGTCAATGTTTTTCATCAGAATGGAAACTCTGGAATTTGTAAAGATTGGGTTGACAGCCTGAGACGAAGATCACAACTTTGAGCTGCTGGTGGTGACAGATACAGTATCAAACATTTAAAAGGATGTTTTTGTTTCCATGGTAATATGGTACGTATAAATCACAACAAATACCTGTTGATATTGTCCATGGTGAAACTGATGTTAGAGAGAGAGAGAGAGAGAGAGAGAGAGCTGTTGATATTGTGACAAATAATACTCCCATCACAACAATGTTGGGACAAATCCTGTTTCACCAAATCTAGGGTAGGTTAGTTGAAATGTTCTAAACAGGTTATTTACAATAGAGTAGGATTAGGTTAGATGGGTACATTTGATTGTGTTTACAAAAATGTCTCCACATATAAATAAAGCCCAACCTGCCTAAAAGGCCAACTCTATTTATACATTATAATGTTTTACTGAGGGACCTATGCTACTATAGTATTGTCTTAGGGAGTATAGTGCCTGAGCTGAAGGCTAAGACATTATAATGTTTTACTGAGGGACCTGTGCTACTATAGTATTGTCTTAGGGAGTATAGTGCCTGAGCTGAAGGCTAAGACATTATAATGTTTTACTGAGGGACCTGTGCTACTATAGTATTGTCTTAGGGAGTATAGTGCCTGAGCTGAAGGCTAAGACATTATAATGTTTTACTGAGGGACCTATGCTACTATAGTATTGTCTTAGGGAGTATAGTGCCTGAGCCGAAGGCTAAGACATTATAATGTTTTACTGAGGGACCTGTGCTACTATAGTATTGTCTTAGGGAGTATAGTGCCTGAGCTGAAGGCTAAGACATTATAATGTTTTACTGAGGGACCTGTGCTACTATAGTATTGTCTTAGGGAGTATAGTGCCTGAGCCGAAGGCTAAGACATTATAATGTTTTACTGAGGGACCTGTGCTACTATAGTATTGTCTTAGGGAGTATAGTGCCTGAGCCGAAGGAAAACAAAATAATGTATTTAGTACATCACATGACACTTTAATGCATAGTGCATTCTTACCATTGATCAATGACCTTTAAATTTACAGACATTTAGACATAATTAGGCAATTCCAATTGTGAAGTGTACAGTCTGGTCAGAAATGAATTTGGTAGGGTCCTTGTCGCCGAATCTTGACGCCATGGTGATAACCGATGTCAAATACAATCTGGCAGTATTTGCCCATTGTGGTACCGGTGTCAGTGTAGATAGAGAGAGAGAGAGAGAGAGAGAGAGAGAGAGAGAGAGAGAGAGAGAGAGAGAGGGTGGGGGGGGTATAAAACTGTGTGAGAGAGTATGAGAAAGAGTATAAAACTGCATAACCTTGGTTATATTTGATGACAATGAAATTAAGTACAGTCGAACTTGCCCTTGAGGCCACTTTTATATTATAAGGGCCAACTGCTTATAAAGGCGAGAACATGTTCTTTATTCATGTTATTTGCTATGGCATAAGGGCCAAGTTAAGTTTGTTGGTAAAATGTTGATTTCCGTTGCAGTTTTAGTTTTTTTTTCTTATTAATATTTAGGATAATGTTCATGTGTTGCATAAGTTTGTACAAGTATCTATGATCTTCTATGTACTTGTGAACATAAATGACAACATTTCGAGAGCTTGAATCTAATATACGCGCCCAAAATGTTGCATACCACTCAATCTATTACAATATTACCTAGTCTACGAGTCAAAGCCTAAACGACAAAGCCAAAAAAACTCATTTACTTTCGTGAACCCACGTACAGCGTGGAATCACCTTGGGGTTTGATGGCAACTCTTTAACCATTAGTTACCCATTCAACCTCAAGGCAAGTGAGAGAAGGTTTGTTTGTTTGGTACAGTGCAGTGGGGTCTTTGTTATGCAGTGTTACCTGTGTAATTGTGAACAAGTGTACTAGCACCATAAAAGTCGCTAATTTAGCACTATGGATGTCGTCGTAAGGGAGCGATAATACAAAGTAGATCACCAACACTTCACAAACCACATGGCCCAGGGTTAACAGACTAGCGTTAACTTTCGACAAGGATGTATTGTAGGTTGATGCTTGCATAAAAAGGCAGCTGATATCGCTTACCTTACCGTGGTGACTTAATTGTGTGGATATTTAGCCATGATCCTTTTAAGCATACACATGATTGACGGCAAGCAAATTGATAAACTTCAGGCCACAGTTGTCGAACGGTGTTGGCGTTAGTCTTCAAATTCAAAGTAATTTACCACTGATGGCTCGACCCTGGTCAATCCCAAGTGAGAAAGGGGTTTTTCTTGTTCTAAGGAATTTTGTGGTCGGCTCAGTGCATCATGTACATGCGATCTTTATCTGTAACAATGACCGGCAGCCATACGTGCGCACTATTCTCATGCAGATCAGAAAAACATATACACACTCCCACACCACATAAAATTGTGTTTAGATTAACCCTTCAGATAGTTAAAGAGCACCAAGGATGTAAGCATTCGGTTCTTGGAAGAACGAAATTCCAAATTCATAGTTTCAAAGGGGTTCAACACACAAGACATTGCGGATGCCCGCCCGCCCGTACGCCCTCGACTATCAAAGCAATATAAAGCCGACTGTTTTATTTTGCAACTTGGCTAAAAATCGGCTCGTCACGAATAATCGGTAGCCAAAGATAATGTTAATTTGACATAAAACAACATTTAACCAACCGAGCAATCCTTACACAAGCTAATTTCAAATGCGGCATCATAACTCTTAATTTTGAAAGTGGCATTCATATACCACTAGTTTTAAAATAAGGGGGATGATTCAGACCCTTTAATAGCAGTGAAACCTGTCTTTGGAAACGTCCAAGTGGGTCCAATTTTATAATCTAATCTAGCACTTTAAATAGAATATATATGGTTAATTAATTGATTTTTAACATGGTATTGATAATTATTATTATTATTATTATTATTATTGTTATTATTATTATTATTTATTATTATGTTTTTAACCTGTTTATTGATATGATGATATCGTTGTAATTTTAACAGGTTTTAATAAAATTGCATAATGTTGTTTTAATAACAGTCTCTCATAATTCTACATAGAATGACATTTGTTTGTTTACTATGTAGTTTTTATTGTATATTATATCACTGTTTATTATATAATCTACTCAATAATCCATGTAGTACGGTCATACAATAAAAATCGTATTGAATGAGTGTGACGTCATAAAAGCATAAAGTCATTCCAGAGTGACGTCACACAATTGACCTAATCCACAGTTGTTTGTTTCATTTGACACTGCTGATTCTAATTTAAGCTGATACTTTTGTACTTTTCTTCTAAAAGGAAGATACATTGTATTTAAATTGAAAATGTTCGTTTTGTTTTTGTATCCTGCGGACAGACTATTGTTTACTTTTAATATTTCAGCAGGATTAATTTTGGCGCATGTACACATTTACGTGAACTTGTTGTGTTTCGGTTAATTAGCTGTTTTCTTTATAAAGAGAAGACAAGTTTTAAATCTTCGAAAAACTCGCCAAGGCTCGTTGCATAAAAAATTATTCAACTCGTTTAATAAATTCAATATTACATAAACACTCATGCAAGATCCTCTATATAACGAATGGTAAGACTTTTATAAAATATTTGAATTGTATCATAAAAATTTCACGGATTTCAATTTTCTGTTGACATAACAAACTACCTATCCTCTACGCTCTTAGTGGAGCATAAGGCGAGGTACAGATCTCTCCACTTCGTCCTCTGCCGTTCTCCAACTTGGCCAGCCTATATAATTTCTTTCTTTCTCTGTTGTTCTTCTCTAGGTCTCTCTTGGTCTTCCTCTTTTTCTTTTTCCTTCTGGAGTCCAGATCAATGCTTTTTTTTCATTTTCATTGTTTTCTTTTCTTAATATATATCCATCGTCTTGATTTTATTGTATTTTTCTACTGATGTTGTTTGTGTTCTTTCTCTTAGGTCATCATTTGTTATTTTCTGTTTAACGACATGGTCATTATCTTAAAAAACGTGAAAGTTGATTACAGAAATATCTATGTCATATTTTTTCTTGTTTGGAACGCCGACTTCTTAAATGCAAACACGCCAGCCTAACTATTGTAATTAGGTTGGGTCATTAAAAACCCATTTAAAAACCCTTTGATCTTAATGAGATAGGTTAAACGTTTTTAAATTCCCCATGATACGTTTCTATTTTTTAATCGTCTCAGAAAATGTCCATGGTAATTTTAATTATAATGATGCTCTTAAAATAGCAATTTAACCATTCTGGCAATGCATTATTTATTTATTTATTTATTTATTTATGGTCTGAATTTGTTGCAATACGGTTAATACAGTTTAATTTGGCTATAAATGCCACACAAGGGAACCAGTAAAAGCAGCCTTTATGTGCATGCAATCTGTATATACAGATTCAAATAATATGAATAGAACGATTGGGATACATTTCTACCGACCTTTATAAGCAGATGGCCCTTATATAGAGGTGGCTTTTAAGGCAAGTTGGACTATAGTAAAAAGGTGACTGATTATAAATCTCTGACAGTACAGTACAGTACAGTACAGTACAAACCTGAACAATTTAACAGGCCCCGGTTTCACAACCATTCCTTAGCTAAGATTCTCCTTAACTTAAATCTTGCAAAATTTCAGATCTTCATAATTTTGTTAATTTTCAAGATATTCAGGAATTTAAGGTGTTATTTTTAAGATGACCTTAAGATTTAAACATTTGCATTTAGTTTTGACAAAAATATTCATCAATAGTTCCAAAAGAAGATATCAAAATTTGCTAAATTTAAGTTAAGGAAATTCATTGTGAAAGGCCAGGAACCTAACGGATAAGCGCCAAAATGGGCAGCTAATATCTTGACATATTGTCGACAGCTGCTATCTATCTCTCGGTAGCTATCAACATCTCAGTCACTTGGAAACCATGCTTCGACTCCTTATGGTAAGCCTGGCCCCGGTTTCACAATCATTCCTTAGCTAAGATTTTCCTTAACTTAAATTTAGCAAATTTTGGTAATCTCTTTTTGAAACCGCTGATGAATATTTTTGTCAAAACTAAATGCAAATGTTTAATTCTAGCAATTATCTTAAAATTGACACCTTAAGTTCCTGAATATCTTCAAAATTAACAAAATTATAAAGATTTGAAATTTTGTAAGATTTAAGTTAAGGAAAATCTTAGCTAAGGAATGATTGTGAAACCGGGGCCTGGTGCTAATACTTCGACAGGTCTGTACTGAATGACCAGCATAACTGACGTCACCAGGTAGGTGAAGTGGCAGAAATTACCTTTGCAGTGTACTCAGGGCAATGTGCAGAAATGGTTCATTAATGCGCCACACCTACATGGTATGACACGAGGGATCGGTTTGAAAGGTCTCTTTTGAAGTTTTGTGACCTTACTTTAAATAACAGTCACTAACTATTTCCAACTCTTGGTCTGATTCCCGGCCGGGGTTTGAAACCACAAAAACCCCACATACAGAGCGAACATTCTACCAACTGAGCTGACACTAGAAGGGGGTTTTACCGAAATAGTTGCGAAAATCCGGAATAATCAGACCAAATCCGGAATAAACCAAATTGATCCGGAAAATTCAGGTAAAGTCCGGAATAAACCGGTAAAATCCGGAATAATCAGGCAAAATCCGGAATATTCAGACAAAATCCGGAATAATTGGACTATTTTGTTACAGTAAGTTTTCCGTAATCTAAAAATTACGGTAAGTGTCTGATTATTCCGGAAAATGACCGATTATTACGGAAAAAGTCTAATTATTCCGGCAAATGTCCAATTATTACGGGAAATTTTCTAAAAAATAATAATTTTTAAATTTTTTTTCCCGTAATAATTGGACATTTGCCGGAATAATTAGATTTTTACCGTAATAATCAGTCTTTTACCGGAATAATCAGACAAGTTACCGTAATAATCTGACATTTGCCGGAATTTTTAGAATCCGTAAAATTTACCGTAAAAATATTCTTATTATTCCGGATTTTGACCAATTATTCCGGATTTTGTCCGATCATTTCGGATTTGGTCTAAAAATTCCGGAATTGATCTAAACATTCCGGATTTTCGCAAAGATTACGGAAAGTGTCTTACTATTCCGGAATTTCGCAATTATTCCGGTAAAACCCCCTTCTAGTGTGACGTAGAGGTTTATGAGTGTTGAGGAATGGCCCATGGATTATTTCCATTTACATCGCATCTTTTTATGTTATGGTGTCAGATAGGTATGAAACACATCTTTCAAAACAACAGTTGTCCATTTCCTTTTTCCGAATACACGTCAAACAGCAAGATGGCTTCATATATTCTAACTTAGTTGTTCCTGGGTTATTGATCACAGTGTTTCGGGGTAACTCACCACTTGGTCAAACTACTAGTATGGTTAATACAATCTTATACCGGTAACAGGGTAAGACAGAGATATCTAAAACGAGGATGAATATTGTCCAAAACGATCTTTAGCGAGTTCTGGACATTGAAAATATTCCTCCGAGTTTGAGATATCTCTGTCTTACCCTGTTACTGGTGTAGGATTCTTTTTCTCACATTTGCAACATAAAACATGATTAATAAACATGAAATTACATAAAATGTTAAGTTTTTATGTCACCATCCGTGCCTGCTGAAAATGACGTAATCAATCTTTGTTGACGTTCTCACGTAAAATGATTGTGACGTTGAGAAATTGTTGTTTGACTTCGGAACTTTTCTCAGCTTATTAAGTCCTTTCAACGATAAATCCAGAGCAGGTATAACTACGCGGGAAATTCGGCGTGTAGCCTGTCTCAACCCTAGGGTGAGACAAGGAAATCCTACATGGGTAAAAACGCGGGATTTCCATGTCACAGGTGTGAGAAAATTATTTTCATTACCAATAAACTTGAAACAACAACAGCATTAAAAACAAGGGGGTAACAATAAATGAATGACGTTTTGGGTACAGAAAGGTGAAAACCCAAGTCTAACAGATGGTATAAAAATAATAAGTGGGTAGACATGGTAAGCCGAGTTGTCGATAAGATGATTTAGATTTAGTTATAATTTTGCTGCAGTCATTGACTTTCAAAGTCAACGTTTGATGGTTCAAATACAATAATACAATAACTATTGTTTCTCAAAAATGTTATTTTTTTACATACATGTATCTCCCAGGACACCCATAGTTCAAATGTCATTGTTGCCTTAGAAACCTTCGAAAAAGGCTACCCATTATAGTTTAAATGTCATTGTTCCTTCGAAATGTTTGGATATAGATTATTTGTCGCAGACCACTCATCGTTCAAATACCATTGTTTCTAGAAACTTTTGCTAAAGGCTACCCATAGTCCAAATACCATAATTCCTTGGAAATTTCCAAATAAGGTATATATTTTCCAGACTACCCATTGTTCAAATGACATTGTTACTTGAAAATTTTAAAAATTTTAAAACAAGGTATATATCTCCCAGACAACTAGTTGCTCAAATATCACTGCTCCTTTGATATTTTCAAAAAGGGTATATATCTCCCAGACTACTCGTTGTTTAAATGCCATTGTTACTTGGAAATTTTCAAATAAGTTATAAATATCCCAGATCACTCATGGTTAAATAATCATTGTTACTCGGAAATTTTCAAATAAAGTGTATATCTCCCAGAACACTCATTGTTCAAAAACCATTATTCTTTGGAAATTCTTTGGTAATTTTCAAATAAGGTATATACATGTATCTCCCAGAATACTCCTTGTTAAAATATCATTGTTACTCGGAAATTTTCAAATAAGTTATATATCTCCCAGAAAACTCATTGTTCAAATATCATTATTCCCTGGAAAATTTAAATCTCCCAGAACACTAGTTTTTCAAATCCTATTGTTACTCCAAATTTAAAAAGAAAACAAAACTTAATATATGTGTATATACATGTACAGTATATGTCCCAGAGTACTCATTGTTAAAATATCATTGTTACAATCCAACCTGCCTTCAAGGCCACTTCTGTATAAGGGCCACCTATTTATAAAGTCCACTTGAACTGTATCCCGGTTGTTCTTTATTCGTATTATTTGAACCTGTATATAAAGGCCACCTGCCCATAAAAGCCACTTTTAATGGTTCCCTTGGGTGGCCTTTATAGACAGATTTGACTGTACTTGGCAATTAATTGTTGAATACTTTATCTTTCTAAGGCTATCAATTGTTTATTAATATGACCCTTACACTGCATCGATGATGTCTAGGTGATTGTTGTTTGAAAATCAAGTTTGTTTGGAGCACAATTTTAATGGAAACCTGGCAAGATTTGTACTTTTACAAAACTATATAAAATGTTGCTTAGCAGTTTGAATGTTCTGTAACCTTGACCTTTGGCATGTTGAACAATTGTTAAGAACGAGTGTCCTGTTGAGTAATAATGACGCAAAGAGAAGAGAAATGAGTGTTTTACCCAAAGGCAGATTATTTCCCTTCCAGAAGGGTCTGTTTTTGAAAGTTGAAAAAAAACCAGGAGAAATCAACCGAACTTCGGTAAGCGAACTGACAACTTTCTGACTCTAAAGGGCGTGTCTGAGTGAGATTCAAAACTAGCGGCAACAGACCCGTAACTAGGTGTTTAGATCGTTCGGACACCGAGGCCCCTGAAATTAAAATACAATTAGATAAAATACATATATTTTGTAAATATTGATGATGTTTTCAGTGAAACCAAGTAAAGACAAACAACACTGACCTGTCCGCTTGACCTTAAATTTGAATATCTATTATGGACGATTGCATTTAAATATAGGTAACGCAGGTGCTTATATCGTCTACGTTATCAAACGTGCATGGTTAGTGTATTAATTGCGAACTCCTGGACTACCTATGAATACTGTGGATTGTCGTTTGTGAATATTTCTAATAAAAAGTCAAGCGGACAGGTCAATGTTGTTTGCCTATAGCGATAGATAAAAAACACGTGTTTATCCAGGTAAGCTAGAAAATATGTTGCCGTACAACAAATCAATATCATCTCGAATTGCCCTACGGTGAATGCATTTTCTTAGATATTGCAGATAATTTAATCGTGATTTTCGATTGAACTTCGATGGATGTGTGCCATCTGGATAATAGAAATTGTATCTGATTATGAGCTATTTATAATCTTAATGGCAACTCTCGCTAATTATAGATTCCAGAAACATAGTACAGGCCTGTCGAAAGTTTAACACTTAGTTAACAAATCCGTGCCGAGTCAACAGCTTTCTCGAACCCAGCTATATCTGGACACCTGCTATCTCTTGGTAGCTTTTTTTACCTATAAATCTGCCACAAGCACCAAAGCTGCGCGTATTTTTAATAGCCCAATGTTAAACTTTCGACAGGTATGTACTACGAATCCTACGGTGGCTGAATAAGGCCATGTGAAAATTATTTTTTATCTTGTTCCCTCAAGATAGTATCTCGTTCCCTCAAGTTAATATCTCGTTCCCTCAAGATAGTAACTTGTTCCCTCAAGATAGTCATCTCGTTCCCTCAAGATAGTATCTTGTTCCCTCAAGTCAGTATCTCGTTCCCTCAAGATAGTAACTTGTTCCCTCAAGATAGTAAGTTGTTCCCTCAAGATAGTAACTCGTTCCCTCAAGATAGTATCTTGTTCCCTCAAGTTAATTTCTCGTTCCCTCAAGATAGTTTCTCGTCCCTCGAGAGGCCGCGGTGGCCTAATGGATAAGACGTTAGTCTTCAAATTCAGGGTCTCTCACCGCTGTGAGTTCGAGTCCCGCTTAGACCACATTTTGGAAAGTGAATTTTCTTTGCCGTTGGCCTTTATTGGTATCAGTATAAAGGACTGGGGCAGTGACACGTTTCTTTGCGGCGAATTGACTCTGTGAGCTAGCACGTTAAAGTCGCCCTGCGTGCGCGCAAGTACAAGACAGACCATAAAACACACACGCACTTCATATGCATACACGGAATTTTTTATAGATTAATGCATAGAGATTAATAAATTAGTTCTCGTCGCGAATAGCTGAAAAACTGCTGATGCGACACTAAACAACATTCAACCAACCAACCCTCGTTCTCTTGAGATAATGATAAATTAATCTGTGTTTCCGGGTCGCGTTTTTTTGAATGACGGAGATCGAGTGAAGAGATAGCTGATCTATTCAAGCTGTTGAATGTTTCTTATTTTGAATCGAGGGCGAAGTTATTTCTTTGTATTTCAATTATATTAAAGATTAAAAAACAAAAACCCAGACAAAACTGAAAAGGAATGTTTATTAAAAGTTTGTAAATACTGAAAAAGATATTATTATGAATATTGGAAACAAGACCCTGTTTTTCATTTACTTAGTTACTTGATGAAGGGATTAATCTGGCTTGACTTTACTAACTGTTCTTCTGACATTTTCTTCTGATATTTTTGAAAATCTCAAATCTTAATAATCTTTTTAAATGATTGTATTGCTATATTTTTCAAATATCATAGTAAACTTACTCTCAAATGTGACGTAGCGTGCATATAAGCCAATAATAATGTGCTTGCACATAATTTTTTGATAAAAAATCTTGAGATTTTGAAATAAAATATGTCTTTTGAAAAAATAGGATGAAAATGTGGCTCTGAAAATTCGGCTCAGTGGAACGTAACAAAAACATTATCTTTTTGTGTAATCTTTTTACTCACGAAACTATTGTTTTAGAGTATAGAAACACGTATCCAATTGCTTCATATTTTTCAAAATTTAACTGGGGAACATGCACCCAGACCTCTACGGTGCGTGTAGTGCTTTTTGCTCCGGGTTTGCACATTTATTCTTTTCTGGCTACGCCGCTGGTGATTTAATAGTTACTTGAATAAGAACCCCAAATAATCAGAAATGTGCCTTACTACAAAATCTAGATTAATCCCTAGAATCCCCAAATATTATTCAATTGTATATATAGGTATATGTTTTATGTATGTAAAGTTGACCTATTGTTACCTGGCAAGTGAGCCCAGCGGCCCCAAACCCTGACACTCCTTGACCATCCCGTATTCAATGTCTGGGACAATAAAAAAAGATTAAAAAACAATATCTTATGCCGATGTTATTCAAAACAGAAACTAAGTCAGAGGAAAATGGGTAGTGACTGTTCTTTCGCCAAACACTCGGCATTGAGAAATGAAAGTTACGGGTCTTTCGGGTGAGACTTTGAAAACCGAGTTCCCGTGTCACGGTAGGCATGGCACGTTAAAGAACCCTTACTCCACAATGCCATCAGCGCATAGCACAGATCAAAATTTCTGCACCTTCGCCTATAGCTGGCGACGTCTCGATATATGTGAAATAATCTTGACTGGGACGTTAAACCCTATTAAATCAAATCAAATCAAGTCGCTGTCGTAGAGAACGATGGCTGAGGCACTTAAGACTGTTTCAAGTTATCCGTAATTTTTCTACGATTGTCATAAGTAGGTGTTTAGTATTCGTAACCGTTAAGACTCTGCCCTGTTCTGGTTCATTTAGTGAGATCTTTTGCCTCTAAACACCATAAAACCCGGATATTTCCGATGATACGAGTATTTTTCTAACTACACTAACATAATTCTAATATTGATCATGCAATGGTTATAGCATCCGCTCTAAAGCCCCATTTATACGGCGAGAATTGCATACCTAAGTATTTTTTACTCATATGTAAATTTACTCACATATGCAAATTGTGTCGTATGAACAACTTTGCATATACGCAAATTTTACTCATGTAAGTAAATTTGCACCTAGTAGGGACCACGTGCAAATTTGCTATATAGTATGTGAGTATTTTATACTAAGGTATGCAAATTTTGCTACAGTGTCGTATGAACGCACAGTAATATTTACTCACATAATTTTAAACACATGGGCTTATGCCAGGTTATTTATCTCTATGGGTTAATATTTATTCAGGTCCATGTGGTGCAGGAATCTGCCTTGTACCAAAAAAATGTTTAATAGTGTTGTCCATTGATATACAATGTCACAGATTAACATTACATACACCCCATTGTATTGACATCGAGCTAACCAACAGGTGCCAATTGTAAGGGAAACACACTCACCACATATGGTGTTACAATCGGGGATCTAACTCATAGCGCTTAAAAAAAGCCAACCACTATTAACCACCACTGCCCTCATTGATTTGTAATTATTATTCAATAAAGATCAAAAGTTGTAATTGAAATAGATTTATTTGACAAAAGCACAAAAACTAGTGACAAACAGTCACTTAAATTTGAGTTTTACTAGTTTTCAAAGAGAAAGTGCTTGAGAAACAAAAGCCAACCACAAAATGTAAAGAAAATTAACTTTTACAAATTTGACAATGAATTGTCCATGAAAGGAGATGTCATGTCGTCAGGAAGTATTTTGGGAGAACAAATATTACAAGCATCATCATCTTCAACATCACTAAAATAATTTTCACCACCAAGTTCAATAAAAACATTCGACCGATCACTAAAGAATTAATTTGCAGCTTCATATATACAGGAATGAAGCTTAACTAATTTGAGTTAGGGGTCCAGCTCAGTTAAAAAAGAAGTTTTAATGTAATAAATAGCTAAAATGTGTAAACATTTTGGGACCCAGACTGGATTTTAGGAGACATGGGCCAATCTAAATATCTGATATATGTTATAAGGAACAACACAAGCTAAAATCTTTCCTTCGCCAGACACTCGGCATTTTGAAGTTAGAGCAACGACCAGTGTGCTCAGTGTCAGTATAATGTGATTGACTGAGGTATTTGGTATGTATGTCGCACATCTATTTCTAATCATTAAAGGTTGAAAATAATTAAAATTGTTATAATTCTCGCCCAGACTATAGCTAGTTGAAATAGTGCTGATGGATGCTACCCGGAGCATCTTGTAAGTATGAAAAGACGTAATGAATAGGTTATAATTATTTTATTTGGCAAGTAAGTTGCTGACCAATGTTCATTGAGGACACCAGTATTCACTTACAGATTAATACAAATAACACAAGTTGTTTTGATTATTTTTGATGTTATGCCCTGAATTGGAATAATAAAAAACACAGATCATAACTCCGTGGATGAAGCAACATTACCCCTAACTGTTATGCATGACATTTCATTTGGTATTGTCAGAAATATACTGTTATATCTAAATCATCCACTTGTTAAATTTTGAAATTCCTCAAAAACTAAGGTATGCTCACTCGTGCAAAGTATTTCACTAGCTTGATTTTGTAAATTAAATTTTGGGTCTTTGGATAATGTTTTTCAGCATCTTGAATAAATGGCTTTCCACTTCAAGTTTTTACCCAAGCACTACTGATGAGGAATTGTATTCTGAAACGGCCGTCTAGTGGTGCAAAATTAAACGGGTATAATTAATAGCTTTAAATGAATATTAAGCCCACTGTGTCTGGTCACTAAACTGTGAATTTGAAGATATGTCTTAGACTCAAATATTCAACCAAAGAGCCATAACTCTATCAATAAAGGAGCGTGTTTCTGTTTTTAACAATATGGGTATAATATCTTTAATGTAATTGAAATACAAAGACTGGATTCAAAATAAGAAACATTCAATAGCTTGAATGACCAAGCCATTTAAACAAAGCGTACCGGAAACACAGATTAAGTTATCATTATTCGAGGGACGAAGATACTATGTTGAGGGAACGAGATACTATCCTGAGGGGATGAAATGACTATCTTGAGGGAACAAGTTAATATCGTGAGGGAACGAGATACTGATTCGAGGGAACAAGTTACTATCTTGAGGGAACGATATACTAACTTGAGGGAACGAGATATTATCTTGAGGGAACAAGTTCCTATCTTGAGGGAACGAGATGCTAACTTGAGGGAACGAGATACTAACTTGAGGGAACGAGATACTAACTTGAGGGAACGAGATGACTATCTTGAGGGAACGAGTTACTATCTTGAGGGAACGAGATACTAACTTGAGGGAACGAGATACTAACTTGAGGGAACAAGATACTATCTTGAGGGAACGAGATACTAACTTGAGGGAACGAGATGACTATCTTGAGGGAACGAGTTACTATCTTGAGGGAACGAGATACTAACTTAAAGGGAACTCGATACTATCTTGAGGGAACGAGATGCTATCTTGAGGGAACAAGATAAAAAAATAATTCACATGGCCTTATTCAGCCACCGTAGAATCCACTGGAAGTAAAATACATGTTGTTCTTTCCAGTAGATTTTTTATTTTTGATGAGCCCTGACTTGTCTTTTTCAATGTGGAAAAGGGAGCGAAATGGAGCGTGGTGAAGTTGAGTGGGGTGGAGTGGAGTTGCGCGAAGAAGCGGAATGGAGTGTGTTGGATTGTAGTGTTGAGCAGCGGAAGGGAGAATAGTGGAGGGGTAAAATAGAGCGGGTGGAATTGGGTTGAGTGTAAAGGAGCGGAATGGGGTGGAGTTTGGAAAAGCAGGATGGAGCGGGGTGAGTGTGATAGAGTGGAATGGAGAGGCGTGGCATTGAGTGTGGAGAAGCAAAATAAAGTGGGGGTGGGGTTACGTTGAAGGCATTGATGTGGTGTAGAGGCGAGTCATGTCATTTTTTATGAAAGTTTGTTTTGGCAAAAAAAATACATAACCACATAAAGTTTAACATTGGGGGTTTAACATATCGCATGCTAGAATCGTTCACGAATGGGGAGTTGATATAATAAGCAAACGAACACATGGAGGCAAACCAATATCCATGCACATAAATGTGAACACAATCGAACTTGCACACAAACCAACATACATGCACAAAACGAACATGTACATACTCGAAAGATTCATCACGGGTGATAAAATAAATATACTTCACCATGAAAATCTAAGTGGGGCAAAAACTTTACGTCCAAGAAACCATTCCTCAGGAAAATCCCATCTAGAAACCGATTTTCCAGGAAATCAGTGTCAAAAAGCAACACCATCTTGTTGTTTGGGTTTACTTATTGGAACTCTAAAAGTCACGATTTAAATGATGAGGAACTAAGTTTTTGATTCATGCATTAAAACGTATATTTACGCACTTTATCACAGTAGGGGACTTTACTTTTAGAGACAGTGATTGGTTAAGCAATACAGCGTGTGTACTCAAACACCACCCTGGAACTAAAATCTTAAAAACTGTCAACGAATATTTCCTTTATCAAAAGGACACCGGTTACACTAGTATACATAAAAACCAACACAAACATACCGATCCTGTTTAAATGACAATCCCAAATTAAAGTAGAAACTTTCAAACCTGGAAAATAGTAGTTAAATACGGGGACTTCCACCAAGGAAGGTTTTTATTGTATAAAGGTCCCGTTGTGCAAAAAACTAACTCTATCGTAACGTCGTATTACGTAGGTGAAAAAATACACCACAGTATGAGTAGTTATAATAGAAAAGTTGACAAAAGATACATCTATGATGTAGCTTCAAATTAAGACTTTCGTTAATGTCATAATAAAGGTTAAGGCAGTTTGAATATGAAGCAAAACTTGTAGAATCAGTCGCCTCTTTAATTTCAAGCGCACTAGGATAGATGATATTCATTTAGTCTCTTAGTTAAGGATTATTAAGAGATAGAACGTCATCTATATACCTGTATGTTGAGTTGAATGATTTGCGAAAGTCTTTTCTCCATATATAACAAGGTAATGCTTCATCCAAATAAGTGAACAAACAACAAACAATTGTTCACAATTTGTACCCATTGGTATACCGACTTGCTTGATTGAAAATTATATTACCAAACAAAACAAATTTGTTGTCTTTTAAAAACTCTTTCATGTTGTTGATGGTATCTTCAGTATAATATTGTTTGGAGTCGGTATCATTCTATGCTTGACAAAATAACCAGAAACACTTTTCAGAATTAGATATTTGTATCTTAGCTCATCAGAATCACAAGTGAATATTTGTTTTAGACTATGCAGAAAAATGAAATTTAAAACTTTTTTCAAGAGATGAAGTATTAGAAGAAATTTGTTTTAGTAATTATTTTAACGTTGTATTATTTTAATTATTATTATTATTATTATTTTATTTATTTATTCATTTACTTTTATTTATTTATTTATTTATTTATTTATTTATTTATTTATTTATTTATTTATTTATTTATTTATTGGTTTAGGCCAGATGCATATGTAGAATAGACTGTATCTGATTAAGACTGAACACCATGTTTGACGAATGTCAAAATTTATGATAGAATTATTGTTTAGTAGTAAATTTACTAGAGTTTAAGGCTAAATAATAGTGTTTTTAAAGTCACAGTTAAGAATATTTCACTTATATCAAGACGTTGCCAGCTATAGGCGAAGGTGCAGAAATTCTTCCTGTGCATTGCGCTAATGGCATTATACAGCATGATTTTTTTTAAATTTTGCCACCTATACCGGGACACGGGACCTCGTTTACATTCGGAAGAACCATGAAATTCATTTCGTTATGCCAGGTGCTTGGCAAAAGAACAGTCGCTACCCAGTTTCAAGTCTTGGGTCAAACCTATTAGGGCTCGAGCCCACAACCTCCTTCTTACAGAGCGAGCACTATACTAACTTGTCCAAAGGCGAGGTTACAGTATATTTTGACCTTGAGTTATCGCACTTATTTTACAACCATTAAAACACAACTTTTGCATGTGCGTTGAGCTGTTTAAATTATACAGCAGGGTTCTTTATCGTGCTACGCCTACTATGACATGGGACCTCTTTTATTTTAAGTTCCCATCCGAAAGAACTGTGACTTTCACTTCGTAATACCGAGTGCTTGGCGAAAGAACATTCACTACCCACTTTATTTTCAAGCCTTGGGACAGACTCGGCCGGGGTTCGAACCCATGACCTCCCACTTACGAGCACTCTACCAAATGAGCTACCGCAGTGGTACATTCGGAAGAACCTATTATGATTCTTTCTAAAAAGTTTGCAAAATAGTTAGGAATCTAGTTACAACTGGTAACAGGAAATAGTCAGTATTTTATTATGAAAGAGACTTGACTATAACTACCCAGAAATAACTTCATTGGATAGTATTGAAAAGGATTGGTATCTAAAATCAAAAGCGGCAGTAGTTTTTCCAGGAAAATGCCAAAAACAAAACCAAAAAATCGGAAGTGCACAGATACAATCGAGTATTACCGTTCGGCGAGTTATGTCAATGAATAATGATCAAGGGAGATAACATAACTGCCCCGCGACTTTACTTTTTAAAACGACGGTAAGAACGCCAAAACAATGAATGTTTTGGAGTTAATGAACAGAAAAACATGTGTACGAGACCAACAAGTGACTTGGAAAAGGGACTTGACAAAAGCTACTATGAAAAACACTTAATTGGATATTATTGAAAAGGCTTGGCGTCTGAAATCAAATATGGCAAAAGTGGCATTTCCTGTAGAATGTCAGATAACATCAAAATCAGGTGCCTCAATAAACAGAAAAGAGCACACAAGACCAACACCTGACAACAAGTGGCTTGCATTGGAAACCGCTAACCAAAGCAAACCCTACCCAGTTGCAATATTGACACAATAGAAAGTCAATAACCTGACATTCTTATTTACCTTTAAAAAGTTAATCAATATATTTACCTGTTGGACCCCGTTTGAAAAATCGGGGGGGGGGGGGGGGGGGTTTAAATTTTCAAAGAGTCACATTTTTACTCTGCGTAAGAATACAATTTTTGGTATTTCCCCTACCTATTTAGCTATCTGCATAGAAATCCACTAATAAAAATTACGCGGGGACTTTGGTAATCGTCAGCTGATGATAAGAATGAACATCATCAGTGCCATTTTTAAAAGTTGTGAAATAAATTTTGACTGAAATATTGTTTGGTCCTGGTTGAATACTAAAGAACCATGACGGTACATTGCGCTGTGGATACGGTAAAGGTAATGCTGTCTGCCACTTCAATTAAAGCTGACGACGTCTCGATATAAACGAAATTTTTCTTCTTTTTTGAGACGTAGAACCCGATTCTTTCAAGCAATCAGTTTATTGGACATAAACATACAGTACACATACACCTGTCGAATGTTAACCATTAAAGCAATGAATGCCGAATCGGGTAATTTAACAGGGTAAAATTAACTAACTTTTTCAAAATTATGACTGATCGGTGTTATTTGGCTGGCTCCAATTATTATCATAATTCATAAATTAGTGCTATAATAATAATAATAATAATAATAATAACAGGTATTTTAAAAATTTTATTTTATTTTTAATTTTTTTTACATTCAAAGAACAAATTATTTTAACGGTAAAAATCCAGGTGAATGAAACGAAGGATAATGAAATAGACTATAATTACTAAAATAACATTTAAGACCAATGTTTATATTAACCAGTAATTAAAAGTGGGAGGATCGGGAAGACCCCGGCATCTCATCTCGTTAACTTTTTCGGCAGCTTTTCGGTCACAAGCTACAAATGAGCTATGTATATGTCGGCAGCCGAGCTTTGGCTCGTTTCCGTTCGCTCAGCGTTTAACTAAGACATGTCTATACTTTTTGTAAAATGACAGTTTACAATCCCTGTTCCATATTTCAATCTGTTCAAACCACTAGTAATAGAAACTAGGCTTTTAAAATGTGACCCGTCATCACGTCGAATGGTGTTCTACCCTTTTTCTACCATTTTTGCTATAAGGATATCCGCAGCCCCTATTTCCCGAATAGAACAAGTTGTAATAGAGGTTAATATCGCACTATATTCCGTAGATTGTGCCGCGTGACCAGGAACTTGCGTTTAGAACTAATCTGCCAACATAGGGCGGAATAATCTGGGAACAAGTAGTCCAGTCAATCTATGACAAAATAGGGTGAAACTTAAAAGTACATGTAATTGCAACAGAAAATACTTTTATGGGATTGTTTTCAAGAAAGGTCACATCATTCTAACAATTTCATTCAGTCAAATTTGGGTTTTTGCCGATGAAACGTCACTTATCTAAAGAAACACCCGTAAGAAATTAAAGCCCCTTTCAAAACTGCTTTCCCCTTATCAAATTTGTGATGAGTTTTTACCATAAACATTTTATGCTTTTAAAAGCATTTAAGTAACAAAAAATATTATGTTGCAATCACTTTGAGGTCAAACTGTAGTTAGTTTGACTTGCCTAAAGTTGCATATTCCAAACTTGCTGATATTCTCATAAAGAAAAATGTACTGTTAGGTTTTTAATAGTTTTTATGTTCTCATGAAGTAGGCTTGATTCAGATTCATTATACAATGTCAATATGTTCTTCACATTCCAACTGGGCTAGAAGGTCATAATGCTGTTTAATTATAATTAAATCAGGAAGGGGAGTTTGTCACAGCCAACCTAACCCAAGAGAAAAATACCACCTAAGGTGGTCAAATCGCCTGATTTATGAAAATCTAAAAACCTTAAAATGTTTTTTCATCATTGTGAGAGGGATGGGTTGGTGTGTTATTTGGGCGCATGTTTTATGTTTTTATAATTTTCAAATTTCTGTTCAATGCATAAATTTGCTGTAGAAATTAGAAATTAGTAGAAGCGATTTCGGTAAAAACAACACGTGACATGTGAGTTTACTCGCCGAGTTTTTTTTTATTTTTTATGCAACACACTCTTTCACGAATAAACGATTTTAATAATTATAACACATGTACATTTGTGTTTGTTTTAGAAATTAAAATTTGAATTTTATTACCCGTCCGTGTGTGCTTTTAACAACCAGGCTGGGGTACTAGTATTGATTATGTCTGCAAAACTAATTTGCACTATAGAATTTTCTTTATCATCCATTAAATACTCTTTTTAAAAAAAAATGAAAGAAAGATTTGTTACGTTTTATAGTCAGTTGTTAAACATATGTACGAAAGCTTGTTCGTGCCACTTTGTAATCTGATTTTTTCTTAAATCGTAGACCTGTACGATTTTTAAAATCGTATGTACGAATTAAAAAATCGTACATACGAATTAAAAAAATCACATCTACGAATTTAAAAATCGTACATACGATTTGAGAAAAAAAAAAAAGATTATAAAGTGGCACGAACAAGCTTTCGTACATATGCAATAGCTTGATTCTGACATTTTTACGGGTTTTTTCATGATTCGGTCATGTTTTACATTTCTCTAGTCAAACGGAATAACTTGATGCCGACATTTTTACGGATTTTTCATAATTCCCAATGTTTTCGTGTTTTTGTCAGCCAGGTCGTTGGTTCGAACCCCGACCGGGTCTGACCCAAGACTTGAAAGTGGGTAGTGACTGTTCTTTCGCCAAACACTCGGCAATAATGAACCCTGCTGTATAATGCTATCAGCGCAACGCACAGGTAACATTTCTGCACCTTCGCCTATAGCTGGCAACGTCTTGATATAGGTTAAAAAAGTCTTGACTGGGACGTTAAACACCATTACTCAACTCAACTCTATGCGAAAAGTGTTTTCTATGGCAATATCACTCTCTTTGTCTCAATCACTCTATTTGTCTCACACTGTGCGTGGTCTTGTAATAATTGACAGGTGACAAGGAAAAAGCTTCAATGGGATTGCTAGATTCATGCTGTTTGTATCGTGAAGTCGTTTCTAGGGGTTCAATAGGGTTGGTCCTCTGTCGTGATTGGCTGTCTGTGTGCAAGCAATAGGATAAAAAGCCGTTTTGCTTATGTTTGATCGTCATATTTTCTCAACTCTAGGAATGATCAGTTTCATATAAAGGATACAAATTTTTGTTGAATATTTTTTCCACATGAAAATCGATTTTTTCCAAACTACTGTTTGAGGTGAGGTAAGGTACATATTGGTATTTTTGTGACGGGTCTTTTAAAAGAAATTGCGATATATCGTCAAATGATATGTTTTTTTATTGAAATAGGGCAGATCTGCCGAAAGTTTAACATGGCGTAACGGAAAGGTGTCGATGATCGGTTGCCGAATGGACGGGAAATTATGGCCAAAAAAGCAGTTGATACAAAGATAGCTACAAAGATAAGATAATCAAGGACCTTAATGAACTGCTGCATCTTCGACACTAATTCGTTAACCTAGTGGTGTTAAACTTTGGACAGGTTTCTGCCGTATTTCAATTTTAGCAGTGTTAAACTTTGGACAGGTTTCTGCCGTATTTCAATTTTAGCAGTGTTAAACTTTGGACAGGTTCCTGCTACATTTCAATTTAAGCAGTTCAGAGTTTTTGAAATAATATAATAATTATTAATGTTTTGATTTCATTTAATCAGACTAATGCTCTCTCTCTCTCTCTCTCTCTCTCTCTCTCTCTCTCTCTCTCTCTCTCTCTCTCTATCACATACACCACATGCCTGTCGAAAACTTAACACCAAGCTGACGAAAAGGTTGCCGAGTGGGCGAGAAATGGTTATAAAGACCGAAGGGCAGCCGAGAGTTAAATAACAGCTGCCGAAACCGAAATGCTGTCCAGACAATCATTTGTAGCTAACAAAGAGCAGTGATGAGTTGCCTAATTGGCACCAATTCGTTAGCTTAGTGTTAAACTTCTGACAAACCTGTATTCTATGCTAATTATTAATTCCCTTTCAGTTCTTTACAAAATTATTTTGCTATTAATTATGGAAATTATTCAAATTTGGTTAAATATATTTTGTTTTTGTTTTTGATACATTCTGGTTATATTATATATATAATTCTTTGAAACAATTTGGTTTTACAATTTTAGTCCAAGCATTGCTGATAAGAAAAGTTATCTAACATTAGACTAGTTTTTCTATCTGATTTGACGAAATACAAGTTTTATAGAACACGCATAATACAGAATCTTGTATCACTGTGGTAATACAACATTGGCGGTAAAGTGCACGTGCACTTTCTCACTGTGACGTCATTAGGGAGTCTTCGATTTGCCAAATGTAGAACAAGTTCAGTGGTTTTCTGTGGTAAAAAGTAATTTTTTCACATAAAGTATTTTTTTTTTAATTTTTAAATAACCTAATCGGAAATGTTAGATAAAAATATTATATACACAGTGTGTATGTACAACCCTTCGTATCAGGTCTCGTTCTTTTTTTCGTAGCTGTATCACTACTCGTCGCCCAAGCGCGACTCGTAGTGATACAGCTACGAAAAAAGGACTCGACCTGATACTGAGGGTTGTACATACACACTGTGTATAAAATATGTATTTATTCTGAAACGGTCGTTTAGTAAAATTAACACTGGAATAATATCTAACCTGACTTGTCAGATCCAGAGTTTTTACTTTGCTTCTGGGTCGTGATTCGGACATTAGTATGGTTGTTTTTGATTATCAAAACATTCTAATCAAAAGTTTATATTGTTTTTGCAGGACATCCTAACAGACGGTACAATTCACACACCTTTTTGTAGTGCCTTGTCCAAAAAGCCCAAAAATGGGATCTAGCGATGATTCAAATAGCACGGACAGAATTGTGGCTATATTACCAGCAGGACTTGAAGAAGACAGATCGAAATTTCAAATCGCTGTTGAGATTATTTTTCTGTTATTAATATGGGTTCTAGGAATCATCGGTAACGTTTTAGTGTGCATTGTGATTCAAAGGAGCAGGCGTGTACAATCAACAACAAACTACTTTGTGGCATCCATTGCCTTGTCGGACTTGATTCTGGCATTTTCGGGGATGCCCATGGTGGCCGGAAGAGTGATATCTGACTCCTGGCCATTTGGAGATTTTATGTGTAGATTGGTTCGGTTTATTCAATTTTTCTCGCCAAATGTCACCATGTTTATATTAACTGCGATAAGCATAGATAGATTTTATACGATTATTTACCCATTGAGTTTCAAGATAACAAGAGGAACCGCCAAACGCATGATAGCGTGCTGTTGGGTGTTTGCGTGTCTTTGTTTGTGTTTTTATTTTTATACAGAAAAAACTGTCAAATCCGAGAATGGTTCCAATAAAACAATATGTCCTACATATGCCTTACCAGCGGACTGGTCAGGAATTGCATATACCCTTTCTTTATTTCTGATACAATATTTCGCACCTATGATCATAATGCTGGTCGTGTATACACGACTGTTCAGATATATTTGGAAAACAGATAAACCGATGAGGAGGATCCAACGAACCATGAACTCTGTACCAAGGACAAAAGTTAAAATGGTGAAAATGCTTATGGTTTTGTCCATTATAACAACGCTATTACTTGCCCCTATGTATATACAACAGTTATGGTTTTGCATTTTGATGCCGCCTTTTGCATCACCAACTATATTTATATTTTGTTTGTGGGTAAGTTTTAGCTCTTCCCTGGCTAAACCTGTGATATACATGTGCTGCAATTCGAATTTCAGACGCGGGTGTAAAGAGGTATTTTGTATGTCAGCTATGAGGTGCTACAGAAGCAATACGTATGCCATTACAAATGCTTCAACGTTTGGTAGAAAGAACCACGTCGGTGTCATGGATACCGCTGACAATATAACTATAGACTCGCCCAGCAAGACGTTTAACAGATCCGTCCATATTGACAGGAGTGCCTGGCCTGTGAGTCATGCAACACCCACAACATATGTATAATGACTCACAGAGAATTGGGTTGATCATGAATTAACTTTTGAATTCAAACGTGTTGTTTAAATTTAATGTGTTCGACACCTGCTCGTCTGTGATTCAGTCACAGGTGCTGGTGTGGGAATGAGGGATTGTACTAAATGATAATATCAAAGGTACTTTTACTGACATTTACTAGTAATGATTTTCTAGCCAAGGTATCGACCTGTCGAAAGTTTAACACATCACTGAGATAACGAAAGAAAGTCGAAATTCGGTTGTCGGGTGTTCAGAATATGGATACTAAGTACATAGTGGCCAAAGCAGATAGCAGCTACCAAATGGCTGAAACATGGCTACCATACCTTAATTCTCTCCTCGCCAGAAGGCGCATAAGGCCGTAACGCTATCTTTCCATTTTTTTGCCTGTCTGCGACATGGGTAAGTCGTCTTCAAATGATTTTACACACAGCTAAGGCAGTCAATGGGATGATTAAGACAGTGACCCGAGCTCGACTGATAAAAGTCTCGCCCAGTCCGTACCCGTATCAGTCCCGATTTCTACTCCAGACACGGTAATTGCAATTATATTGGCTGCAAAATCGTCATTAACTTGTTACCGTAATGTTAACTTTTCGACAGGTCGGTCTTGTAAAAGCCATTCAATAACATATGCATGTGATTGGGGGCAAGGGGAGTGGTTTTAAATGTGTTTTTATCTTTAATACTTTGGTATGAGACATTCTTATGATTAAAATAGATAAAATGTGTTAAAACAAATTGTTTACATGAGAAACATGTACCGTTAAAAATGGATTTGAAAAAGTGTTTTTTGTTTCAGTTCTATTTATAAGTGGCCATATTCTTGTCAGATTTCATGCATTAATGAATGAGCTCTTCTGATAGTCAGGAAGAGGTTTGTCGATTTCGCATTTCTTGTCAATCCTTGTAATTTTGCCAAAATTTTGATGGTTTCGTATTTTTGTTGATATTGTTCGACAAATAAATTATCTTGTATACATAATATATACCAGTGGTATTAATTGTTTTAGATAAGCACATACACATATATACATGCACACACAGATAGATAGATACACACACACATAGATAGATGGACACACACAGTGAGAGACAACTTAAAATTGGCATTCATAATGCACTTTAAAATTAATACCGTACGTTTCTTTGCGGATCTACTTCTTTGAAATACATATATAACAGTTGCACCATAGTTACACCAAACGATGGCAATATGCTGAAAAGTCTTCGACTTTCCTGCTAAAAATGAATAGTTTACATGTTAGACAGTTGTTTCACTTACCATCACAATAGCTCATCTGACCCCTCGGCTCTGATTTCACAACTATTTCTTAAATAAGGTTTTCTTAAACATATATTTGTCAAGTTATGGTTATTTTGTGGAACTTTGGAGAAAACAAAGTACAAATGTTTTAAGCTAGAAGCGGTCTTCAAAATGACACCTCTAATTTCTGAAAAACTAACAAATTATAAAGATTTGTTGCCAGATTCAAGTTAAGAAAACGTTTAGTTAATGAATAATTGTGAAACTGGGGCCAGCTAAGCTAGAATATACTAAATTATAAACTGGTTATCAAGGCCCTCAAAAAGTTTTATGGCCGTCATCACAGTATTGTTTATAAGTTTGGTGTCTCTGTGTCTAGGATTTGACGTCCCATAGTTCATGTTGCTTTCACACAATTTTGATTACACACGTGCCGGGTGTAGCTAGCTAAACTAAACAGGAGGTGCTTACCCTTCCAGAGCATCCGACCTCACTTCCCTGGTAGAAGTTCACGTGTCTAACCTAACTTGTCAGTTCCAAAGTTTTACTTTCCTTCTGGGTTGAGATTCAGACATGAATTTGTATGTTTGTTTATGATTTCAACGATATATTGTAATGTAATGTACAGAAAAGTTCTTAAGTTTTACCTGTGATATTCCAGGTTGGTTTGCTTGTTAGTCGAAAGTATACTCTAGTAACGAGCGTTTTTAAGCTCCAAAAGGGAAGAAAAAATTCTCTCGGGAGAATGTTCAAGACCTAAGTGAGGATCGTACCATGGCCGATATCAGCCGTCAAAATTTCATTTCTTGTGGAAGAGAAGTGTATTTGTCATTGCTAGGTTTTTCCTGTCAGCTCCAAAAAGGACAGGCTCAAAAATGGACAGGCTCAAAAAAGGACAGGGGGAAACTCTCTTGGGCGAATGCTGAAGACCCAAGAGAGGATCGTACGATGGCCGATATCAGCCGTGAAATTTCATTTTTTGTAGAATAGAAGTGTATTTGTCATTGCTAGGTTTCTCCTGTCAGCTCCAAAAAAGGACAGGCTCAAAAATGGACAGGCTCAAAAAAGGACAGGGGGAAACTCTCTTGGGCGAATGCTGAAGACCCAAGTGAGGATCGTACGATGGCCGATATCAGCCGTCAAATTTCATTTTTTGTAGAAGAGAAGTGTATTTGTCATTGTCAGGTTTCTATTATCAGTTTATTATATTTCTGAAACGTTATCCTTACAATTTTAGAAGTTGGCATCATATCACTTGTCTTATTGTCATATTCTTTTTGTTAAGAAATGTGACAATAACAAAAGTTGATATATTGTTGTCAATTTTCTATAAAAAGTAAAAATAACGTTAGAAAAATATAGAAACTGACAACAGAAATTTGAGAATGACAAAATACAATCTCCACAAAGGAATGCGACAATAACAAAAGTGGCAATATTGTTGTCAACATTCCAAAATAGTAAGAAAACGATATTGGCCATCGTAAATAAGACACCAAGTTTGCTACAAATAATCAAGTTTCATATAATGCTGAGTCATCTTTTATTTGAAGTGTTTTTCTTCACAACATATACGTTTGGTTTTAGTGAGGTAACATATATCCTTCGAAATTCTGCCTGGCTTATGTCACGTACAGAAGTAAATAAATAAAACTTAAAGTACAGGCCTGTCTAAAGTTTAACACTGAGACGACGTGAAAGAAGTTGAAACTCGGCGACCATGGGACGGAGATATGGATAGCTGTGGTAAATTAGCTGTATAAAGATACACATTTATATATACAGTACAGTCAAACCTGTCCATATAAGCCAAGGGAGCCAATAAAAGCAGCCTTTATGGACAGGTGGCCTTTATATACAGGTTCAAGTAAAATGAATAAAGAACAATTGGAAAACAATGCTACTGGCCTTAATAAGCAAGTGGCTCTTATATAGAGGTGACCCTACAGGTTGGACTGTACATGCTTTTAGAAAGTTTATAACTAAGCTGGCTAATTGACGTATCGCCGACCACGCCAACAATGTTCCGACAAAGACCGCCATCACGGTACCAAAGCAGCGTCACGGCAACTAATGGCGTACTAGTGTCAGTGACGTCATTAAATAGCGCTATTCAGGTCGAGTTTTCATTCTTTTTTTGCCTGTAAATCAAGCATTCGGCCATTTGACGGAACATTGTGGGCGTGGCCGGCGATACGTCAATTAGTTCCTATTCGACAGCTTATTGAGGTCCCTCGTTAGCAATATATTGACAGTTATTTGTACTGTAAATAGAAACTATTAAAAAGCAATCAAGATAAAGCTAAAGTAGGACCGAGATGTCACAGGGGTTCAAAATTCCCTGGGTCCGAGGTCCAGGACCTATTGATTTTGCTTAGGGACCCTTGATATTTAAATTGTAAAAGTTCTATGGACCTTTCAGAATAATCCTACCTTTTATATATAACAATATAATTACACATGGATCTTTAAATTTTGATATTGGACTTTCAAAATTTTATGTGGGACCTTCAAAAAATAAAGTAAAAAGTCCTGGACCTTCCATTTCAAAACATAATTTTGAACCTCTGGATCATGAGCTGATGATTCGTTACTAATTCCTTAGCTTAGTGATAACTTTAGAAAGGTTATTACTGTACGTTTACGGTAAATGTTAATTGTCACATTGTGGCGAAAATAAGAGAACACGTCAACAGTTAAAAGAAGAGATATGCAATGGTTTGACGCATGCAGAAAGCAAATGAATACATGTGGAATGTGGAATCTTTTATACAGAGGAACAAAAAGAATAAAAATTACTTTATTGCATCTATACAAATTACAATAATTCATCATAACATGAATAAAAACAAAAAGCAAATGTCCGAATTACAACCCAAAAACGAAAGTTAAAAAGTTTAAAAATTGGTAAATTAATTTTAACAAGTGAATAGTCACAAGGGAAGTGAGACCGGGTTATACGGAATGATAAGCTACATGTAGCTACATCCGCCATATGCAAATTCAAAATTAAACATGTAAGGACGTTGTGATTAGCTGAGTGTGTTTTTTTAGATAAAATACTGATTTTATCTAAAAAAAAAAAAAAAAAAAAAAACAACCCAGAAATTCCAAAATTTTATGTTTTTTTCCAAAACTTTCAGAAAATTCCATGAAAATGGATTTTAATGAAAAACAACTTTTTGTTCACATTTAGATCATGAAGCTAAGATATCACTCAATTAACCGGCAAAACTTCAATATTTCAATTCTATGAACAAATTATATATTATACCAGTGTTAAATTTAGAGCAATAAAAGACTATTTCTGATTAGTACTTGTAGTGCTTGGACTAAAAAGTTAAAGGTGTAAACAATATCCTATGCACCAAACCATATTTATTATACCCCCGCTTAAAAAGTGAGGGGGTTGAATATTGTGTCCGTCCGTCTTTCCGTCCTTGCGTTACACCTTAGGGTACCTATCTCTTATCCGAAACTCCTCCTAAACCCTTCAATGGATCTTTATGAAACTTTCACACAAACTTTGTGATATAATGTAGATGTGCTCCTCCTATTTAAAAAAATGATCGGATGGATTTTTTATGTGGGGGGGGGGGTATTTTTGTGAGCTTGTGGCTCACAGTCTTTCTAGTTCTAATTAAGGTAAGGAAATACTCTGCGGGAAGTCCATGAAGTATTCTGTAATTTTTGAGGATTTTTATTCATCGTGAGTAGTGCTTGGAACAAAATTGTGAAACCCATTTTTTTCAAGGTATTAAAAAATGTTCACCAAAATATATTTAACCCAAGTTTAGCTAAAGAAATATTTTGCATGAAGTACAGGAAGTTTAAAGTAATTTTTGAAGATTTTTATATTAAACAGACTTGCAAGATGATTATTTTAAAGGAAACATATGGCAAGTATAAATTTGAAAAATTATTTATAGATGGCCGTATACAATAGACACATCTCAAAAGGGATAGGTTTTCTTGCAAAATCCAAATCTTTAAATTCTTTACATATAGATCGCGAAGAGACTGAGATTGGTTGCCTTAGAAACGTATATGGGGGAGTGCCTTGTCAAGGAATGTCCACCTGCACAAAATATCTCGACAATGTTGAACTAGAAAATGGTCTTAAACATATTGATAATGGGTAAAACCTAGTTAAGGCGCCACTTGATACAATTTGTCATCTCGCCACAGAACCCAAAACCGATTTATAACGCAAAAATGTGACAAAACAGAAGGTGATACTAAATCGTGGTTTTATTATAGATATTTTGTCAACAGTAAAAAAAAATCTCGCATAACAATCGGCTAACTTACCAGGATAAAAGTAACCATGTTTGTAATTTTTCTGGGGTACATTGTGCAAGCGATGTTTAATGTTACCAAGGAAGAAAATCGCACATAAAGCACGCGACGTTTGACGCTTAGAAGTAAAAAAGGTACCCGTGTGCTACGGAAGTCTATTAACGGTAAACAAACATGACGAGAAGGTACGGACGTCACATAGCATACCTAATCGATGATGAATTCCAAACTAGTGACGTTTTGAATAATTTTACATGGTACATTGGGCCGTGTAACCTGCCAAACATGTATAGTGTATATTGTATCGGATGTACATATCAATTGTTGATTCATAGTGAGACTATTAATTCTGGGACAATGGATAAAATCAGACTACCCACAAAAACCACCCACCTTTTCAAATTGATGGACCCCGACGACGAGGTTCGTAACTGACTTACACGATGACAATAATACAGTTCAAAATAATGTGTACAAATGATTAAAAAAATGAAATTAATTGTTTAAAATATACTAGAGTATAACAATAAAAATAATTTCATATTGTATAATAAATAAATAAATGAATAAATCAAGACTTTGTCGGGTAAATTAAAGAAAATTCATTCATTAAAAAAATACTATAGCCAGTAACCATTCATACAGCAGTTTAAAAATATTGCAATTGATTATTTTCTTAAAAATACACGATCAAAATCTAGTATCATTTTCGAAAAAGAAAATCATGAAGGCAGAAAATCATCAAGCAAATACTAAATATATGTCTCCCTTTTAACACCTGTCAGTCGTAAGTCCTACTCTGGCCCAATGGATAGCAAGCCTGCTTGGCAATGAAGAGGTTGTGAGTTCGAATCCCGACTGAAGTCCTTTTTTTTCTCTTTTTAAATTTTAGAAATAATGCAATGTCATTTCACGCACGAGCGAAAGTTGAAAAACAAACGCACGGAGTTTTTTAATTCCATACACACTGTTCAAGATGTCTGACTACAATTCAGACGAAATATTGAGTCAAGCATTAGATTTCAAAATGAACAGGTTTTTAATACCCAAAATACATATAAAATTATAGAAGACTGTTACGAAGAACAGGCATTTTCAAAATTTTACAAAAAGCCGTAAATGTACGCCCAATGCTTGATGACGGCGGTCCATCTCAAATGGGTGCTTTCACTTATGAAAATGGAATAGGTACGTATAAGTTTGAATTTGTAAAAGAGTATTTAATATATGTCCGCAATTTTACGTTGTAGGCTAGCATTATACTTGGCTAAAAAGATCCCCGTCAACATTGATATGCTTAAACATGTTTAATACATCGAGCACGAACATACCGATCCGTGCTCAAATTACGATCCCAAAAGCAAAATTTTTGTTATGAGAATTAGACTTAATAAATTTTCAATGTCATGATTTTTGTATTTGTTGTTTCATTTTGGATATCTCGATTGTCTATTGTTTACTAGCACGTGCCCAGGTGTTTCAAGTTGAACCACCCCGGTGGTTCAACTTGAAACACCTGGGCACGTGCTAGTAAACAATAGACAATCGAGTATTCAAGTTGGTTACCGACCCGAAGAAAACAAAAGAGTTATCGTGTAAGAATATTTCACTTATATCGAGACGAACCAGCTATAGGTAAAGTGACTGGCTGGAATTTGTCCCTTTGCAATGCGCTCAAGGCAATGTGCAGAGAAGGTTATTTATCGTGCCACGCCTGTCGTTGCACAAGACATGAATTTTTAAGGTATCGAAGGACCCCTGTTTCTTTCATTTCTTAAATACTTTGTGTTTAGCGAAAGAGTAGTCAAAACCTTTCCTCAAGTCTTGGTCCTACCCCGGCCGGAGTCCGAACCTACGACCTCCCACATTAGAAGCGAACATTCTAACGCGGAAAATGAGGCCCCCTAGGAAAAGTATTCATCAAACTCGTATTTCTTAATTGTTGAAAACAACAAACTAAACTCTTTAACCCATTATTCTGTATTTAACCTATCTTTTACTTGAACGGTCAGGGTCAGGTTAAGGTACGATATAATATTTCTATATATGGAATGTATTTTAGCTACCATTTGACATCATGACCTATTTTCCAGTTTGACATGTCCACATAACGTGAATGTTTCTTTCCATGTTCAGCACCATCTGTACACGACGACGGTTGTCATGACTGCAGATCAGATGTAATTTATCGTATGGTTTCCTCTCGTAAAACCGACTATTTTTTACTTTGTTTCTGGATTGTGATTCGGACATGGATTAGTATGTTTGTTTTTGAAAAGTAACTGTATGCATACATTTTCAAGAAATTTTAAAAATATATCCCATACAGATACACTGAACTGAAGAGTTCTGTATGTACACCTTTTCCCATTACGTTCTTTGGGAAAAAAATCTTCGTTTTTGTATAAAATATATTCGTGTTTGTGACTCGACTAAATGTCCTCATAAAAAGTCGTATGGTAGTCATCACAATATTGTTGATAAGTATGATGTTTTTATGTTTCCAAAATATAATTATTATATATTATTCCATTTCATTTCATCCTCAATTTTGATTTCACACATGGTGGTTGAAACTAGCAAACAGGTGGTGCTTACTCTTCCAAATCACGCGGCCTCACTTCTCTGATGAAAGTTCAAGTGTTTATCCGAATTTGTCAGTTTCAAAGTTTTTGCTTTGCTTCTAGATTTTGATTTAGACATAGATTAGTGTGTTTGTTTTTGATGAATTGTATTCCAAAACGACCGTCTAGTGCTGTAAAATTAAAACTGGTATAATATGTAATTTAAACCCCTGAGCCTATATCTCAGCTGGTGGCTGGTGCCCCGAGGATATCACAAACTCAGTAGGCAATAATTTCGTATTATTGTCAGATATATACTATAATTGTCTAAATTTCCTGCAAGTTAAAATTTGAAATTTCTAAAAAACTAAGGTATACTCCCTCATGCGAAGTATTTCCTTAGCTTAATTTGGTAAAATATATTTTGGTCCTTTGGGTAGCTTTTCAACATCTTCAGTATAATTTTGGTTTCATAATTTTGGTCCAAGCACTACTGATGAGGAATTGTATTCCGAAACGGCCGTCTAGTGCTGTTAAATTAAAACTGGTATAATATGTTTATTTCATTCTAAGTTTGGATTACGCATGCGCTGCGTGTTGCTAGCTGAACAGGTGATACTTACCCTTCCAGAACACCCGGCCTCACTTCTCTGATGAAAGTTTAAGTGTTTAACCTAAATTTCACGTTTTCAAAGGTTTAACTTTGGGTTTGGATTTTGATTTGAAACATTGGCCGACCGGTATATTTGTATCTGATCTCACGAAATTTGTCAGTTTCACTTTTTTTTAAAATTTACTTTGGATTGTGATTTTGACATAGATAAGTATGTTAGTTTATTATAATGACATTGTATTCATTGAATACAACAGGATACCTTAAAAACGTCGTATATATGAAATTCACCACTCACATATATACATGTATGTTGATCTGACATAAAATTAAGAGAAATGTGCATTAATTATTAGAACTAGTTTCGTCGTCGCACTTTTATCCATATGAGCCAATTTACATCTTTGCGGAAGGTCAAATTTTTACTAAATAATATTCTTACTGTTTTTACTTTGCTGTGGGATTCTGCTTATGTACCTAATTAACAACACACACACATATATATACTGCTAGGATATGAAATTAAGAGGACTATGCATTAATATTTAGAACTAGTTGTTTCCATATCACGCAATTTTGAACCTTGTAGTAGTTCAAGATTTTAACTATATGTGCTAGTTTTTACTTCGCTGTGGGGTTGTGTTTATGATCCAATTCACCACACACATATATACGTTACCAGAATATAAAAAAAGAGTTGTCCATTAATAATTAGAACTAATTTCCTTGACCCATTTGTTTCCGTATCACGCAACTTGCAACCTTGTGGAAGTTTAAGAGTTTAACTAAATGTGCTAGTTTTAACTTCGCTATGGGATTGTGTTTATGATCAAATTCACCACACACATATATATGTTACCAGGATAATTAGAACTAATTTCCTTGACCCATTTGTTTCCGTATCACGCAACTTGCAACCTTGTGGAAGTTCAAGATTTTAACTAAATATGGTAGTTTTTACTTCGCTATGGGATTGTGTTTATGTTTGAAATTCACCACACACATATATATTACCAGGAAATATAACAGCAAAAGGGTTGTTCTTAATAAATAGAACTAATTTCCTTGACCCATTTGTTTCCGTATCACGCAACTTGCAACCTTGTGGAAGTTCAAGAGTTTAACTAAATGTTCTAGTTTTAACTTCGCTATGGGATTGTGTTTATGAATCAAATTCACCACACACATATATATTACCAGGAAATATAACAGAAAAAGGGTTGTTCTTAATAAGTACCCTGGAACTAATTTTCTTGATAAGTTTGCACTTGTTTCAAAATCATCAAACTTTTCACTATCAAAAATTTTAAATTTAAAACAAATTAAAAAGTTATGTATGTTCCTTAAACACTTTTATAAGTTACAAATATATGAATAATTGTAAGTAAATTACATAAAACACCAGTATTAGTGTAACAGCGTTAGACGGCCGTCTAAATAATGCTCGAACCAAAATTGTGAAACCAATTTTTTTAGAAGCTATAAAATGCTTATTTTATACTTTTAAATCTGTGTTTTAATGGTTGTAAAAAAATGTGATGACTCAAGGTCCAAATATACTGTAACCTCACCTTTGGACAAGTCAGTAGAATGCTCGCTTCGTAAGGATGATGTTGTGGGCTCGAAGCCCTAATGGGTCTGACCCAAGACTTGAAACTGGGTAGCGACTGTTCTTTTGCCAAGCACTCGGCATTGCTAAATGAATTTCACGGTTCTTTCAAATGTAAACGAGGTCCCACGCCCCGGTATGGGTGGCAAATTTAAAAAAAAAAACATGCTGTATAATGCCATCAGCGCAATGCACAGGAAGAATTTCTGCACCTTCGCCTATAGCTAGCGGCGTCTTGATATGAGAAAAAGAGTCTTAACTGGGACGTTAAATAGCATTACTCAACTCACATTTGAACATTGACCTGTCGGACTGGATATTCCTTCATATGAACCCATTATATTTTGGGGTGTTGGCTGTTAACAGTACATTTTTATCGGTTCTTACTTCTAACTGTCCATCCTTCAAGTAAATGGAGTTCGGCGCTGTAACACGTGATACCTTCTAACGTGTCTGCGAAACGCTTGTTTCCAATGGACATGGAATCGCACAATATGACGTTTTCCGGGAATGTGTGACGTTAGCGTTTTCCAAAATGCTCCGCACAAACGTTAAGAGGTATTGACCACGTGGTACAGCGGCGAACCCCATTGACCATAATTCTCAAATTCACGACACAAATATATGTTTCTAGACAATAATGGAAAATAAACATTTCCAAATAAATTTTTCTATATAAAATATTGGTTAATTGGTTAATTATGTTTTATTTATTAACATAGACAGGCCAAATTGTTTGCTCATTGTTATGTGTAATATGGCTTATTTTAAATACAGTCAAATCCGTCTATAAAAGCCCCCCTCCAAGTTAACCAGTATATGTAGCCTTGATGAGGTGACCCTTATTTAGAGATTCAAATAACAAGAGTAGCGACCAATTAAGAAAAGATTTTACTGGCCTTTACAGGCAGGTGACCCTTATATGGAGGTGACCTTTAATGTAGGTTCGACTGCACTTAAATATACTTTTTGGGACAAATTGGTATAGCAGGAATAATTCGGTTTTGGCCAATTAAAAGTAAGTTGTTTACTTTACTGTTATACAATACCTGGATATTATTGTCATTATGTCGTAAGGGGGATAGTTCATTGGAGTTTATATAACCAATATTGATCTGTATAGGCAAACAACATTGATCTGTCCGCTTGACCTTTCATTAGAAGGATCCAGGATCCGCCTGATAAATGGGTAGTAGTAGGATTCGCAGTAAATAATGGGTTCAGAAGATTCACGGTTAGTGTTTGCGTTATATAGACAAAAAATCAACGTGATCCCTTTACATAAATGCTATATTTCAATTGAAGGTCAAGCGGACACAGACAGGTCAATGTTGTTTACCTATATGTTTGTTCGTCTTGTTTTAATTTGGATATGGATGTTTGTTTTCGTGTGTGTGTGTGTGTGTGTGTGTGTGTGTGTGTGTGTGTAAATTTGACTTTAATGTTTGGATCAATATGTTGCACGAGGTGCATGTTGAAAAAAATGAGCGACACAATTATACCCCATGTTATCATTCACTCTGCCATCAATGAAAACATTGATTGATTGGTTGAATGGATGTTTTACGTCCTTGTGAAGAATATTTCATTTATATCGAGAGGTCTCTAGCTACAGTTGAAGTGGCGCAAATTTAATGTGCAGGGACGGTTCTTTAAGGTGTCAAACCTGCAGTGACAAGAGACATTGGTTTTAAGGTGTTTTCAAAAGACCCCATCATTTTTAATTTCTTTATATTTCTTTATAAACGAGTGCTTGGCGATAGAACATTCACTACCTATTTTCAAGTCTTGGTCAGACCTGACCAGGGTTCGAACCAACGACCTCCCAGTTACGAAGCGAGTATTTTAATAATTGACCTACCGAAGAGGTTATCAGTAAAAAGCCGAGTATTATGGTCAATGATAATAATATGCGTTTAGAAGTTATTATTAGTAAAATATCGGTGTGTGTGGGTGGGTTAAATAATTATTAGCGATTATGTCACATATTACGTATAACTTGTGGTTTATCCTTTTGTCAAGAAATGAGTGATAATTTTAACTTTAAATTTTATTTCTAAAAAAAAGATTTGTTGGCAAGTCACATATTTTTTGCCAAAAATTCTACATACACGATAATTAAATTTGCCATTGAAGAGCGTCACATAACTTCAGAAAGTGGCATACTTTCTGTCCATTTATAATGAACAATTGATATATATATATATATAAAACAGGATGTCTCTGACAAACTGACAAAAAAGATATATATATATATATATATATATATATGTGTGTTATGTGTATGTATGTGTGTGTGTTACCAGGCAATATTGTAAAACAAACAGCTGGAATAAAAATTACCGGAAAACCCCATTTAAATAGGTCAGTAGAGCCTACTAGAGGTTACTAGTTATATCCGGAGAGTCATTACATAATGTAGTCGTTATGAAACCCATTTTCTCATTTTTGTGCTATTTATTGATATATACACATGCACTATGTTTTTATAAAATAACACACACACACACATCGGTTCATCCCCAATTCACCAATTAAAATTATGTTATCTTTTGTGGTTTGTCTGATTCTGATTTTGGTGTATCACTGTTTTGTAACAAGAATAAAATGGGGTTGGGTAATTGTGAAATATTTCCCGTCAATGTTGCAAATGGCACCGCAACCAAGCCTAAACCCTCACAACATTGGTTTAGCAACATGAAATAAAGATACAGAATCATACAGAAATTAAGCCATGAGGATAATATTAAAATAAACTATCATGCCCTAATTCACAATCAAAACGCAAAGTAAAACTTTTGAAACTGACCAATTAAGTTCAACAAGTGAAGGTAATGTAACATAATTTCGACAAGAGAAGTGATACTGGGTTCTCCTGTAGGACAAACTCCTCCTGTCTAGTACTTAATCAAAAACAAGCATACTCATACATGTCCGAATCAAAATCCAGAAGCAAAGTAAAAACTTTGGAACTGACAAGTTAGGTTAGACATATGAACTTCCACCAGGGAAGTGATGTCGGGTGCTCCGGAAGGTAAACACCTCCTTTCTAGCTAGCTACAGCCACCACGTGTGTAATCAACAAAAACAAACATACTTATCCATGTCCGAAACACAATCCGGAAGCAATGTAAAAACTTTGGAACTGACAAGTTAGGTTAGACACGTGAACTTCCACTAGGGAAGTGAGGCCGGGTGCTCCGGAAGGGTAAGCACCTCCTTTCTAGCTAGCTACACCCGCCACGTGTGTAATCAACAAAAACAAACATACTAATCCATGTCCGAATCACAATCCAGAAGCAATGTAAAAACTTTGGAACTGACAAGTTAGGTTAGACACGTGAACTTCCACTAGGGAAGTGAGGCCGGGTGCTCCGGAAGGGTAAGCACCTCCTTTCTAGCTAGCTACAGTCACCACGTGTGTAATCAACAAAAACAAACATACCATCCATGTCCGAATCACAATCCAGAAGCAAAGTAAAAACTTTGGATCTGACAAGTTAGGTTAGACATATGAACTTTCACCAGGGAAGTGAGGTCGGGTACTCCGGAAGGGTAAGCACCTCCTTTCTAGCTAGCTACAGCCACCATGTGTGTAATCAACAAAAACAAGTATACTAATCCATGTCCGAATCTCAATCCAGAGGCAAAGTGAAAACTTTGAAACTGTCAAGTTAGGTTAGACACGTGAATTTTCACCAGGGAAGTGAGGCCGGGTGCTCCGGAAGAGTAAGCACCTCCCGTTTAGCTAGCTACATCCGGCACGTGTGTAATCAAAATTGTGTGAAAGGATTATGGAACAATGAGACGTCAAATATATCCAGGGCAATCCTGGACACAGAGATATCAAATTATCAACAATACTTTGATGACGACCATAAACACAAGAAAAAGTCACCTTTAAGGATCCTTAAAGCCCCCTTAAAGACTCATTAAATGGGGCTTTAAGGATCTTTAAGGGGTCTTTAAGGACCTTAAATGTGTCTTTAAGGTCTCTTTAAGGACATCCTTAAAGATCCTTAATGGAACTGAAATTTTAAGGATCTTTAAGGCGGCTTTAAGGATCTTTAAGGATTCGTTTAATAAACACAGAAAACAAATTTCTTTACATTTTTTTAAATTTTAAATTTATATAAATGTGATGTTAAATATAATTATTTAACTTATTATACTCTTACACTGTTTTTATTTTATTTTATTGTTTTAGTTAAAAAAAAATTATTTTATTTTTTTTTATTTTTATTTATTTATAAAATTTGTAAAAAAAATTTATTTATTTAATCATTTTTCTTTATCAATTTATACTAATTTTGGTTGTTTTGCAAGTAGTCCTGAAATCACAAATAAAGAAGAACACATTATTTAACATCATTTTTACAAATTTACTTATCTAATTTCGCTCGCGCGGGACTTGAACTCACTACCCTTAGTTCCCCAGATTACATCCTTTCCTGACTCTACATCCTTATCCATTAGGCCACGGAAGACATGATAGTACCCGGTAGCCTAAGGATCACGTGACTAGCTCTAAATCTTTCAGATTTAATAATAAAATATATAAATAAATGTTTTACTCCATTTTAAAAATATTTTATTATTATTATTATTATTATTATTATTATTATTATTATAGTTTGCTCTTTCATTCTTGAGAGGAATAATTTTTAGGTTAATTTAACTGACTTAAGATTTCTGATCAAAGGAAGACGGGCATATCAAACTTTACCTGTAATACACTTATTTATCTGACTGGCAAACATCACTTTTCTAAAGATCAATTATCGATCAGATATCCATTCCTATTTGTATAATCTTAATCATACTACTGCTTTTTTATTAAAATATTTCAATAATTCTTGAAATTAAAACAATAATTTTAAGTAAATTTTATTTAAAATTGTCTTTTATAATTTAGTACATTTTTGTTGTAATACCAATACTTATTTCCTTGTTTGATAAACAACTATAATATTGTACCAGCGACATTTAATAATCTACAAAATGGAAGGACGAGTTTTAATGATAATTTGTTATAATCTTAATCTATCCTTCAAAATCTCGCATTTAACTTAAATGGCTGTTTTATGAGGGAAACAGTGAGAATGTTAAATAAAATAATTTCAGAAATTAATTCAATTCACGGTGAGAGAGAGAGAGAGAGAGAGAGAGAGAGAGAGAGAGAGAGAGAGAGAGAGAAAAGGGGTGCACATGTTAAACATTATAATAATAGTACTCTTTACAAATTGAAACAGTAGAACTAGCGACATTTCCTACTGTTATAAATCTGGTAAAACTGTTTAAAAAAATATTACCATTGTCATACTCAAAGCGGATCCGAGTGAATAGTCACTACCCTTTTTCAAGTTTTGGATCAGACCCGGCCAGAGACCAAACCCGCGACCTTCCACTTCTGGAGCGGACAGTCGACACTCTACCGAGCTGGCTGCTACCAAGTGGAAGGTCTCCTTCCTCCCCTTTTTTCCACACTTGTTTAAAATTATCTATATGACATCCATCTGAACATTCAAGTTAATTTAATTATTACATTATTACACTAAATAATCAGTATAATAGTGCAACACACAAGAATCCTTTTTACCAGAAAATAGCACTTATCATTTTAGATTTGTTCCATAAAGCCAATAACGGACGGATAGAATAAAAAGTCAAATGAGATGGAATTTATCTATTAAAACCAATTAAAAATAAAAAAATGTACAAAAAATGTACAAAAGTTGGGACTTTTATATGAAAATAACCTATAAAAATATACAAAAAGATAATCTTATGTGCTAAAAATGTACCATTCTAATTATCTCTCTCTCTCTCTCTCTCTCTCTCTCTCTCTCTCTCTCTGGGCCCTGACCCTTGGTCCCAATATTCATTTATGATTAATGGAATCACTCTTTATGGAATCTGTCCTTGAATAAGAATTATTTTTGAAGTACTGATAACAACCCTGTTTAAAATTCATGCTTTCTGACAAGACAGAAGTGTCTTAATTAGTATTACTAATTAACGTCATTTACTAATACTAACGGGTTCTTTCATGCCTAAGTGATCATGTAAATAACATTATCACCTAACTGGTCAGCACTACCTGAATTCTTTCATACCTCAGCGAACTGGTACATTACATCATCACCTGATTGCAATTACCTACCTGTACACGAATTAATTAATCAGTACCACTAATTAACTGGTCCATCCGCTGGTTGCTTAGCAATTTGCGGTAAGCGAGAGGGAAAAAAGTCGGGGTGTTGGGGTGCCCCCCCCCGCCCACCTACCTCCATCCCGCTGGATCTGACACTGCATGATTTACCATTTTTGAATTATTTTTAAACAGAACGAAAAAAGTACACGACACTGCAAATCCAAATTCTCTCTCCTCTCTCTCTCTTTCTCTCCTAGATATGACAATATTCCAACGTCAGCTGCAGACTGCTAATATCTTTTTGTGTTTGAACAACACCATTTGATTTATTTCTGGAGAAAACTTTTTTACTTTTTTCTCAACATAATCAGGATAACGGGATAGCAGAGTATAGAGTTTCATTCCTGTGTCAAGATTATTTCACTTATATCATTATTTGATTCAATGAATAAGAATTCTAGAATGGCCAAGAATGTAAAACCTGAGCGAACTGACAAATTTTCTGAGATTATGGCCTGTCCCAGTTTAATATTTTGTCAGTTTGTAACAAAATTGTATAGTCTTGTGTAGAGACTTTAAGTTCAAGGATAGTAAAGGAAATCGAAGTGCATTGAGATTAGAACCAATATTCGACAAGCGAGTTTTCTCACACTAGATGTGAACCAAGGCAGTGAGATCAAGATTTTGCTAGTTATGTTGTGGCGGCCGTCAGTTCTAGGATTGTGGATGAAACGGAAACACACAGAGAACCCCATTTTCGGCAAGAAAACAAATTAAAACGATAATTTACTTAAAATAAATGCCGATGATATAAACAAATGTTTTTTTTCTTTTAATTGTTTCATTATAAATCACAACTTTATTAGCCCGAAATTCGTTAACTTGGATTGCGGACCTATTCTATGATAGAAAATCATGCTTATAGTTTTCGCTTGTGGGAAAAAGTTCCGATAGACAGCTCTCAGCTCCGAGTTTCTCTCTCTCTCTCTCTCTCTCCATAAACAACTTGATCAGAGAATACAAGTTATTTTACTGGATCGATCGAGAAATTATTACATGAAGAAGATAGTGCAAATGAATCTACCAGTTTTGTCTATGAAATTGTTTTTTATTTATTTATTATTTATTTATTTATTTATTTATATGATTATTTATATATTATTTATATGATTATTTATATATTCATTTGATTATTTATTTATTAATTTATATGATAATTTATTTATTTATTATTTATTTATTTTTTATTTATTTATATGAATATACATTTCAAGGTCATGAAATAAGAAATATCAAATAATGGTAGTTTAAAAACTGATGATGTACAAGTCTTCGCTCTGCCCTCTCTCTCTCTCTCTCTCTCTCTCTCATATTTCATATACTTATTAACGTTTTTAAAATATTTATTTATTTATTTATTTATTTATTTATTTATTTACACACAAATAACAATTGGTAAAAAGTATCTAAAGTATCCCTAACATTACTACTCATGTAGATTAATCATCAGATTCCATTAAAATTCAAATCCATCTAGGTAATTAAAGAGATTAACAACATACGGTAAATTTTTCAGGTAGAATATACTATCGTCTGGTAAAATGAGTTTGAATTTGCTTCTGTTATCAATTAGTTAGGTAAGTTGTTGATGAGATACCGGGAAATGTTGATGATCATCAATTAGGAACCATGATTTGTATATTACCTATGGGCATAAATCCATAATGATAAATAGTCAAAACTACACTTTTTTTAGTTTAATAAATAAATAAATAAATAAATAAATAAATAAATAATTAAATAAGAAGTTGTACATTGAATCAATTTAGAGCTCGGACATAATATTCGGAGCAGTATAGATTATAAATAAAAATTGATTAATTAATTAATTAATTAATTGATTAATTAATTAATTGATTAATTAATTAGTTAAGTAATTCAATGATTAATCAACTAATTAATTAATTAATTAATTAATTACTTTGAAAACAATCATGAAACTTTATCACCGGACATTTATTTTTAATCGCGTTTTTCTCCAATTATTTTTGTGTAATATATACCAAATAAATAAATAAATAAATAAATAAATAAATAATGGTGCATCCTTAGCCAATTCAGGGTGGTTGAAAAAACACCATTATATGATTTAAATACATGTGTATGTCAGGGTGATCCTTAAAGATCCTTAAAGCCGCATTAAAGATCCTTAAAATTTCAGTTCCATTAAGGATCTGTAAGGAAGCCTTAAAGATCCTTAAAGAAGATGGTGGTCCTTAAAGGGGTCTATAAGGAGGCTTTAAGGATCTTTAAGGACATCTTTAATGATCTTTAAGGATTCCTTAAAGACCCTTAAAGGAGGGAGTTGGTCTTGTGAAAGCTTTTTGAGGGCCTTGATAAGCCTAGGCTTGCAAAATCCCTTAGTCAACAATTTGTTTGCAAGCAGCCTCCTTCGTTGTACAAAGTCCCCGTAGTGGGAACAAGCTCTACCAATTTCGACAGGCTTGTATAGTAATGACGCAGATGAAAACTGACATTTAAAGATTAAACAACAACAACAGTTATTCGAAATTTAGGATTTTAAGAAATTTAAAAAATGTGTAGAAATATAAGATATAAAAAAGAGATACTTGTACAATAATCATAATCAAAGGAAAAAAGAACAGAACAAAACACAAGTTATTACTAAAACAACCAAAACAAGACGAATACATATTGGTATAGTGCGTCAAGTTTGACCTGGCCGTTTGACCTTAAATATGAATATTAGATTGGGCTTATAGACTGTGTGATTTGGTACAGACAACAGGTTTCATTACTATAAACACCCTGTATAGGCAAACAACTTTGAACTGTCCGCTTGACCTTTCATTTATATATTTATCGCGGACCAAATAATCTATGTATAGGGAAACACAGGTGTTTATTTTGTATACTAACCGCTTAGAATACACCTGTGAACTGTGTATGTATTAACTTAGACCTTAACACTACCCATTCATTGACTGGACCCTTCTATATGAATATTCCCAATGGAAGGTCAAACGGACAGGTCAGTGTTGTTTACCTATACCCAGTATTAATATTTGCTTAATATATAGGCCCTAAATTACACAGTGAATACGCCTATTTTAATATTCATCTTAAAGGATGTTGATGTATTTGATTTGCATCCGTATATCATGAATCTTTATTGTGCATCGATACTTATCCATTAATTGTGATCTTTATTATGTGTACTCTGCGCATGCGCATTCTTACTTTTTGGTTGTCTCGTGGTAGACATTAAACGGTTCATACAAACACTGAATGTGTCTGTGAAGGAGAAAAGGCCTTGACTATTTATACGACCAGATATAAAACTTAAATCGACATGCACTAGAATGAATGTTTTTGTGTGTCAAGCAATAATTGACGGATCGCCGGCCACGCCCACAATGTTCCGACAAAGGGTCGACATGCTTGATTTACACGCAAAAAGAATGTAAACTCGGCCTAAATTTTGCGGTTTTATGACGTCACTGACACTAGAACGTCATCAGTTTCCGTGACGCTGCTTTGGTACCGTGATGGCGGCCAGTGCCCGGAACATTGTGGGCGTAGCCGGCGATACGTCAATTGGGGCGGTAACTAATACACCGCTATCCTCACTTCTAGTAAAAACAATCCAAGATGATTCATATTGTATCCTCCGGTGTCGCCTTGTACTTTTCTCGGTTTGCCTCATCAAAACAAAACCCTTCCATCAGTAGTTTATGAAACAAACTAAAGCAGTTTCTTAAGCCCTTACACAGCGGTTTGTCACAAGCTTCACATTGGTAAGTTGTCATGGGTCGCCATCCTGATTTTGTTGTTATAGAGAAGTACTGACAATACCAGCATAGCTTGTTTCTTTTACCAGGCGTGTATATTAACCTATGTGGCCTCTGTTGGTTTGGTGACTGGTTGGTTTGTCCTTCTAAAGGTGCCTTTTCTTGAAAATCTGAAAAAGTAAAACATATTGTTTAATGGTAATTACAAAGCAACATATTAATGATGTAAACTTATATCTAGCTTAAGCATGCCTTAATTAAGATGTTAAATAAGTGAAAATCTGAAAAAAGTAATTCAACAAATTAGTTAAATTGTTAATTAATTGTTTTTAATAATGTAAACTTATATCTAGCTTAAGCATGCCTTAATTAAGATGTTAAAAAAATGAAAATTGAAAATCTGATAAAAGTAATACAATAAATTAGTTAAATTGTAATACAATTTAGGAAATATGTTAATATTGTTAACTTACAGCTTATTGTATAATAACGATGCATAAATTAAGACATAAATAATGTAACTAATATACAATGGTTCCATAATTTTTTCTACCACTGCGGTAGCTCAGTTAGTAGAGCGTTTTTTCCGTAAGTGGGAGGCCATGGGTTCGAACCCTAACCGGGTCTGACCCAAGGCATAAAAGTAGGTAGTGTCTGTTCTGTCACCAAACACTCGGCGAAATTAAAGTCGCGATTGTTTCGGATGGGAACTCAAAAAATATAAGTGAATAGGTCAGATATAAGTAAAATTTTCTCGACTGGGACGTTAAACATCATTATTAAACTCAACTAATCATTTCTTAACCGAAATTACCCTTACTTAAATTTCGCTAATAAATGTTACTTTCACAATGTTATAGAACTTTCCAACACTATTAAATGCAGATATCAAGTGATCTCTTACATGTTATATTTATCCATACCTTGTAAACTAATAAATCCAGGTTTCCAGTTTCTTAATATTAAGTTAAGGTAAATTACTACAAATGAATACAACACGAACCTAAGGTAAGCTACGAATCTATGCACTGAATATTGGATAAAGATAGTTGAGTTGAGTAATGGTGTTTAACACCTCAGTTATAGATTTTAACTTACGCCGAGACGTCACCAGCTATAGGTGAAGGGGCAGAATTTTTGCCTGTGCATTGCGCTGATGGCATTATACAGCAGGGTTCTTTATCGTGTCAAGCCTACCTTGGTATTGGACCCCGTTTATTTTAAGTTTCCATCCGAAAGAACCGTGACTTTTATTTCGTAAAGCCGAGTGCTTGGCCACTACCCACTTCTAAGTCTTAGGTAATATCCGGTAATACCCGGTCGGGGTTCGAAACCACGACCTCCCTTTTATGGATCGACCACCCTACCACTTGAGCTACTATTAAATAAAAGGGGACACAGTTTGCACTTTAAGCTACAGCTTACAAAAAGTTCTAGATATTTTTATATGTAGTTGAAAAAAAGTTCTATTGAGCATACTGTCATATTATAAACTTTTTAATAACATTTTTGAATATTCAGAAAATTTAACAAAAAAATTATAACATGACAAAACTTTTTTTATTTCTAAAAACTTACTGAACAAAAATATCTTTTGTCTGGTTTTGTTGCATCATTTTAATAATAAGAATAAATTGGGTTGGGCAATTATGAAATATTTCCCTCAATTAAATGTTGCAAATGGCGCCGCGACCAAGCTGTTTCATAATCTCACAACATTGGTTCAACAAAATTAAATAAGAATAAGGAATCATACAGAAATTTACCCATGATGATTGAGAAATAAATTGTCATAAAATATAAGTCATTGCAATTTTATTATCTCGTGACACGCAAAATGTAAACAACCACGGATTTTTTGACGAATTCAATTACATTATTAGACATTACATTTTTCTTAACATTTTCACTAAGTTATGACTTTATCATGTTAAAAATCAACAGCAAAGTAAAATTATAATGTTTTATACCCAAATGAAGATTTTCAATCTATGTAGATGGTTAGGTCTGGAATCTTTAACTTATATTAAAACATCACCCCCAGTTAAATGTCAAACATTAACAGTTGCCGTATGCTTAGAACAATATGTACGTGTCGTAGCTTGTAAGTATTACGTCATCATTACAATGTTGATAAGTATGATGTCACTTTATCCAAAACAACCCTGAACATATCTGATGTACAAAACTGCCTTGTTCCTTTCATTCCTATTTTTGATCACATTTGTGACGGATGTAGCTTTCTAAACAGAGGATGCTTACCCTTCCGGAGCACTCGGTCTCACTTCCTAGACCTGGTGAAAGTTCACGTGTTTACCCGTATTTAACAGCTTCAACGTTTTCATTTTGCTTTGGGTTTTTGGTTCGGGCATGGATTTGTGTGTTTGTTTGGGGTTTTTTTATTTCAGGAATCCGTTGTGTTATTGAGTACTTTGCAATTAAATATTTGGTAAAATATGGCTTTATTACATAAGCTAATCTTATATCGGAATTTACCAGCGTGCAATTTGATAATTTATCATAGTGTGTAAAACCATATCTTTTAATTGAATATGAAATCTATAAGACAATGTTTACTTTTAGATCTCACCTTTATTTTGAAATTTTGTCGACATTTTAATAACCACGTTTTGCGTTCAACATATGGATGTATTAATTTTAGTACATTTTTGCTACAAAAAAGTCAAACATCCTGCAAAACACCCTCCTTCTAAAAAACAACTGTGGTAGCTCAGATGGTAAAGTTCTCACTACGACCGGACTGACCCAAGACTTGAAAGTGAATAGTGACTGTTTTTTCGCCAAGCACTAGGTATTACGAAATAAAAGTTACAGTTCTTTTGGATGGAAAACTAAAATAAACGAGGTTCTGTTTCACGGTAACGTGGCATTATAAGGAACCTTGCTGTATAATGCTATCAGAGCAACACACAGGCTAAATTTCTGCACCTTCGCCTATAGCTGGTGAGGTCTCGATATAAGTGAAATATTCTTGACTGGGACGTTAAACGCAATTACTCAACTCAACTCCCTCTAGAATACATGTATTAGATAATAAGTTTTTCCAATAATATTTGCAATTTCACAACTCATGCGTTTGAATGTAGCTGTTGATCAAACAGATTCGATAGCACAACTTCCATTTGAATATTAGATAATAAGTTTTTTCCCAATATTTGTAATTCCCTTCATAACACATGCGTTTCTATGCAGAGGTGGCACAAAAACAGATCGTGCGAACACACCCTACCTCTATAATAAAAGATTATAAGTTGTTTTCCCCAATATTTGCAATTTCCTTCGCAACACATGCGTTTCTATGTAGAGCCCGGTAAGGCTGAAACGTTTACAAAATATGTAAACGTGTTCACGATTGACAGTAAACGAAACGAAACCGTTTACACGGATGAATGCTAGAATGCATGTAAAAAATGCAAACAATCATAATGCCAGGTATTTAACATGGTACAGTTAAGGTAGTTAATATGAACATGATGACCTTTACTCTGTATTATAATCAATTTTTATTATTATTTTGTGATTAAATGCCATAAATTATCAAATTGGTCATCACAAAGAATGAAGGTTGGAATAAGAATCAACAGCGATGTTTACCTGTGCAACTCATGCGTAACTAAATTACTAACAAATCAACTTCCGATGGGTCTTCTCAAAGTAACATGAATTAAAACTCCAAATTATTTTTCAGTTTAATCAATGATTCTAACATAAAACAGTTTTATATTCAAAATTCAAACATTAATCCATATCAAATAAATTAATGGATGGAATTTAAACTTGTCACATTAATAATTTGATCGGCAAATTTATTACTAGCTGAAGAATAGTTGCCGATTTTTTTAAACCTTCCCCCATCAGGTATGGGTCAAAGGTCGCACACACTTCTATGTAGCCTACATTTCACCCATTTATCGGAGCTTTATAGGCATTTATAACTGTCTGGATTTAAACACTTTATTATTTGATTTGGTATCAACAGAACCATGTTTGAGATCATTAGCCATCACCAGTGCTACAACCCATGTAACTGAGTACCATTTTACACAACAAGTTTTGTTTTCCCGACACACCATCAATCACTTCAAAATATTCCCCAATTTCAGACCTTCCGTTTTTCTTTAGCTATTTTCCAGACTCAATCAGTAATATGACAACTCAATGATTAAACAACAAAGTATATTTTTATTGTTTTATTTGACAATGAAAAGTAGATAAAAACGGAACAATGTATTTTATATTACACTTCATTAATGTAGTCCAATATGGCGGTCAAAGGTTACGTTTAACCGTTTACTATTTTTGTAAACGTTTGCAGGTCAAAATCGAAACTGTATCGTGTACACGTGTAAACGTTTCAGCCTTATGTAGAGGTGACACAAAACAGATGCTGCAACCCACCCTACCTATAAGAATATAAGATAATAAGATTTTCCCCAATATTAGCAATTTCCTTCAAAACACATGCGTTTCTATGCAGAGGTGGCATAAAAACAGATCCTGCAACCCACCCTACCCATAAGAATATAGATAAATAAGATTTCCCCAATATTTGCAATTTCCTTCACAACACATGCGTTTCTATGTAGAGGTGGCACAAAAACAGATCCTGTAACTCACCCTACCCTAAGAATGTAGATAAGATTTTCCCCAATATTTGCAATTTCCTTCACAACACATGCGTTTCTATGTAGAGGTGACACAAAAACACACCCTACCTCTATAATAAAAGATCATAAGGTTTTATTCTAATGATTTTGCAATTCCTTCACAACACCTGCATTCCTCTGTTCATGTGAAAGTGGTGCAAAAACAGATCATGCAGCATACCCTCCCTCATGAATTTCCCAATACTATTTGCAATTTTCCTTCTAAAACACATGCGTATTTTGCTTTTGTAAAGGTGACATAATAAACGAATCTAAAACACCTTTTACCCAAATGTACATTATTTACACATCCATAATTTGCTAACCGCCATCATTTTGACCGGATATACAAATTGAATTGAGTCCTATCGGGAGTTTAACATTTAGGTAAGAAAAAAGTAGTCGGATATCGGCTGCGGAATGGCCGAGATATGGATAACCTGAAGCCAAAAAAGCTGCAGCGAGATATATGTAATATAATAGCTAGTAAAAAGATCTCGAGATATAGTTAGAGATAAGCCGAGATAAACTGTCTTTTGGTGTTCGTTGGTCTGTAAAGTGATTTTAGCTATCCTGCTAATATGATATCATTACAAAGACTGCTTAAATGTTGCATTTGCATCAGCATTTTGTTAGCTAAAATGAAAATGACAGCCATTTTAAATTGCAAATGATTCAAGATATATTCACACATAACATCAGTCAAAAACAAACCTACTAATCCATGTTCGAATCACAATCCAGAAGCAAAGTAAAAACTTTGGAACTGACAAGTTAGGTTAGACACGTAAACTTCCACCAGGGAAGTGAGGCCGGGTGCTCCGGAAAGGTAAGCACCTCCTGTTTAGCTAGCTACACCCGCGACGTGTGTAATCAAAATTGTGTAAAAGGAACATGGAACTATGAGACGTCACATATATCCAAGGCAATCCTGGACACAGAGACATCTAACTTATCAACAATACTGTGTTGACGGTCATAAAACTTTTTGAGTGCCTTGATAAGCCTAGGCTTGCAATATCCCTGAGTCAACAATTTATTTGCAAGCAGCCTACTTCGTTGTACAAAGTCCCCGTAGTGGGAACAAGCTCTACCATAGCGTATTAATTGGGAAACAATCACGCAACTCAGTACAAATGATGCTTAAAGCTTTTTTGTCAGTATTTTAGAGTCCATCTTTCTTCATAGTGGACATCGAGGTAACTTTGAATTAAAAACCTAACATATAAGTTCATAAATTCAATTTAACTAAGTATTTATACACAGCACTTTAGCGTCTATTTCCTTTCTAGCAGCTATGAAAAAAAATTGAAATTTATTCTATTATTTAAGCATTTAAAAGTCCTTTTTCCTTCAAAGCAAATGCGAAAATAATTTTGAATTTAATTCTTTTATTTTGGCATTAAAGAGTCCATTTTTCTTCATAACTTATACATATAAATCATTTTTGAATTTTTTAACATCACCATATATAGTGAAAATAACCGTCTAATCATATTAGAATTATTTAAATGTATATTTATAAAAATAAACTACATTTAAGGTGAGTGTGGCAAAATCTTTATGATTTTTACTAAGCTGGTATATGTTATGTCTATTACTTACATTTTGTATTTAGATAATTACAAATTACATGCTACACATGGGTAGAGTGTCATTTGAAATTTCTGTATAAACCATTTTCAAACTACCATGGCTACATTTGACGTCACATAGTTCAATGTTCCTTTATTTATTGATTTTGATAATACACGTGACGGGTGTAGCTTTTTAAGCTGGAGATGCTTGCCCTTTCAAAACAGCCGGTATCACTTTCCTAGTGACAATGCATGTGTTTAATTTAATTTGCCAGTTTTAAAGTTTTATTTTGCTTTGGATTTGTAATTTGGACATGGATTGGTATCTTTGATTTAAATATTTATACGTTAGCGAAAAAACATTGCCGCCTGTTATATCAAATGTGACTTTTTTCAACGCCTTCTGTTCTTGTACCCGGGCCCGTTTAACCTGAAACCGGTGGTTTCATTGCGACACTTGTCATTCCTTTTTTCAAATTATTCAGGTGAATAAGTGAGTACCCTGAAATAGTAAAAAAAACAACTTTTTTTTTACCTGATAAACATGTACTCGACAATAGATAATGCAACTAAAAGCACGTAAAAAGGCGTATTATTATAGTATTTTAAAACTCTTGTCAAATTCATTTCGCTTCTAACCACACAATCCGTTTAAGGATGGAGGGTAAAACCAGAATGTCAGTAGAAGACCATTGACACAGAAAATGGTAAGTAAACTGACAAACTATATTAAAGAAGGATCTGATCAAAAGGATTTTATACTAGGCTATAAAAGACGTTTTAAACCTCTGTTGGTGGCTGGTGCCCCGAGGGTATCAAAAACTCAGTAGGCAATAATTTCGTATTATTGTCAGAAATATACTATACAGTTCTACGACTAACGCAGAGCAGAATGTTTTGTAGGCGTGTCACTAGTTTACGCTACATTAGATTTAATTACTTGTGGTCATCTTTAAAGTCAATACAAACTGAAGTATCACTTTAAATAAACATAGTCATTGTTACAGGATTTAGAAATGAATTCTTTACTTCTAATCTGACTGTAACTTTAAATCTGAGTTTTATCTGGATGTTTAGAGTAATTTCTCCCAGTCCTCTGTGTGTGTGTGTGTGTGTGTGTGTGTGTGGTGTGTGTGTGTGTGTGTTTGTGTGTGTGTGTGTGTGTGAGAGAGAGAGAGAGGGGGATTGTAATCTACATGTAAAGTTAGCTATTTGTAGCCAGTTACTCATGGGAGAAAAGTTAGCTATTAGTAGCCACTTACTTGTGGGAGAAAAGTTAGCTATTATTAGCCAGTAATCATGGGAGGAAAGTTAGCTATTAGTAGCCAGTTACTTGTGGGAGAAAAGCTAGCTACTAGTAGCCAGTTACTTGTGGGAGAAAATTTAGCTACTGGTGGATAGTTACTTGTTAGAAAAGCTGCTGGTTACTATCTATTAGCAACTTATTACTACCTACTTACGGGATTTAGAAATGGGTCATTACTTCCGCAAAACTTGAACCCAATATTTTATATATCTACCTAACATTCAAGACAATTAGCCCATCTGCTCGATATTAATTTTTAAGATATTCAAAATTCAAGTATATCATGATGAAGTATATTTAATTCTGCATCCATTGATACCACCTATTCCAACATTCAAGCTTACGCTTCCACAAACCGGGGAAGTAGAGTGGGATGGTGTTAGGTTCAGATACAAATTCTATCATTTTTCACTTTCAAGACGAGTATAGCTGGGTATTAATTTTTAAGATATACAAAATTGAAGAATATCATGATGAAGTATATTTAATACTGCATCCATTTACACCACATATTAAAATGCTAAAGGTAGCACATGTCACACGACACATGACAGACGGTGAACCATCTCAGCCTAAGCTATGACCGCCTTGTTTCGTCATTGAATTAATGTTAGTGCTTGAAAGTAGTTTTACCGAAAGGTCATGTGAGCTTATGGCATAGCGCAGCGTGTGTATGTGCGTGCGTGTGCGTCGTTAACACATATTTTCGACTTCTCCTCTGAAACAACTGGACATATTTCAATGAAACAAGCTTGGTCAGAAGTATATATATGGGCAGGTGCAATTCAGATTTGTTCATGGAGTTGCCATGGCTATCATAACTAGGTCAAGGTGACCTAGGGTGCAAAAATCTTAAAAAATCTTCTTCTCTGAAAGTATTGATTGGAGAAAAAATCTGATGTGATATTTGGCTTCTCTAGGGTCTTAAGCCTATAGTTTGCTCATTTTGTGAAATTCGGACAAAAAATAGGTTACGCGTTTTTGCGTTTGCGTTTAATTCTATTTGACCAGATAATGACATGGGGTTTTCAGTATTGACATCTTTTGTTAGTATCTTCAAAATGAGATCAAGGTCAATTGTGAGGGTCGTGACCAAATTTTTTTTACCTCTGATTATAATTATATTTGAAAAACCATAAACTTTTTGTGTAGGCATGTATATTAGAATGTTGTAGGTATTGTTGATACAATGATCATTTCCATGTATAGAAAAAAGGTCATGGGTTCAAAGGTCAAGGTCACAGATGTAAAATAATACCGTAATGGTTAATTATCTTAAAAACTATAAACATTTTTATAGGCATGTATATTAGAATGTTGTAGGTATCGATACAACGTTCATTTTGATGTATAGAAAAAAATGTTATGGGTTCAAAGGTCAAGATCACAGATGTGAAACAATACTGAAATGGTTAATTATCTTGAAAACTATAAACTTTTTGTATAGGCATGTATGTTAAAATGTTGTAGGTATTGATACAACGATCATTATGATGTAAGAAAAAAGTCATTGGGGTTTCAGTATTTATGTTTTCTTTAAATCTATCTGTTAGCCATTAGTTATCAGGTGAGCGTATCAGGCCCATGGGCCTCTTGTTTAATACATGTAGACATACTGAAAACTGAAGAATGCTTTTACTTTCATCCATCACAAATGCTACACTTTGTTAAACTACATTTTGTTTATATTTTCTTACATATTTTAACTCTAATTTTTAAGCCATTTATTTACCTAAAACCATCATGATAGCATAAGTTTTAACTATAAGATTTCTTATGACAATGCTGATACACACAAAAGAGGGTGTTTTCTTTATTTAACAATAGACCATGAATGGACACCAAGTGAAGTATAACCCTGTAAATATCTAACACATTTAACAGCTTGAGGTAACATCACTGTCCAAATTTAATTTAAATTTTATTGCTATACAAACAAACTGACCAAACCACAATTGTTACTTCAAATTCAAAAGATTCCCTATTTTAGGGAAGATTGTGTGCGTTTGGCGTAGAACTGTATAATTGTCTAAATTTCCTGCAAGTTAAAATTTGTAATTTCTCAAAAACTAAGGTATACTCCCTCATGCAAAGTATTTCCTTAGCTTAATTTTGTAAAATAAATTTGGTACTTTGGGTAGCTTTTCAACATCTTTAAAATAATTTTGGGTTTCATAATTTTGGTCCAAGCACAACTGATGAGGAATTGTCTAGTGCTGTAAAATTAAAACTGGTATAATATGTAATTTCATCCATCACCCGGTGTTTTACACTTTTCAAAAACAGACCAGTCCATCAAAAACAAGAAACAGAAAAACGAAGAAAAGAATACTAATGAAACATTTATTGGAACTATTAAATACAAAATATCAACTTTGCACGAACAACGACTGAATGTAATTATGTTTCAGTGGTATAATTGACATATCGGCAGTCACGCCCACAATGTTCCAACACTGGCCGCCATCACTGTACCAAAGCAGCGTCACAGGCAACACAATTCAGTCCGAGTCCGAGTTTTCATTCTCTTTGTTTGTAATATAAGCATGTAGGCCCTTTGTCGGAACCATGTGGGCGTGACCGGCGATCCGTCAATTAAAGTATAGGCAAACAGCATTGATCTTTCCGATTGACCTTTCATTATGAATATTCATATAGCAGGATAAACCCAATACATGGGTAGTGTTAGGGTTGGCAGTTAATCTTAATATACAAGGTATGTTATTAGTGTTCGCATTATGTAGACGAAATAAGCAAGCTTGATCTCAAGATGTAAATACATTCGTCAATGTTTAATATTTAAATTAAAGGTCACGCGGACAGGTGAATGTTGTTGGTCATACTGTTTGATGATCCCTCCTTATTTAAGCAAAAAAATCAACAAACAAACAAAAAACCTTGTTTCCCATTTAATATGAAACAATCGACTAATATAGAAAAAAATATTTACAATTTTTCTTGACAACACAGATTTTCTAGTGGCCATACAATCCTAAAGAAGACCCGTCCATGTAATTCATTATGAATGCCAATGACAACAGACCCTTGTGATATAGTTGATATTGTTGTAATTATGTTTTTTCCGAGTCTAAAAATCTGACGTCACTGCAGTAGTTTTTATAAGCAGCGTCAAACAATGCTAAACTTGCCATGTTTATAAAATGTCTCAAAAATAGCTCAACAAAGAATAAAGGAAACTTTACAAATAAATTACAAAAAGTTCTATCTTTAACCGTGAAAGCCATATTAAAATCAGCCCAAAACAATCCATGTAGATTTGTAACAAATGGAATAATTTTATATCAAAATTATAATGTAAATGCAATTAGTAGCCTTTTGTCATTGGCTTGATTCCCATCAAGGCACACTATCAATAATCAAAACACAAATATGGTTTCTGATAGTTCATGTACATGTCACAAACCATCAGATGATACAGTTTCAAACTCATTTCAGACTCATTTTGAGGAATAATATTATACCAAAAAGCAGCTCAAAACGTGTTACGTTAGCCACAATAAATATTTTCGTGTTAAACCATGATAAGCATATTAACACCCATCCAGAAAAGTATCTTTCTTAATCCTTTTAATCAAAACTCAAATTACTAAATACCACCAAAACAAAGAACATTTTTAGGTTTGTGGTTTAAATAAAACAAACATAAACTTATGTTCCCCGATGTTCAAATAACAAGATGCACTGGAGGGCTTGATACGCTCACCTGGTAAATAATGGCTAGCTGATACATTTCAAGAAAACATATATATAGAAACCCATTGTCAAAATGTCAAAAGTTTCCTAAATAGTGAAGATTTGATGCTTTTTCAGATAGTCATTTTAGTATTCTACTTCATCTGCGACCTTGACCTTTGCACCCATGACCTTCTATGAAACAAAATAATCATCATAAGACCTACATTACTCTAATATACATGCCTATACAAAAATTTTATAGTTTTCCAGAAAATTAATCATTTCGGTATTCTTTTGCACCTGTGACCTTGACTTTTGAACCCATGACTTTCATCTATACATCAAAATGATAATGCCTACAATATTCCAATATACATGTCTTTACAAACAATTTTCGAAATAATCAACCATTTCAGTATTCTTTCGCATCAGTGACATTGATCTTTGAACCCATGACCTTGATCTATACACAAAATGCAACAGAATTTATGCAGAACCTTGTTCAGTCTGGGGAGAAGACAGTCGCCAAATCATTCAACTCAACATACATATAAAAATAGGTGTTGCTCTGTCTCTTAACAATCCTAAATTTGGATACAATGTCAATGACATTTATTCTAGTGAGCTTGGAATGAAAGATACGACTGATTCCTCAAGTTCTGCGTTATAATTATACTGAATTATAATTATATTTATACATCAATTATGACGCCCTCCAAAGGCTACATTTGAAACTTCATGATGACTCCATTTTTTCTATTGACGAATTTCCTTTTTATTCAGCAATTATACTTTTATTTCCAACTAATTGTTTATTTGAACTCTGACTAGAAGAGTCGAAATTAAGTGTTAACGACACACACACACACACACACACACACACACCACACACACACACACACACACACTAACGCACACTACGCCATGCAATAAGCTCACATGACCTATGACCATAGACACATTCGACACCAAGTAAGGCCAAGATTGGTGCTCAATTGCTGTGTTACACACGATTTTTAGGTTTTCCATTAGACACACTTCACGCTGCCCTTCTCAAATTAAAACTTCCAAGCGGTTTTTAACACACACGTTTCCGTGTTTTCCATATACATGAGAAAGCATGAAATAGATATAACTACTAATTTGTACACGAGTATTATCCCGATCGGCTTCATTGAACTGATATCCATCCACTAATATAATAATTTGTGGAACAAACTGAAGCAAAATTGAAGAGATAGCGTGAAGTAGATCTAACTACTAATGTTTACACGAGTATTTATCCCGATCGGCTTCACTGAACTGATATCCATCCGCTAATAATTTGTGGAATAAATTGAAGCAAAATTGAAGAGAAAGCGTGAAATAGATCTAACTACTAATGTTTACACGAGTATTTATCCCGATCGGCTTCATTGAACTGATATCCATCCGCTAACAATTTGTCGAATAAATTGAAGCAAAATTGAAGAGAAAGCGTGAAATAGATCTAACTACTAATGTTTACACGAGTATTTATCCCGATCGGCTTCATTGAACTGATATCCATCCGCTAATAATTTGTGGAATAAATTGAAGCAAAATTGAAGAGAAAGCGTGAAATAGGTCTAACTACTAATGTTTACACGAGTATTTATCCCGATCGGCTTCATTGAACTGATATCCATCCGCTAATATAATAATTTGTGGAATAAATTGAAGAGAAAGCGTGAAATAGATCTAACTACTAATGTTTACACGAGTATTTATCGCGATCGGCTTCACTGAACTGATATCCATCCGCTAATAATTTGTGGAATAGATTGAAGCAGTTTCTGGTTCCCCTACAGAGAGGTTTGTCACAAGCTTCACATTGATATGTAGTATTGGGTCTCCATCCTGACCTGGTTGTTATAGAGAAGTATTGACAATACCAGCATAACTTGTTTCTTTTCCCTGGTGTTGGCACTAGTCTGTGGAACTTCCTTGTGTCGTGATCGGAATCTACCGGGAAATTTTGTGGAAATTCTGAAAAAAAAGAGATTGAGAAAATAGTTTAATAAAAAATTCTTGGCTTCATGAAATTGCTTTAAAACTTAAATAACCTTAATACTAGTAACTAAATACAGTACGGACATGTCGAAAGTTTAACACTAAGCTACAGAAAAGGAGTCGAGGCTCGGATGACCAGTGACCAACAAGTGACAAAACTTGTTGTATACCCGGATTAGTTCTGTATCATTTTCCTATTTTGCAATTAACATGTAGTCACGTCTGCGCATTAATATATACTGGTACTATTACTAAAGTAGTTCTCAATGAACGCACATGGTCGACTTGTCTGTGCAGCCTGTCTGAGACATCATTTGTCTGAACAACAAAACTGTTTCTAGTTTTCACAAACGGAATGGGTACCAAGTGACAAACCTATTGTCTATAGATAAATTAGAGCTGCTAAAATGCTGTCGAGATATTTTATTGATAACAAGGTACCGATTCGGCACTGGTTTGTTAGTTTAGTGTTAAACGTTCGGCGACTGGCCTGTACTGTAGATAACATGCAAAGAAATGATTATATTTGTTGTCTAGTAATGTAAAATTAAAAGCTGGTTTAATATGCAATGTAAACTTTAAGCCGGTATGTTTCCATGAGGATATCACAAACTCAGTAGACAATAATTGTGAATTATTGCATAATCATTGTCAGAAATTTGTATTATCTAAATTTGCAGTAAATTAAAATTTGAAATTCCTAAAAAAAACCTAAGGTATACGCCCTCATGCAAAGCAATTCCTTAGCTAAATTTGGTAAAATATAATTTGGTCCTTTGGATATCTTTTCAACATATTGAAAAAAAATGGTTTAACAATTTTATTACAAGCACTACGGATAAGGAATGTATTGCAAAACGGTCGTCTAGTGCTGTAAAATTAAAACTGGTATAATCTGAAATTGAAAACGTTCGGCTTTTCTGTTGTATCTTTTGTAGATTTTTTGCGAACTATGATAATAAAAGAACGAGAGTTTTCCAAATAGTATTTTTAACGTTTTGTATATCGATTTATTGATATTTTCCCTTTGAATTCAAAACCACCAGGTAATTAATTGGACTTTTTTTTCAAAAACTGAAAAGATTTCTCATTATTCGAAAGAAAAACACTTTTGTGATTTTATTTTTAAGCTAATATTACTTTTATATGTTTACAATTGAAGGACATGTACACAAGGGTAAAAATTAGTCAAAAGCCTTGTAAATTAGTGAGTGAGTCAGTGATAACTACAATTCAAAATAGCAGTAATTAGCCATCAGGGATGCCAAGCCACTACAGTATCAACAAAACACATCAATATAGAAAAATGATCAAACCAAGAAAAACAATTACAAACATACCAGTCTTTGTTCAAATCACCATCCCAACAAAATAAAAAATAGCAAATTATGTTTAAAACGTGATCTTCCAGCATGAAAGTGAGACCGAGTGGTCTGAAAGGGTAAGTACAGATACAAACAAAACCACCACAACGAACAATCCACAAACAACGAAAGATTTACAGCAAAATAACCACATCCAACTGAACAAATCAAACAACAACAAAAAAGTCCAAACTCGACGTCTGTTGACATGGCCAAAATACCTTGCCCCGACGATACTAAATAAAGAACAGGTTCAAAATCAACATAGTCAAATGAAATTCGCAGCACATGTCTACCTAATCACGGACCTCCACCCAGTAAAATGCGCAATATAGACCCCTTTTTTCATCGAGGACGTCTCCATCCTGATAGCAAAGAATAACCCCGGTTGAAGACAACTAATTGTTTTACAAATATATTATTTATTATTATGTTATTGAAATATTTACGATTTTTGAGGCTGTTAGGATTCTAATATAATACAACCAATTAGGCAATTATATTTTGGATTCCTTGTCTAAAATGCCCTAAGGCTTATCATTATCAACAGAAAATACACGTAAGTTGTGTAAGAAGTAACTGCGACGTTCAAAATGACACCCAAACAGACATTTTCGTTTATATGACTTTTTATTTTCATACATTCGATTTTTTTTGTTAAAATTGACTTGTGCATTCTGTTATTTTCAGTGGCAGAACATACTTGACAAGAAATATTTATACAAAAACAAAATTATTATGTTTTGTTTTGCTACTCCAAAGGTTTCAAGTAATTGACAGATCGCCGGCTAAGCCCACAATGTTCCAACAAAGGCCGCCATCACGGTACCAAAGCAGTATCACGGCAACTAGTGTCAGTGACGTTATTAAATGGCGCAATTCAGACCGAGTTTTCATTCTTTTTGCGTGTAAATCAAGCATATCAGGCCTTCGTCGGAACATAGTGGGCGTGGCCGGCGATACGTCAATTAACAAATCCTCATCTCTATTGCCTGAAGTATTTTTTAGTCTTTGACCTATTTATTACTTAGAACTTGGACAACGCACACGTGGATTGTGGTAATTGTAAGACATTTCCTCACTATAATAAGAGGCTCTCGCAGAAAATCAACTACAAATGGCGTTTAAAGTGCTGTCATATACTATTTTAAAAAATAATCATAAAATATATTAAAAAAAGGTATATGACAATGCTTTAACTTCGATTGTCGTGTCAAGCAAACTTATCACAACGTCTTTAGCTAAAGCGACCAATAAGATGAGGAAAAATTACTAAAATTTCCAAATTTGACCACTAAAATTCCAAAATGAACGGTAATACACAAGCAAATTAAATCTTGTTGTCCTTACCTACAAAATTCCTGTGCAGCAGGGATCATAGATATTGTCATTATGAAGTTTGCTTTATATCGGGACTTCAAAATATTTATTTGGAAGGCAGAATTTTTTTTAAAAAGATGTAACAAAACCACTGTAGCAAACATTTGAGATTGTCATTTATCTCAGAAAGGCTAGTGTATTCCGTTATTTTCAGTAGCGGAACATAGTTTACAGAAAAAAACTTGCAAACCGAAATTAGTTTTGGTTTTGTGGCTCCGATGGCTTCAAGTACTTGTAATTATCACATTCTCGTGTCAATAGCCTGTAGTTTTTAGTCGATGACCTATCCATTATTAAGAACTCGGACAAGGCACACGTGGAACGTAATTTTTATAAGAGGTATTTTCTCAAAATAATAATACGGTTCGTGGTTAACCATAACAATGTCTACAAATGACGTTTATAATGACAAAACGTTCATCGTCGTGTCATGTAAACTAATCATAACTTCTATGTCTTTAGTGACCAATAAGATTGATACTTCCAAAAAAAAAACTAAGGGTCCTCTGGTGCATACAGAATTAAAGTTTCTGTATATTTATTTATTTATTCGCTATAGTCATATGTCATGTATATAATTATGATTACTTTGATAAGAGGGGGGGGGGGGGGAAGGGGGTTTGTAATATCTGAATTGCATCATTTATGACGCAATTAAAACAACCTTTAAAGAATTTTTAAAAAAGAAACTGACATACGGGACGCTATGTTACAGGATTTTTGTCGTCGAAAAAACGCATTGATTCCAGTACATATCGTTACAAAATCTGCCATATACTGCGGTAGCTAAGTTGGTAGAGTGCTCGCTCCGTAAGTGGGAGGTTGTGGGTTCAATCCCCCGCCGGGTCTGAAACAAGACTTGAAAGTGGGTAGTGACTGTTCCTTCGCCAAGCACTCGGCATTACGAAATGAAAGTCACGGTTCTTTCAGATGGGAACTTAAAATAAACGAGGTCCCGTGTCACGGTAGGCTTGGCACGCTAAAGAACCCTGCTGTATAATGCCATCAGCGCAACGCACAAGCAAAATTTCTGCATCTTCGCCTATAGCTGGCGACGTCTCGATATAAGTGAAATATTCTTGACTGGGACGTTAAACATTATTACTCAATTCAACTCCCATACACTCTCTGAAAAAGTTTAATAAATGCCACAACAATGGTTTTATTATTAAAATAATTAATATTTGTAAAGCTTTGTGGACCCTTTTCTAATATACCCCCAGGTTTTTGTATTTTGTGTTTGAAAAACCATTATCTTTTTCAATTTTCGACGGTAAATGAGTTGTGTTAACAGTAAATGTGCCGCTCAAAATGACACTCAAACTGCTAATATGGTTTAAATATGAGTCTTTACATTGGATTAATCGGTGTTGAAAAACAAGTTTTGCATTTCGACATTCCCTTGTTTTCCGTTGCAGTAACTTAGTTGACAGGAAATAACATATTATTACGTTTTCATGTTTGTTGCCTGTAGTTGTTTAAGTCGATGACCTATCCATTATTGAAATGTTGGACAACGTACGCGTGGACCGTGAACCATTGAACTAGTAATGGCGTTTATAGTGCTGCCATATACTTTATTTTTAAAAAGAAAAATATTCATAAAATAAATTTAATAAAACCGGTGTATGACAATGCTGTAACTTCGATTGTCGCGCCAAGCAACTTATCATAACGTCTAAACGTCTATATCGAAAGTGACCAATGAGATAACCACAAAAAAAAAACAAAAAAAAAACAACATTCATTTGGTATATTTTGGAAATATACCATTAATAATATACAATTTATCGGCAGGGTCTTCTTACGTACCCAAAATTAAAGTTCCTGATTATTAATTTATTGAGTCATGCAACATGAAGATTAAGTCACTATAAATACGTTTCTGTAATATCTATTTTTCATATTTATGGCGTCGTTGAAACATCTTTTGTTGGTTTTTATTAAACTGACCTGGCATTTTAAGCGAATTTATGTATTGGGAAAAGCAGATCTCAACTACCCTCTAAAAGATAAAGTATAAAATCTTTAAAATTGTCATAGCAATCAATTTAAGATTTGCGAGGCTGTGGGGATTTAATTCTAACATTACTTATTAGTTCCAGTTTTCTTGTTTTTGTTTGTTTAACGCCACCCGTACATCAGTTGTGTCAACCATAACTGACCGCAAAATATGACCCTTATATAACTGCTTCAGTGATTTTGCTTGCCTAAAATTACTACCGCATAATAGTCGCTTCCCCTGATAAAAATGACTAAAATTTCCCAATTTGACAACTAAAATTCCCCAAAAATTTGTGATTCACCTGCAAAATAAATCCAGTTGTCCTTTAAAATTTTTACAATATAACACCTGTGCAATGGGGGATCATAGCTATTGTCAGCATGTCGTCATGAAGTTTGCTATATTTCGGGACTTGAAATTTTCTCAATTTTTAAGGCAGAAGGAATTTTTTAAAAGATGTAACAAAATTACTGTAGCAGACATTGAATTGTCATGTATCTCAAAATGGCTAGCGCATTTTGTTATTTTCAGTAGCAGAACATAATTGACAGAAATCGCATGCAAAACAAAACAATTAATTTTTGTTTTGCGAATCCGAGGGGTCAGTCAAGTAATTATCAAATTATCACGTCTATTGTCAGCAGTGTTTTTAGTAGATGACCTATCCATTCTGAGAACTTGGACAACACACACGTTGACTGCGATAATTTTAAGACATATTTCTTCAAAATAATATTACGTTCTCGCGGTAATTTAACTATTGAACAATCTAAAAATGGCGTTTATAGTGCTGGCAAATACCATTTCTTTTATTTAAATATTAAAATGCATTAAAAAGATATATGACAGTGCTATAACTTCCATTGTCGCGCAAAGCAAGCTAATCGGAAATATACAGTAATTAGTATACTATTTATCGGTAAGGGTTCTCTTACGCACCCAAAATCAAAGTGTCTGATTATCCGCATCAGGGATATAAAGGCACTATAATTACGTTACTGTTTTATTTATTTTTCATCTTTAATGGCGTCGTTGAAACATCCTTCGATGGTTTTTTTGAAAAACAACTAAACTGGGATTTTAGCAAATTGATGTAGTCGGAAATGCATTGATATCAACTACTCTCTACAAATATTAAGTCTTTAAAATGTCACAGCAATTGATTTAAGATTGGTGAGGCTGTGAGGATTCAATTTTAATATTACTTACAAGTATTAGTTGTCGTTTTTTTGTTGTTCATCTTTTCAGCCTTCACACGTAAATGAGTTGTGTAAACCGTAACTGACCGCCATTTTGGTTTATATGACCTTTATATGTGAGCTTCAGTGATTTTGCTTTCTTAAAATTACTACGAATAATAGTTGTTTACCCTGATGACAAATGACTAACATTTCCCAATTTAACCAATTTAATTCCCCCAAAAATTTGTGATACACCGGCAAAATAAATCCAGTTGTCCTTCAAATTCTTACAATATAACACCTGTGCAATGGAGATCATAGCTATTGTCAGCATGTCATCATGAAGTTTGCTATATTTCGGGACTTGAAATTTTCTCAATTTTGAAGGCAGAAGGAATTTTTTAAAAGATGTAGCAAAATCACTGTAGAATACATGTGTCTCAAAATGGCTAGTGCATACCGTTATTTTCAGAAGCAGAACATAGTTGACAGAAAATTACATGCAATAATAAAACAAATAATGTTGAAGGCTCAGTCAAGTGATTATCAAACTCTCACGTCTATTGCCTGAAGTGTTTTTAGTAGATGAACTACCCATTCTGAGAACTTAAACAACGCACACGTGGACTGTGATAATTTTTAGACATGTGTCTTGAGATCAAAAACAAACATACAAATCCATGTCCGAATCACAATCCAGAAGTAGGTATCTTATCAACATAATAACACGTTCTCTTGGTCATTTAACAATTAAACTGTCAAGAAATGGAGTTCATAGTGCTATATAACTTCTATTGACGTGCAAAGCAAACAAACCATAACGTGTATGTCTTAGGTGACCAACTAGACGAACTCTTCCAAAAAAAACAACCGTTAAAAAGGTCAATAAAATCGAAATGTTTGTAAGGCTTTTTTCGATCTAGCGTAATGCATGATCTACAATACCATGTCTAACATCATACAATGTGGTGACGCCATTTGTTTCATCACACAATATTTCTTTTAAAACAGATATTTAGAAATCCCGTATTAGGTTCAAAACAATTTAAAATGTTTCACTTTATCCATTTGCCGAAGGTAAGTAGTTTCTACGGGCACCCTAATATCTTCCAATAATTCAAAAATGACCGCCTTGATATATATTAATCAGCAAAATTCAATTAATTTTCGATAACTACTAGTAGGTACTAGTTGGTTTTTTATTTACACTTTTGTTGAAAGGGTCATAACTCTCAGGAATATGGGCAAACCAAACCAGATTAATGATATGCGCATATGCTTTTAATGTAAATACTTTGCACAAAGATTTGAACAGTTTCGTAAGGATAGTGCTTCATAGTTTTGGAGAAATAAAGTGTCTAGACAGGCGAAAATCGGATGGAAGGGCGGGCAGAAGTTGAAACGTCTGTCTTCGAAAGGTTTGGATCAAATACCTTGACTGTGGCATAAAACACCGTTACTCCATGCCAGTCTTTGTAAAAGAAGTTTTCATGTCACAATGTGATCTTTGTCTTGTGGCTTACTTTTTTAATGTTAGTAGTTTTTTGCAGCATTTTCTTGACTTTTTTAATACTGTATAATGGATTATCTACGCATTGACTTGACAATGTTCGATGTTTTGATGCTTTGTGTTGTTTTATTTTCGCGGTATAGTATAAAAAGTAAACACTGTCAATCGCAATGCAGCCGCAGTTTTATTGAAATTGCGATGCTTTATTTTCACGGTATAGAAACTAGAACGCTTTCAGGTGTTTATAAATGCCATATTATAAAATTTTTTTTATATTTCATTCGAAAATAATTTTTTAATATGACTTGATGACTATATTTCGCAAATTGTGTTTTATTTTCGAGGATACGCACTTGATGACGAATATAGCGAATATCACCGCGAAAAATAATGATTGTACAGTTCGTCCACGATCTGATGACAGAGTGTTTATAAGCAGGGGTGGGTTTAAATAACGCATATAGGTGTAAGGAGCGTTTTACCATATATATATATATATATAATCACGCCAGCTCACGCTTTATTCTTTACTTTTCTTTATTTCCCTGATATTAAAACAGACTCGCTGTATATTTTACCATCAAATTGTGAACGAACTGTACAGTATCTGTTTTCTCCGCCGCAAGATTCTATGTTCTGTTGTTACCTGTTAGCATCAATTAACAAGAAAATTTTAAAAAAAAATCATAAAAATATGAACAACAAGGACGTGTAAACTTTATATAGAATTTAATCCAAACAAAACTAATTATATAACAGATGCAAAAGAAGAGAAAAAATCAACTTATTACATCATATATACAATATACAAGCAATACAATATAAAACATAAACTTGATGAAAGTACGATGACCGATATGTGCCATTTCGTTTGTTCGTTAGGCGATTATTCTAGGAGAAAACTCGACATTTTACGTTGCTAGACAATTTTAGGAAAAAATTCGACCGAACTGATGAAATAACGTCACGCAAAAAAAAAAAAAAAAAAAATAACAATAAAAAGAAATCTAAGAAAAAAGGAATAAAGCAACGCTAAAAAAACAAGAAGAAAAAAAACAAATAGAAAAAAGAAGAAAGAAAGAAGAAAAAGATAAAAGGAAAAAGTGAAGCAACAACAAAAATAACAAGAAAGAAAATAATTAAAAATGTAGAAAATAATTTTAAAAAAAGTAGTAGTAGTGAGAAGAAGAAGAAGAAGAAGAAGAAGAAGAAAAGAAAGAGAAAAAGTCAACCAAACAGTCAAAAAGACGAAATGGCAAATATCGGCCGCCATATGAACTATATATGACAATAAGATAGACAACAAAACTATTATTTAAAACAGCATGATTGTAATAAAGTATGTACATGGAATGGTACACGATAGAATTGCCATGGCTAAACATTTTACAAATGTCATATATGTATTTACAAACAGTAACCGAAAAAAATTCATTAAAATGCTTAATATGAATATAAATATGTACATATGGATCTCCCAAGAAGGTTTCATCGAATATTCTATTCCTCGCCGTCAATTTAACGTACTGCTTTTTTATAAAAGCGCAATATGAATGGACCAACTGCGTAAACCACTTCTGACATTGCTGCAAAAATGGAGCGTCCCAGCGTAACACGTGGTATCCCCTGGACCTTTGTGCAGAATATTTTTTGCATTGGATATGGCATCGAACTTAGTGACTTGTTCTGGTTAAGAAACAACTTTTCTCCGGAAATCTGGTAGCTAAACGTTTTACACAAAGTTATGTTCAAATGTTTAGTGTTATTGATCACGTTGTACGCTGGCGGATACCATTTACGTTTTGTAGCTAAAACTATATGAAGTACAAACCTGTCAAAAGTTAAACACTTAACTAACGAGTTAGTGCCGACTCTTCGGCTCATCTCGGCCCCCTTCGTTAGTTATCTATCTCGACAGCCTTTCTACCACTAGCTTTCCAAACTTCGGATATTAAGGATATTAAGAACAAGATGGCAACAGATAGTCACAAATGGAAAAATATTGGAAAAGTTGGACTGAACAACAAGAGAGAACAAATGACTGCAAGACAGCTATAGGGTGACAACCAGAGGAGAACAGAAAAAGGGGAAGACCTAAGTCCACATGGAGAAGATCGACTGAAAAGGAAAGAAACGCCGCCGGATGGACCGGCTGGAAACGAGCAAAAACAGCTGCGAAGGAAGGGCAAAAATGGAAAGATAGCGTTACGGCCTTTTGTGCCCTCTGGCGAGGAGAGTATTGAGGTTAAGGTAAGGTATCCAAATCTCCGACATTCGGCAACCGAGCATCGATTACTTTTCGTTAGCTGGTTGCTAAACGTTCGACATGTCTATACTGTATGCATTAAAAATAAAATTGTTGTCACTCAGTGGCGCATGCAAGAAAATGAATGTACATTTAAGTATATATCCGTAAGGTAAAATGACGTTATAAAAATAAGAAAACAAAATCACTTGGCAAGTAAAATGAAAGTTGTGATTTTCCAAGTCAGATGGAGAGAGGTGAAGCGAGTACTACTTAAATATTTTCCAAGCCAGATGGAGAGAGGTGAAGCGAGTATTACTTAAATATTCGTCTCTATAATAATAATTTTTACACATAACAGTTTATGTCATTATGTGAATTCTTATGAGCAAACAACATTGACCTGTCCATTTCACCTTTTACTAGGAATATTACAGGAGGGTCCAACCAATACATGGGTAAGTTAAGATCAACTTTAATACATACACAGTGCACAGGTTTACTCTATAAGGTGAGTATATCTCACGATGTATACAAAATAAACACCTGTGTTCTTTATACATAGATGTACTTGGCCGGTGAAAAATATTTAAATGAAAGGTCAAGCGGACAGGTCAATGTTGTTTGGCTATAGTGTTAAGATGCGCAGTAAATATTGTACATAATTAGTGACAAAATAAACACCTGTAATCCCTATACGTATAGGTAAACAACTTTGACCTGTCCACTTGACCTTTCATTTAAATATTTATCACGGACCATATACATCGATGTATAGGGAGCACAGGTGTTTATTTTGTATACATCATGAAATATACTCACCCCTTAGAGTACACCTGTGCGAACATGGATCTTAACGCTACCCATTTATTGGTTGGAGCCTCCTACATGAATATTCCTAATGAAAGGTCAAACGGACAGGTCAAAGATGTTTGCCTATACTTGTGCTCCTCAATTATAAACATGTAAGTAAAGGTCAAGCAGACATGTCAATGTTGTTTGCATAGCTACAGTTTATTTATTTTTTAACATAGGTATTTTTCTTGCAAGGGAATGAGTGGAGTTTTAAGTATATATCTGGCATTTGGCATTCGTGAGGTTAAATGACGTCATAAAAATAAGAAAAACAAAACTGCAATAACTATACAAACAACCACATGGCAAGAGAAAGGTGAGATTTTCCGAGTCAGATGGAGAGAGGTGAAGCAAGTCCTATAGGTAAACAACATTGACCCTTCCGTTTGACCTTTCATTAGGAATATTCATACAGGAGAGTCCATCCAATACACAGGTAGCGTTAGGTTTCGTAGTTAATACATATACACATTGCCAATGATTAGCGTTCACGTCAGGTAGACGAAATATACACGCATGATCCCTATTACTTATATTTACCTCTCCATAATGAATATTTAAATTAAAGGTCAAACGGACAGGTCAATGTTGTTTACCTATACTTAAATATCCGTCTCTTTATTGATATTTTTACAGTCTGTATGTACATTTGTATGAGCTTTGTATAGGCAAATGACATTGACCTGTCTGCTTGAAGGATCAAACCAATACATGGGTAGTTCCATAAATTATGCATCTGATTAATATACATGTTCTTATTATGTCGCCGAAATAAAAACGTTTGATTCATATACATAAATGTGCTCCTCCATCATAAATTTGGTAATGTTAATTAAAGGTCACGCGGACATGTCAATGTTGTTTGCCAATTATATTAATTTACTACGTTTATATATACACCTATAACCTCTTATGGACAAATGCACTCCAATGCTAGTATCACCAATCTTAAATGTGCGTCTACAGACCTGATTATCACCGATTCAGAGCCCATCTTTATTGTCCAATTTCTGTTCCCCCTTGATGATCACTTGAAGTATGGGGTCCCTGTTGGCGTTCCCCTTGCTCGTCATTGTAAACAAGTCTATGATACATTACAAAGCAGTTTCTCTCAGCCCTCCATCCTTTACAGAGCGGAACTAAGCAAACGTTACACATATGCCGGGTACCGGTTCTGGATCCGCCAAGTGTCCGGATATTCATCATTTTACAGTATTCACACTGTCGCTTTACGTTGCGGTTTTCTGTCATTTTAACAAGCATGTGTTTTGCCGCATTTTTGTTTTTCGTCTGGTATAAAGACTTCATGGCTGCCTCGAAGCAAAGTGTACATGAACGCAGGATCTGAAAGTAAAATTAACATAAATAAAAAATTAATAAATAAATAAATTAATAATTTGATTAAAAAATAAAATAGATAAATAAATAAAAAATAAATAAATAAATAAATAATTCTAAATTTACAATTAATTAACATTTTCATAATTTCCCTTTAATTCTAAGTTTACACTTTCATTAATTAAAATATTCTTAAGATAATTTGATGCTACTACTGTAGGGGTTATTATTAAAAAGCGATTAAATATAGCATCAAATGGCGCTAAAGAAGCATTCACTATTTTGTATCCATACAATAAACACAAAATATACTTTGATTCATTACATGTACAATCGGTTAGCTAACAAACACGCTTTGGTATCTTATATCCAAAACAGACAAACAAAAAATCAAAAATCAAGAGTATTTTCACGAGAGATCACAAGCTATATGTCTGCAGTGTTCCGGTAAATCTGAAAAGGAGAGTTCTTTAACAAGCAAGGACCCCGCTACTTTCGTTTCAAAATACCAAGTGCTTGGCGAAAGAACAGTCACTTCATGTGTTTAAGTCTTAATTAGACCTCAATCGGGGTTCGAACCCACAACATCCCACATACGAGGCGAGCACTCTACCAACTTACATCTGCATTGATTTATTGATTGAAAGACATAATTGCTGTTCCTTCCAAAATACATATGCCCATAAGTCGCATGACATAATTTCGCCTTTAAACATATGTATAAGAATGAAGGACTGGAGTCGAGTCCAGTAACGGTAATTTACACCCCAGTCAAGATTCTTTCATTTGTTTTTTTCCGAAACTCAGTATAGGATGGTGAATAAATACGGAGTACCGGAGAAAAACAACGGAATGTTAACCTAGGCAGTAAGAGAAACTGTGATCCATAAGTCGTTGTTTGCCTATACTAATGATGTTCTACAGTATGTTTACAAACAAGGTTGAAGCAAGGACCTTAATCATACTTAAAAACAAGGGAAAATGGGTGACCTATAAAAAATGTTTACAAGAAGAAATGCATGGCATTTCAAAAGTTGTGTAATAAATGAGGTCTCTAAACTCGTGTACAAAAATGTGCAACCAATGACCTCTTTAAGCATATTTACAAACAATGTAGAATAAATGATGTAACGCATGTCTATGTTTAAGCAAGAGGAAGGAATGCAAGAGCCCTAAAAATATATATAGGCAAGGGTCACGGAATCAGTGACGTCATAAATAATGTATATAAGCAAGGTTCGATAAATCAGTGACGTCTTAATCACACTTACAAGCACAGATCGAGTAATCAGTGACTTTTCAAACAATGTATACAAGCAAGGATCGAGTAATCAGTGACGTTCCAAACTATGTATACAAGCAGGATTTGAGGAATCAGTGACGTCTTAATCACATGCACAAGCAAGAATGGAGAAATCGGTGGCGTCTCAAATAATGTATAAAAGCAAGGATTTACAGTGACGTCAAAATCATGTAAAGGTACAAGCAAGGATTCACAGTGACGTCAAAATCGTGTATAGGTACAAGCAAGGATTCACATTAAAGTCAAAATCGTGTATAAAAGCAAGGATTTACATTGACGTCAAAATATTGTATACAAGCAAGGATTCACAGTGACGTCAAAATCATTTATTATACCTCATTAGAAAAATACGATGCTATCTGTAATTTGATTGGACAGTTGGATCATGTGATCAGGGTGGAGAAAACATCGTGTATCCCTCTGAAAACATCATATCCCACCTCTTCGGAACACACCGTGACGCCACAATGATATGACGTCATCGATGGAGAATCGGTCTTGAGGTTCTAGCGTTTGCCTCCGATGAGTTCCGATAGGAGAAAACAATGAATCGGAGAAGGATTGATGTTTTCAGACTTTTTTTTAAAAATATTTTCTTTCTCTCTGTCTTTCATATTGCCATGGTTATCTTTCGGTATAATAAACAATTTATTGCCTTTGTGTGAGGGAGATATGAACATTTGTTCACCCTTAACAAGTCACATTTCCCTCGGGCTTCGCCCTCGGGAAATATGACTCGTTGCGGGTAAACAAATGTTCATATCTCCCTCACACATAGGCAATAAATGTATAGTATACAAGCAAGGATTCACATTGACGTCAAAATCAAGTATACAAGCAAGGATTTACATTGACGTCAAAATCATTTATACAAGCAAGGATTAACAGTGACGTCAAAATCATGTATACAAGCAAGGTTTTACAGTGACGTCAAAATCATGTATACAAGCAAGGATTTACAGTGACGTCAAAATCATGTATACAAGCAAGGATTTACAGTGACGTCAAAATTATTTATACAAGCAAGGATTCACAGTGACGTCAAAATCATGTATACAGTGACGTCAAAATCATGTATACAAGCAAGGATTTACAGTGACGACAAAATCATGTATACAAGCAAGGATTTACAGTGACGTCAAAATCATGTATACAAGCAAGGATTTACAGTGACGTCAAAATCATGTATACAAGCAAGGATTTACAGTGACGTCAAAATCATGTATACAAGCAAGGATTCACAGTGACGTCAAAATCATGTATACAAGCAAGGATTTACAGTGACGTCAAAATCATGTATACAAGCAAGGATTCATAGTGAGGTCAAAATCATATATGCAAGTACACTAGCATCTTTAAGCACGTGCAGACAGAAGAAGAATAGATCCCGCACGGATTACGGTAAACGTTCTTATTGGCTAAAAGTGAAAGTACAAAAAGATTAGTCAATCACAACATTTGCCGAAATTAGATGCGGGATCAAAATTCCCAGTTGACTGTGGTCACGTTAAAACGTGCAACTGTCGAGTGAAGTCTAGGTCCCGTTACCCCATTTAGAGACGAAAATGACGGACATTTTAGCGAAATATATGTAATCTTTGACATCTAAAACTACATTTAAAAGCAAGGATCAAACTAACGATCGAAGGAACAGTGATGTCTTATACAGATATACAATGGCGTCTTTAAAATATGTGTACAAATAAAGGGAAATACATGAGGTCTCACACGAGATTTAAAGGAATCATAATAACAAACAAGAAAAAACGGATGACATCGATGTACATGCTTACAAGAGGAAATGCAGGACGTTAAAAATTGTGAAAAACAGAGGTCTCAATACTCGTGTATAAAAACGTGCAACAAATGCCCTTTAGAAGCATATTTACGGACATGGTTAAAGCAATGACCTTCACAGACAAAGGGACATGGCTGACACTTATGTACTTGTTAATAAGAGGAAATGTATGACGTCATTAAAGTTATGAAATAAATACGCGTGTACAAAAACGTGTAAATAATGACCTCTAGAAGAATATTTACAACCAAGGAGGAATAAATTATTTCACACACGTCTGTGGTTATACAAGAGGGGATGTAAGAGCTCTCAAATAAATTTACAAAAAGGGACAATTAGCCTTTAAATATAGGGCGTTGACGATCTGATGGAATGTTAAAACCACTGGTATAAATACTGTATTACCGTGTGTGTAAATCAAAAACAAACATACTAATCCATGTCCAAATCTAGATACGAAGTAAAAAATACTTCGTAACTGACAAGTTAGGTGTAACACATGAAATTCCACCAAGGACGTGAGGCCGGGTGCTCCGGAAGGGCAATCAACTCTGCGTGTGTAAAATCAAGTCATCTCAAGCTTTTTTTTTATTACAATTAGCCTATTAGCCTAAAATTAAAACATATCCACTGTACACTTTGTCATTAGTTCATAACGATACAAATATATGACGTTTCAAAACCAAGGTAATTAATAACTTATCAAAAATCGTGCAAAACGTGGTACTAATGAACTATTGATGCGTAAGTACAAAGGGCGACTAAATGAGTTGAGTAGAGTAATGTTGTTTAACGTCCCAGTCAAGAATATTTCACTTATTCAGACGTCGCCAGCTATAGGCGAAGGTGCAGAAATTTTGTCTGTGTGTTGCGCTGATGGCATTATACAGCAGGGTTCTTTAGCGTGCCAAGCCCACCGTGACACGGGACCTCGTTTATTTTAAGTTCCCATCCGAAAGAACCGTGACTTTCATTTCGTAATGCCGAGTGCTTGGCGAAAGAACAGTCACTACCCACTTTCAAGTCTTGGGTCAGACCTGGCCGGGGTTTGAACCCACGACCTTCCACTTACGGAGCGAGCACTCAGCCAACTGAGCTACCGGCAAATAAATGAGTTCTCGAAACGTGTACAACAACGTGCAAGAGGAAATATATGACGTTTCGAAACCTAAGTACTATATGACGTCTCAAAACGTATGTACATGCAAGCAGGCAGGAAAATGACCTCTTAAATTCTGTGTACAAAGACGAAACTGAATGTTGTGAGGAAGGGCACATAAACCATTCGAATATTGAATATAGTATATAATTATGTGTTGATCGAATCAAATATTATGCTGCTGTCGTTGTCACAGGTCTAATATACCAGTGTTTGAACGTTTTACACGTTCTTTATAGTCAACCACTTATTTATTTTTTTTTTTTTTTGAATATTTCATACCGTAGCAGTCACGTAGGGTTAAAACCCAAAATGGCCATTGACCTTACATTACTATGCATGTTATAACAAGGTCAATTTGTTTCCTGTTTACGAGAACAAGAAAATGCTAACATCATCCTTGCGCCATATGGGTGACAGTGGCATTTTGTCACAATCAAATATCACTGTAAACAATTATCAAAGGGGAATTTTGTACACGACATGCGATATGACGGCAAAATGTATGATACCACGTGACGTATGTTGTTTTGTTAGAATGGCCCCGTGCATCTAGAATGCATCAGACCCAATACACGACCTAAAGTGAATTCTAAATATTGAACGGGTATTTGAATGCGTAATACATCCCAGTGTGAACATTTCACTTATATTGAGTGCTTAGCTAAAGATTCTCTCCCTATTTTAAAGTCTTTACCGCACTATGCCGGAGTTTGTACCCAAGCCCCGATATAGGAAACAAGGGTGAACAAATCCCCATCAGATAAACGTATAAAAGATGAAGGTTTTGTTTTCAAATCCCCACCAAGATGTCATTGATTTATCATACAGTTAAATCATTTCATTTCGTGGTGTTCCAATTTCGATGTTTTCGTTAATATTCTGACTCGTTAATTTACAAAATTAGGAAATCAGAGAAAGAACACAAATAAAAAAGATAAGCGAGCTTGTTAAACATAGGAGGTGGAAATGATTGGACACATATTAAGACAGAAGCCAGATGAACATCCAAGGATTGCTCTGCAATGGACACAAGCAGAAGGAAAGAGAAGAAGAGGGCGGCCGAAGGAGACCTGACGCAGGATTGTTGAAAGGGAAAGATCGGATTTTGGAATTGGGACATGGAGTGAAGCTGCTAAAATAGCTGCCAACAGAGATTCTTGGAGGAGAAAGATATCTGGCCCAATTTTCCACAAGAAGAGATGGACATAAGTCAGTAAGTCAAGTCAATTTCGATGTTTTCGTGAATATTCTGACTCGTGAATCTACAAAATAATACATATATCAATCCGACCTTATATATTAATTCTCTAGTGTCATATCCTAGTTTTGATTTGTTTATCGAAAGTAGGCGGTTTTATCCGGGCACTCCGGTTTCCCACAACATTCCTGAACTGTCATGACATAATCTTGACTGGGGGTTAACTCTACAAATAGTTGACCTAACCCCTAACACATTTATAATCCTTGTGGTAGCTCAGTTGGTAGAGTGCTCATTCCATAATGGAAGGTCGTGGATTTGAACCCCGACCGGGTCTGACCCAAACCCTGAAAGTGGCTAATGACTGTTATTTCGCCAAGCACTAGGCATTACGAAATGAAAGCCATGGTTCTGTCGGTTAGGAACTTAAACTTAGAAATAAATGAGGTCCCGTGACACGGTAAGCGTGGCGCAATAATAAAGAAGCCTGTTGTATAATGCCATCAGTGCAACCCACATTTCTGCACCTTCGCCTAGAACTGGCGTCGTCTCGATATCATTGGAAAAGTCTTGACTTGGACGTTAAACACCATTACTCAACTCATTTCACTTCATAACGCCATATTTAATTTGGAACTGAGCGAATCAACTGGGTTGGTTGGATAATACCTTGTTGAATGCCTTCCAGTCAATGTCCAAAGGAATTGCTAAATACACATTTTTAAAATATTGTTTTGAAAATTTATTTTAAAAAATTACTTGCTATTTTCCAATCTGAAGACTGCATTACTAGAACTAAAACTACAACTTTTGGAACCACTGTGTTTGTGACAGCGAAACATTTTTTATTTCAATAGAAAATCAAATAAACTCGAATAAAGATTGATATTATTCACTTACTTGTACCTAGTTGTTACAGGGATTAGCCTAGAATATATCTATCTACACATGGTAAAACGTTGGCGTTACGGGGATTTTACATGTTGAAAAACTAGGTAAATGGCGGATCCTTTTGCGCATATGACGTTAAACGTCACCATGGACATCACTTCCAGTGTAAACATCGCCATTTTCGCCATGTGAATCCCCATAGCGCCAACATGTTCCTCTCTTAAGAAATACCTTATTACAGTCGCAGATGCGCAGATGCGCAGATGCGCATACAGATTTTTAGATATTTTAATTCAAGCTCAATAGATTTCCTATAGAAATAAAGGGTATTTCACTGCCACAAACAGTGATTCCAATAGTAAACAAGACCTAAAATTAACATTTTATTTTTAATACTTTGCAATTATACCATATTTACACTAATCTACCATCAATAATAAAAATTACCTATTCTAATTATAATTACATGTTCATCTGAGAAAAGTGAATTTAATTTTTCAAAATCCTTGCAACATTTCTGTTCTAGTGGCAAATACATCAACACTCAGACAACATAAAAAAGCAGTTTCTATACTAATAATAAAGGTATCATACTAAAGTGACGATGAACTGACTTATACACCCCCCCCCACCCCAAAGGTTTTGTCACACTCTCTCAAACTATGTCTGAATAGGATTCGAGCATAGGGATTAGAAGAGCGGCGATCTACAACCGGGCGCTTGGTCATCCGAGGTGAGGTTCTGGACCTTATTGCTAATTTCCCAATGTAATGCAAAGACACTGTCTCAATCATTTGGATATCTTAATTTGTCACCCTTTAAAGAAATTTCTCGCATAGCGATTGGTTTACTTGCCGGGGTACATGGAACAATGTTCGGAAATCTGCCGGGGTACATGGACGCACGCGACATTTAGCGGTAAAAGGGAAGTAACTCACACAACACAGTAAACAAACATGGCGACGACGTACGCAAGTCACACAAAATACGAAATGGAAGCTAAAAAGATCCAACTGGTAACGCTTTGAAGGGTGACAAAAACGTTATACAGGGCTTTGGCAGGTTACACGGCCCCATGTACCCCGTCAAAGATGAATGTACCCTTCGCCTGCAGCTCAGGGTACATAAATCTTTGACGGGGTACATGGGGGCGTGTAACCTGCCAAAGCCCTGTATAACTTATATATTGTTAAGTTTTTGGGTATTTTTTCGCGACAACTGGTGACATGTTCAAACTTGTTCAGTAAAACTTTAACATTTATAATCTTCAATTCCCAATACTACAGTACAGCTCTATCGATACTTAAACACTAAGCTAACGAATTAGTATATCTCTGTTATATCTTAACAGTGTTTCGGTTGACCGCTGCTCTCTCTCTCTCTCTCTCTCTCTCTCTCTCTCTCTCTCTCTCTCTCTCTCTCTCTCCAGCTTTTCAGTCACTAACTATTCATATTATGGTCACTTGGCATGAACTCAAATTCCGTTCCCTTAGCTCAGTGTTAAACTTTAGACAGGTCTGTAGTGTACGTGTTGGTCAAGCAGACATAAGGTCACAGTGTAAATACCGTCAGACCAATGTGCTAGACTTTATTCCAAAATGATGTAAATAAACAAAGCACGCAGCGGAAACACGAAATTAACAATTCACGAATTTGAAAAAAACAAAAAAACAAAAAACAACTAAATATGTCTGAAAAACAACAACAAGGGTAATCAGATAGTGAAATTTTGCAAAAACAAAAAAATAATTGCGTTGTAGAATTAGCAAAAACAAAATCAACGAAGTAAACAAAGTATAGTAGGGTGTCAAAAAGAGAAATTGCTTAAAAACAAAACAGCAAAACTTGGTTAAGAATTTTGCCTAATTTAAATACAACGGAAAATAGAAACAATTAAAAATAGATTGTCAAAAACAAATAAGAAAGTTTTATAAAAACAAAGAGAACGAAATCTTGTCAAGAAGAGAATTTTGCAAACACAATAAGAAAAAAATTAAGTTCTCAAAAAGAAAAAAAAATGGAACAGCAAATTAGATTAAGAATTTTGCCAAAATCAAATACGACGGAAAAGGGGCTCTCTGTCTGTCTGTCTGTCGAGAATGAGAATTTTCGAAAAATAAAAAATAACCAAAAAATCCCAATCATGATACATCACCATGACAACTTGTATATAACCAAAATGAAATCTAGTGATTAAGATATTTTTGTTCAAAATCAAAGCAATAAAGATACGATACAAATGTTTAGATTTTTCTTCTTAATTAAGTAAATATTTACATCTCTAATTAATATAACAAGTCAAAGCTGACAGGGTACATTTTTGTCCAGGTGCCGTAGTATTTTCTTCTTAGAAAAACAACTTATCCATGAATACCAAGGTTTAAAGATTTTCTTGGTTCATATTTTAACAAAGTAGAATATTTATATAAAGACCACCTTTTGATTAAGGTCAATGTTTAATGTCCTTTTGGTTATATTTCAACCGAAAAAAACCCTATAAAAAGACCATCTGCCTATTAAGATCGCTTTGCTCCTCTATATAAAGACTATCGGTTCACTAAGTCCAGTGTTTAAGGTATCTTTGGTTCAAATTTCAAAAACCTACGACTACATGCATATGAAGACCAGTTGTAAGCTTTCTTTGCTCCTCTATATAAAACCTTATTCACTTTATAGACAAGCCCAGATTCTCAAAAAGGGGCGGAAAAATGGTCATTTCATGCTACATTAAATTGATCCTTTTAACCAACCTTCAGGACAATTAAAAAAACCATTGGGTCATTTTATGTTATTATTGTCATTTTGATTAAAATTTCAACCCGAAAGAACCTCTACAAAAGACAACTTTCCCATTTAGTTCAGGTTTAAGGTTCGTTTGCATTGGATTTCACCCAGAAAGAACCTCTAAATATATACTACTGGTCTATTTAGATTAGTTTTTAGGTTCCTCGTCTCATATTCGAACCAAAAAGAACAGAACCTTTATATTAAGATTGCCTTGCCATTAGGACGCGTTTAAGGTCCTTTTTCCTAATGTTTCTGTCGATTAATACCAATTTTTTAACTCCCTTCATTTCATATTACAACCAATTACAGTCCAACCCGCCTTAAAGGCCACCTCTATAGTAGAATTGTATCCCTATTGTTCTTTATTCATATTATTTGAACCTGTATATAAAGATCACCTGCCCATAAAGGTCACTTTTACTTGTTCCCTTTGGTGGCCTTTATATACAGGTTTGAGTGTAATTGCAAATAATACATCTATATAAAGACTACTCCATTAAAACCATTGTTTCAAATATCCTGTATTCTTCTTTCAAACAATATGAACCACTGTGTAAAGCTCTAATGTCAGTAACGTTCATAATGTAGGCTCTATGTGTACATGTGTATATAATGTACAGACTTTACGATATTGTGAAGTTCTGTGGTACATTTTGTAGAGTATGGCGATATAATATAAAAACTAATATCTTATATATATCTTTCAAAATTAAAAAACCCGTCTATAAAGGCGACCAAAGGGAACCAGTAAAAGTGGCCTTTATAGGCAGGTGGCCTTTACATACAGGTTCAAATAATATGAATGAAGAACAATCGATATACAATTCTACTGGTCTTTATAAGCAGGTGGCCCTTATATAGAGGTGGCCTTTAAGGCAGGTTAGACTGTATATCATACGCTACAGACCTGTCGAATGTTTAACACTGGACTGACAAAAAGAGTCGAAGCTCTGTTGCCGAGTGCCCGATAACTGATTTGACGTATCGCCGGCCACGCCCACAATGTTCCGACACTGGCCGCCATCACGGTATCAAAGCAGCGTCACGGCAACTAATGACGTTATAGTGTCAGTGACGTCATTAAATGGCGCTATTCAGGCCGATTATTCATTCTTTTTGCGTGTAAATCAAGCATCCGGTCATTTGACGGAACATTGTGGGCGTGGCCGGTGATACGTCAATTACCAGAGCTGTCTACATATTGGCAGTTAACAAGGGGTCAAGATGAGCTGGAGATTCGGCACTCATTCTTAAGCTTAGTGAGAAACTGTAAGGTTTTATTAGTTTTAAAATATTTAAAATTGCCATGTGCTGTTTTTGAATTTTAATTAAAATAATGCATTCAAAATCAGCACATGACAATATATGATTTTTTCATGCATTATTTTATAGAATTGATAGAAACTCAAAATAAGCACATTACAAAAGTACAAAATGGAAATATCAGACTAAGAAAAATAACATATACATTTGAATTGAACTTATACAAAAACTATTTGTATAAGTAAAGATATTTTTGACGTGGGGTTTCTAACTTAATTTACACCATCCACGCCCTTGTAAACACCAGCGAGATTTAAAGAAAAAGCATAAACAATAAACACATTGCACTATATGGCTATGTGTAGACAAACAATATTGATCTCTCCGCTTGACCTTGGGAATATTAATATAAGAGCCACCTGCTCATAAAGGCCAGTAGAATTGTATCCCAATTGTTCGCTATTCATATTATTTTAACCTGTATAAAAGGCCACTTGTCCATGAAGGCCACTTTTATTGGCTCCCTTGGGTGGCCTTTATAGACAGGTTTGACCGTAGAAAGATCCACCCAATAAATGGGTAGTAGTAGGGTGTTTAGGCAGTTAAATGTTTACAAAAAGTACATGATACAAGGTGTTTTGTAGACAAAATAAACACACCTGATCCCTAAACATAAATGCACTCATCCATAGTAAATATTCAAATGAAAGGTCAAGCGAAAAGATCAAAGTTGTTTGCCTAGAATATTAAAAAAATGTTAACGCTATCAAAAGTTCTTCCATTTCATTTACAATATCACCAAAAGCTTTACAATAATTACAATAATTCAAATTAAATTTTACAGAAAAACCTGTAGAGTTGAGTTTGTTTTACGCCAAAGTCATATATCAAGGCGGACAGAGATCAGGTGGGAAAACCAAGAGTGTCCGAGAAAAGCAACAGATTTTGGCAAAAGAACTAATACTTTTTCTAGCATCTGAACTCAGTGGAATTTGACCCTATGCTCTGGAAGACGCTGTGACCCTAAGCGCACGTTTTAGACCAATCGGCCCTTAGCTTTTTGTTCAAACTTCATTATAACAAAATATCTTTCCAAGACAAGCAACAACATCTTATTTTCATTATTTAAAATCATTTTTCTGTTTTAAAAGCATCACATTAAAAGTAAAAAACCAAATGGGGATCGTCGCTGTACCACGTGAAACCCTCTAATGATTATACAACCACTGCGGTAGCTCAGTTGGCAGAGTGCTCGCTCCGTAAGTGGGAGGTCGTGAGTTAGATCCCCGGCCGGGTCTGACCCGAGACTTAAAAGTGGGTAGTGACTGTTCTTTCGCCAAGCACTCGGCATTACAAATGAAAGTCGCGGTTCTTTCGGATGGAAACTTAAAATAAACGAGGTCCCGTGTCACGGTGGGCTTGGCACACTAAAGAACCCTGCTGTATAATGCCATCAGCGCAACGCACAGACAAAATTTTTGCACCTTCGCCTATAGCTGGCGACGTCTCGATATAAGTGAAATATTCTTGACTGGGACGTGAAACACCATTACTCAACTCTAATGATTATACGGTACACTTATTTTTAATGAATATGGAATTGCATGAAAAGACGTAATTCGCAAAAACGGCGTCATTCCTGGACTTTGTGACGTTGCCATTTTTCCAAAACATTCCGCATAAACGTTAAGTTGTTGATCCCGTGGTACAACGGCGAACCCCCTCACCATTATACAACATACGTACCATCCACAGCGCCTCTTGCTAAATAAAAAAAAACCAAAAAACAGAAAACCGTTCAGTTTTTTTTTTTTTTTTCCGAAATAGATAGGAATTCTATATACTAAAGTAATTTCAGTAAATTAGAAGACAATTCTTTCAAAGTAGTCAGCAAGTGTATTGCAGAACATATTAAAAAAAGCGGATTGCCAGATATAAGTAAGCACATATTTTTTATACAATATAAAAAAAATCACAATATACATGAGAACTTGCAGAGCAGAAATTGTCAGATATCAGTAAGCACGTATTTTTGTTATATAATATAAAAAGGTTAAAGTCACAAGACCACTTTCAGGACAAACTGTCAGACGACTGCGTACAATTTTTTGTTAATGATCCTTGGTCTGCTTTCACCGTTGCTGACGCAGGTAAAAATCAGTTACGTGACTATGTGCAGACCAGATTTTCAGATATATCTAAAAGCAGTTACATCATCCACCTACAGAACGGAATGTCAAACCTCCAAGTATACAACACATAAGACTAACAGAATCTAACACTACTGGTCATATGAGATAGGGAAATCTTAACCCAAGGTCTTATATATTTGGTCGAGAAGGAGGGAAGACCGAGGGTTGAGATTTTCCTATCTCTTATGATCAGTAACGACTAATTCTTTTTCTCACCTTATTCCTTTAAAAATCAATCAAATCAATTAAAAACTTCTAGGTTCACAGAAAACAGCTTTTTTCAGGCGTAGCATGAAGCCTGTCTCGATCAACCCTAGGGTAGACAAGGAAATTCCACATGTGTAAAGCAAGAGATTTCAATGACACAGGTGTGAGAAAGTGACATCAGAACCTGCAGCGCAGAATTGTATAACAAAATACAGTGACGTCACGACCTGCAGAGCGGAATTTAAAACGTCTGCGTATAGCAAAAAGCAGTGACATTACATCCTGCAGAGCGGAATGTCGGTACTCTACATGTACGCATAGAACAAAAACATTTACGTCATCACCTGCAAAGCGGAATGTCAGACTATACAAGTCAACATATTGTATTTAACAAAAGGTAACACCTGCAAAGCAGAATGTTAGACCTCTACAAGTCAACGTATTGTATTTAACCAAAAGTAGTGACGTCACCACCTGCAGAGCAGAATGTCAGACCTCTACGAGTCAACGTATTGTAGTGACGTCACTACCTGCAGAGCAGAATGTCAGGTCTGACGTTGTGGTTCATGTTTTGTGCATCGTGTAATAAACCAGTTCATATCGTTTGAAATGTTCGTCAGTATTCTTGAATATCTTCGTCAATAAACTAATTTTTGTCTTACATTTGTTACAGGTTACCAGTTCCATACAGAGGTTCGTCATTCCTGCCGACATATTGTTTGTGATATGACATGAAGCAGTTGCGTGATCCTCTACAGAGAGGAATGTCACAAGCCTCGCATTGATATGTTGTGTAGACTTTCCATCCAGACTTTGTTTTTACTCCTGTAAACTGACAATAGACACACGGTTTGTTCTTTGTTTTTTCGTCTGTTATATGTATGAGCCTGTGTAATTTCCCGCCACTTTGACTGGTTGAATTTGGTGATGAAATAGAAAACTGGGACAGTCGATTACCAAAAGACAAGGAACGAGGAACTTCTGAAAGTAGAAATAGAACAGCATTAAATGTAATGTTTAGCAGCAACGAACAAACTTGTACAGAATTATCAGTATCTAAACCAGTTTTTTATTCACCCTATATTTGTGGAATATCAAAGTTTTTTTTAAATTCAGAGAAAAAAAGTCATAGAATGCCGTGCACATAACTAAGACATGCGATATTTAAAGCAAGCAGAGTACGCTTAAATAAAGCGGGATGCGCTAGGTTGAGTTGAGTACTAGTTATGGTATATCATGCCCCAGTCAAGATTCTTTCACAGATATCGAGATGGTCACTTCTGAAAGAGTTGCGGAAGTTGGAATGCCTGGTGAAAAGCACTGCACTTCGGCAAGCAAACTGACGAACACATATTTACGCTACAGGACCCTTTCGAGTGGGATGTGAGGAGAGAGCAGATGTAATCTCCAAACTTGTGTTTTAGATTACTCTGCCAACGAGCCCCTAAAACAAGAAATATTATAAATCTTGAATAAAGCACCGTCGAACTGTAAACAGCAAACTGTATATTTACAAACAGTTGGAAATATAAAATGCAACAATAATACTAATTTCTACTGTTGGAAAATGTTATGACAAAACATTTCCGTCATACAGGGTAGCTATACAACAACACAAAAAGGTTTTTGGCCAGAAAATTTTGACTATTATCATGAAAAATTTAGACCTTTGTAAGCATACTAATGTTATGTTTTTAAATACAATAATGTGTTCATATAAATGTCTATGTCAAAACTGCTTCCTTGCTAAGAAACATGTTCTAGTATCAATATTAGTTTATTGCTCAGGAACATATTCTTGTATCAATATAAGTTTCTTGCTAAGGAACACGTTCTAGTATCAATAAAAGTTTCTTGCTAAGGAACATGTTCTTGTATGAATATAAGTTTCTTGCTAAGGAACACGTTCTAGTATCAATAAAAGTTTCTTGCTAAGGAACATGTTCTTGTATGAATATAAGTTTCTAGCTTAGGAACACGTTCTAGTATCAATAAAAGTTTCTTGCTCAGGAACATGTTCTTGTATGAATATAAGTTTCTTGCTAAGGAACACGTTCTAGTATCAATAAAAGTTTCTTGCTAAGGAACATGTTCTTGTATGAATATATAAGTTTCTAGCTTAGGAACACGTTCTGGTATCAATATAAGTTCCTTGCTAAGGAACATGTTTCAATATCAATATGAATTCCAAGCTAAGGAGCATGTTCGGATATCAATATAAATTCCTAACTAAGGAACATGTTCTGATATCAATATAAGGTCCTTGCTAAGGCACATATTCCTATATCAATATAAATACCTTGCTAAGGAACATGTTTAGATATCAGTATGAATTCCTTGCTAAGGAACATGTTCGTATATCAATATAAATTTCTAACTAAGGAACATGTTCTGATATCAATAAAAGTTCCTTGCTAAGGAACAAATTCTGATATCAATATAAATTCCTCGCTAAGGAACATGTTCTGTTATCAATATAAGTCCCTTGATATAGAACACGTTTTGTTATCAATATACTGGTAGGTTCCTTTCTAAGAAACACTTTCTGGATTTAATGTAAGGTCCTTGCTACAAAACATGCATTGGATTAGTATCTAAAGAACAAATATTGTCGGATCCTTGCTAAAGAACGTGCATTGGTATCAATACCGGTTCCTTGCTTAGAGACACATGTTTTACCAATACCAGTTCGTTGCTGGCTTTGCTAACTCGGTTTTTGTAATATAATTGTTAATCTGAATGAAATAATTCCATTATCTTAAACAATTTTATTTGTTTCTAGATGGTTTCTTGCTAAGTAACAAAAATGACAGACGCAGTTTTTATGTGACGAGGTGCAAAAACAATCAGTTAAAATTAAGTATACTAATGACTGGCTATTTAAAAACAATTTCAACACAAGCTGCGATTTCTTCAATGTTTTAAATCCAATTGTTAATTAATCAAAATTAAAGATTATATATAAAATATGAATCAACTATCAAGTCCAATACTAAAACGCATCAAGTAAAGCATTCCGACAATTTAAGAACAATTATTATATATGTAAAAAGTATCCACTCATGTTTGTCGGGTAAAATCTGAAAATCGCAAAAAATCATTATCAATATCAAAGTTTTTTAGTGACAACACAGCCTTATAATATGAAAAAATAATCAAAAAAAAATTGTGCTCATTGTCATATGTGTCATGTGTAGAATTTTTAATTTGTGAAACATTCAAAATTCTGTATATGACAGTTGTTTCAACAACATCGCAATTACAGTTTGCCATTTTGCAGAATTTTGAATTTTTATCATAATAATATTAATTTTGTTTTGGTAAAAATTCAAACTTCTGCACATGACATAATTTTATTATCAACTTAATTTAATTTGATTTATGTATTCACTGGCTAAAAAACAGGCAGATGTTGTTTATGATAGATGCCTATCTAGTTGGCCAAGGCAAATTTCCAAAAGGCACATCTATGTCGTCAATGATCGTGTGGTCTCAACTTACGAATCATGGACTCGCACCGCTTTGGTTCGAATAGAGGAGTTTTCACATTGTTGTCTCCCTTGATTTCTCTATGGTTAGAGGTAAGAATGGGTACTTTGTACCCATGAAACAGATACACATTTTAGAAAGATTGTTAGCGCGTTTGTCAAAGGTCAGTAGTTAACTGAATACTCAAGATTGGTTTTATTGGTATTTCCCTAGTTATTTGGTCCTTCACCGTCCTAAAACTGATCGCATTGATGTAAGTGAAATAAACTTGATGGGGTAGTGAAACATCTTCACTCCACTCCACGTAAAACCAAATTACTCACGTATTGTTAGTTTTGAAGTCAGTATAGTTTTAACATTAACTTAGCGCATGTTTGACATAATTCAATTGATATTATATTCTATGACATTCCGCAGAAATATTATTTCGAAAAGAGTTATCTTCCCTGAAAGCAAAAGCATTAAAAAGCCTTTATTCGCGTTTAACAAATATCTATATATTTAATGAATTCACTAATTTCAATCATCAAGTGTTGTAAACTATTGTTGTATTAGTTAGTAGGTTTGTAAGCAATAACATTTCTCGTAGATCGGATTTTTAAACTCTTAGCACGCAGATAAACAGTTAAAGGGAGACAACTTGAATTAAAAACAGCTGTGAAATGGAGATCACCTGTACATTTAGTCCATGAAAGATTTAGTAAAAACTGGAAACATTTTACTGCTTTAATGTGCTAATTTGAAAATATATGAAGTAAAACATTTACATTTGAATGTATTACATTTACATTTGAATGTATTATTTATTAACAGAAAAAAAAAATCAGCACATGGCACTGCCATTATCCATATTGACACTTACATCTTGGTTTCACTATTTTGTACTCCGTAAGGAAAAGTACATGTCTGTAGAAAGTTTAACACCAATCTAACGAATTGGTCCCCAAGTAGCTAATCTCGGTTCCTCATGAGCTATATCTCGACAAATTTTCGGCAGCTTCCATCTTTTAATTTCAATATCAAGCCACTCGGGTAGTAAGTCTCAGATTCCTTTTCCTTAGCTTAATGTTAAACTTTCGACAGGTCTGTACTATAACTGAAACATCAAACACATATATCGCTTGATTCATATACCTCTTTCTAAAGTAAATTTGTTATCTATTAAAATGTCGAAGACAGTGTCGTTGCGGGTCTGGTGGCACTTATTTGTTCCCCTTTGTATAATGCATGTACATTCTGGTGATAAAGATGGAAGCAGTTTCTTCGGCCTTTACAGAGTGGTACGTCACAGGCTTCGCATTGATAAGTAGAATAAACGGTCCATCCGGACTTGGTCCGGACTTTGGTCATTTGGCAATAAACACATGGCTTGTTCTTTGTCTTCTCGTCCAGTATGTGAACAAGTCTGTGACGTTTACTTCCGGTACCTTCATCTTCGTTTGCTTGTCGCTGCCATGACGGAAATGAAAATGTCGGCTGCTGCTCTGTAAATCAGAAAAACATAAAATATAAGACAGGGTCACACAAAGCGTTACAGAAGAACACAAAGAGTCCCTTAAATACATGCATAAAACAGACTTATCTTCTCTTAAATCAAGAACTTAAAAAACTATTTTAAAAAACACAATTACTTTTTAACAGAGATATAACAGAAATACAAGAAAGCGTCAAGAAGAAAAAATCAAATTAAGTCCTACAAAACGCCTGTAAAAATGGAAGAATGGAACCAGTGGTACAGTAACACGTCTACAAATCATAGCAATAAATCCTACCAAAGGATGATGATAAAGGCATAAAAGGAGAGAGAGAGAGGAGAGAGAGAGAGAGAGAGAGAGAGAGAGAGTTTTTAACGTCCAGTCAAAAAGTATTTTTTCACTCATATCAAGACGTCACCATTTGATTGTGGACAGTTCGTTGCACAGTTGTTGTTAAATATTGACGGATCGTTGTTTATTTAGTTTCATAAAAACTTCATTCTTCGGAGTTTTTATATTCGATCTTTTTCTCAATTTGAGTCACGTTCTTGGCGTAGCCTTAATATTATTAACAAATCCAAAGAAGGAAATCCATTCAAACTTTGAAAATATTATAAAACTCCGATATTAAAATTCCGCATTTCTCAGAGAGAGAGAGAGAGAGAGAGAGAGAGAGAGAGAGCCCGAGAGAGAGAGAGAGAGAGAGAGAGAGAGAGAGAGAGAGAGAGAGAGAGAGAGCATGTTGCTTTTTGTGTGTAAAAAGTCAAATCTGAAACACTATATAGCTTCCAACCACTTTTGATTATGACCTGGTTTCATTTTTAAGTTTTTGCCATCACCAAGAAGATACAACGCCGTTATTTTTCCACAAAGTGACATTGTTTTATGAATCATCTATAATGGCTCGAAAAGCTTAAATCTTTCTGTTTTGTTTTCTACACAAAACCATAATATGTACTTTTTAGCATTTGTGTGTAACGTTTTTGGTTTGTAAAACCCCATTTCAGACCAAAAGGAAATACTACATGTAGTTTAGTGCGTCAAGTTTGATCTTTAATTTGAATAATTAGATTGGGCTGATAGACACCACAGCATGTGTCATTACCATAAACACCCGGTACCCAGTATTACTATCGTCTATCCTTATTTACCAACACTACTTCCGACACACCTGGATTAATTCATGCATAAGCAAATTGTCCTTAGGTTGGACCGAAGCATTTTCTCTCCTTTACACGATTACTCTTTTGTTTTCTTCGGGTCGGTAACCAACTTGAATACTCGATTGTCTATTGTTTACTGGCACGTGCACAGGTGTTTCAAGTTGAACCACCGGGTAGTTCAACTTGAAACACCTGAGCACGTGCTAGTAAACAATAGACAATCGAGATATCCAAAATGAAACAACAAATACAAAAATCATGACATTAAAAATTGATTAAGTCCAATTCTCATAACAAAAAATTGGCTTTTGGGATCGTAATTTGAACACGGATCGGTATGTTCGTGCTCGATGTATTAAACATGTTTAAGCATAACAATGTTGACGGGGATCTTTTGGCCAAGTATAATGCTAGCCTACAACGTAAAATTACGGACATATATTAAATACTCTTTTACAAATTAAAACTTGTACGTACCTATTCCATTTCCATAAGTGAAAGCACCCATTTGAGATGGACCGCTGGCATCAAGCATTGGGCGTACATCTACGGCTTTTTGTAAAATTTTGAAAATGCCTGTTCTTCGTAACAGTCTTCTATGGTTTTATATGTATTTTCGGTAATAAAAACATGTTCATTTTGAAATCTAATGCTTGACTCAATATTTCGTCTGAATTGTAGTCAGACATCTTGAACAGTGTGTATGGAATTTAAAAACTCCGTGCGTTTGTTTTTCAACTTTCGTTCGTGCGTGAAATGACATTGCATTATTTCTAAAATTTAAAAAAAAAAAAGAAGACTTCAGTCGGGATTCGAACTCATAACCTCGTCATTGCCAAGCAGGCTTGCTATCCATTGGGCCAGAGTAGGGCTTACGACTGATAGGTGTTAAAAGGGAGACATATGTTTAATATTTGCTTAATAATTTCCTGCCTTCATGATTCTATTTTTCGAAAATGATACTAGATTTTGATCGGGTATTTTTAATAAAAAAATCAATTGCAATTTTTTTTAGACTGCTGTATGAATGGTTACTAACTATAGTATTTTTTAATGAATGAATTTTCTTTAATTTACCTGACAAAGTTTTGATTTATTCATTAATTTATTTATTATACAATATGAAATTATTTTATTGTTATACTCTAGTATATTTTAAACAATTAATTTCATTTTTTAATCATTTGTACACATTATTTTAAACTGTATTATTGTCATCGTGTAAGTCAGTTACGAACCTCGTCGTCGGGGTCCATCAATTTGAAACACCTGGGCACGTGCTCGTAATCCCTCACCGCTTCGCTGTTCTGGATCACTAAACGCACGTGCCCAGGTGTTTCAAATTGATGAATCCCTCTGACTCGGTTAGTAACTATTACGTAAATCAGGTAATCAAAATCAGTGCCCTAATTAGTTCCGAATGACTGCCCATGACTTAGTATTACAATATCAAATATGTCATGGAACAGTTATTATTGATGAATTTTTAAAATTTTTAATGAAAAAATATATTGATTTCAATTATTTTTCAAGAAGTCATGGAATAAAATACCAGCGATATGTAATTAAAATTGAAATTTAATATTTAATTTTAAAACAATATTATATTGAGGGAAAATACGAAATGCTAGTATTTCCTTTTCATAACTCCCTGTATGACGTCACATTCTACTATCAATCATAACACTCCCGCCAGGTGTCGCGATTTATCGGAAGATAGATATGCCTGTTTGAATATTCAAATAAGAGGTCAAACGACCATGTCAAACACGACGCACTGTATATGACTGTTGGTTCCTTTACTGACGTATTTTTCTTATATATATATATATACCACTGCAGTAGCTCAGTTGGTAGAGTGTTCACTCCTTAAGTGGTAGTTCGTGGGTTCGAACCCCGACCGGGGTCTGACGCAAGACTTAAAACTGGGTAGTGGCTTTTGCCAAGCACTCGGCATTACAAAAGTCATGGTTCTGTTGGATGGGAACTTAAAATAATCGAGGTCCCGTGTTACGGTAGGCTTGGCACGATAAAGATGTCATAACCGCAACGCACAGGCAAAATTTCTGTACCTTCGCCTATACTTGGCGACGTCTCGATATAAGTGAAATATTTTTTACTGGGACGTTAAACACCATGACTCAACTCAGCTTTTATGTGTATGAGTGATGTCGTCATTTATTGGCTGGTTCAGCGCCTAGACATGCAGTCCATAATCGACAATATTTTAAATTTATTGCAGGATTAAAAAACCAAAATAAGATTTTCAAAAATTCGAAATTACGAGTTAGTATATAACCACTGAACTGTCTCGAATTGGCGCCTTATTCAGTTTGCTTCGCACAGCAATGGGAGTTATATCACTAATAAAACGCCAATGCACGATAGTTTGTACATTAGATTAGTGAGTGAGTAATGGTGTTTAACGTCCCAGTCAAGAATATTTCCCTTATATCGAGACGTCGCCAGCTTTAGGCGAATGTGCAGAAATTTTGCCTGTGCGTTGCGCTTATGGCATTATACAGCAGGGTTCTTTAGCGTGCCAAGCCCACCGTGACACGGGACCTCGTTTATTTTAAATTCCCATCCGAAAGAACCGTGACTTTCATTTCGTAATGCCGAGTGCTTGGCGAAAGAACAGTCACTACCCACATTAGATTAGCTAACAAGTTTAGCTCAGTTGACAGAGTGCTCGCTCCGTAAGTGGTAGGTCGTTGGTTCCAACCCCGACCGGGTCTGACCTAAGACATCTCGATATAAGTGATATATTTTTGACTGGGACTTTAAACCAACCCCAGCTATAGGCGAAGGTGCAACAATTTTCCTGTGCTATGCGCTGATGGCATTATACAGCAGGGTTCTTTATCGTGCCACGCCTTCTGGAAGCTCGTTTATTTTAAGTTTCCATCCGAAAGAACGACGGCTTTCATTTCGTAATGCCGAGTGCTTTGCTAAAATAGTCATTTTACACTTTTAAGTCTTGGGACAGACTCGTTCGGGGTACGTAAAGCTTTTACATGCGCACGCAAAACTTCTACATGGGAAATTTTTTTTTCTGCATGATGGCCTCATTCAGCCACCGTACAGTTCTATCAAAATATTTAAATTGACACATTATATGACTTTTCCTTCTCAACGACTGACATTATTTTTCGATGAAATAACAGGAGTTAATTGTTTCGCACATTTAGCGTGAAGTGATTGTGACGTCATCAATGCAAATGTAATCATGCTGGAATTATAATTTTGCTATAATAATTAGAACAGCAAATATTTTTCTTACTATATTGCTACAGTGACATTTCTTTTCGATTTTGGTGACATTTAAAAGTTGATAAAATGATTAATTTTATAATAAATTTAAAGACTGACGTCAATTATTTTAGTAGGGGCCATCAAGTTATGAACTGTGTTAATGAGAACAATTTCGCTAATCAACCCGTTAAAATTCGTAAATTAAGATGACTTTTTCAAAACATTAAGCGTAAAGTGATTGTGACGTCATCAATGACAATTTAATGATGCTGGCATTATAATTTTGCTATAATAAATAGAACAGCAAATATTTTATATTATATTGATACAGTGACATTTCTTTTCGATTTTGGTGACATTTAAAAGTTGATAAAATGATTATTTAATTTAATAGTAAATTTCAGGACTGACGTCAACCATTTCAGTAGTATATCAGCAAGGTATGAACTGTGTTAATAGAGGCAATTTCTAAAATCAATCAGATTAACTCCTTAATTAAGATGACTTTTTAACATAGAGTACAGTCAAAAGTTTAAAACTGAGCTAACGAAAAGTAGTGCAATAACGACTGCCATGTGGGCGATAAATGGATAGCCAGTGACGGAAGGGCTGTCACAATATAACTGACGATGAGTAAGTAATTAATGGTGTTTAACGTCCCAGTCAAGAATATTTCAATTATATCGAGACGTTGCCAGCTATAGGCGAAGGTGCAGACATTTTGCCTGTGCATTGCGCTGATGGCATTATACAGCAGGGTTCTTTAGCGTGCCAAGCCCACCGTGACACGGGACCTCGTTTATTTTAAGTCTCCACCCAAAAGAACCGTGACTTTCATTTCGTAATGCCGAGTGCTTGGCGAAAGAACAGTCACTACCCACTTTCAAGTCATGGGTCAGACCCGGTCGGGGTTCGAACCCACGACCTCCCACTTACGGAGCGAGCACTCTACCAACTGAGCCACCGTAACTGACGATGAGTCGATCGCGAGATGACCTGTCGATTCGACATTAATTCGTTGATTAAATTTTCGACAGGTCTGTACGATATGACTATCTTTGTTTCTATAAAATTCTGCAATCGCAATTATTTTGTTGCTAGTTTTTTTCTCAGCATGCTACATTTATAAAGTTACAAACATTATATAAACGATTCAACCTACTTCATCTACAGGCCCATTCAGAAAGTTTGGAACCCCTTCATAGAAACGATTCAAAGCTAGACACGAATTTGTTAGCTATAACACATTTTGAGATTTGTTTAATAGTTACTTTCATGTGACATACCACTAGATCAATCGATGCAATTTTGACTCAATAAAATTGCAAGAGACGATTATCTCCCTTTATATATTTCAGACACAGAAAACTGCTATCCTTTGGCAAAAATGATTTCAAAATACAAGTAAAACAAATAATACTATAAATAATCTCTTTGCAGAAGGAAATTGACTTTATATGAAAAATAAATAATCGTTTAATACACTACCGAAAATCTAAATATTTTAGTATTTTAAATAAAGAATGAATTGTAACAGATAAAATAGCATGTTTTATATACTTTGAAAGTGCTTGATGATCAAATGGAACTATGTTTTTATAGCCCTTTCTAAGTACTTTCTATTCATTAAGTCCATATTTGAAAAAAGGGATTTTTCCCAAATCTTTTCAATTGTCTTATCACTTGCAGTTCACTAAAACTAAAATTGAACCTCTTATCAACTATGCCATTTGAAAAATCGTTCTATATTGTATGTAAATATAGTCTTTCAAGAAAGTAAGTTTACAAAACATCATGTAATAAGAGATTCAAAATTGCTCTTTTACAAGGATTATATAATTATAAGAGGGCTCCAAATGGATGGACCTGTATATTACAAAGAGACAACAACGTTAGCTGGTAGAGTTGGAGGTCGTGGGTTCGAACCCAAGTGTTCTGACCAAAAATTAAATGTAGATAGTGAGTGTTTTTTCGCCAAGACCTCGGCAATGAGAAATGAAAATTCCATCTCACGGCAGACATGACACGTTATATTAAAGAATCCTTCCTGCCCATTGCCCTGGGCGCACTACAAAGGTAAAAGTTTCTGCCACTTAACCTATAGCTGACGGCGTCTCGAGATAAGTGAAATATTCTTGACTGCTTCGTAAAACCTCATAGTTTTGTTATGGATTGTAAAAAGCTACACATTACAACTTGCATTAATCACATTCTTTATTTCTGAACATTTAATAACGATATATTTTGCTAAATTTCAGTTATCAAATCATCTGCTTGGTGAAACTAACGATAGCCACAATGTATAATCAAAAACAAACATACTAATCCATATCCGAATCAGTTCCAAAGTTTATACTTTGCTTGTGGATTTTGGACTTTGCCATTCGGAAATGAATTAGTATGTGTGTTTTTTTATGATGGCCAACCCCTTCCAATCCTCCACCTCATATCTACCATTACCTTTATCATCTCCGGTATATATAATTTAATTTAAATTATTCAAATCTTAAAATGCAGTACTATCAATATTTGATCAATCTTTATTGTAACGACATATTGAAAAGTAACATGAAATGTTAAACATTATTATACACATTCTTTCATGTGGAAAAAAAACATTCAAACTTTCTACCCATCACCATAACGCAAAACAAAAACAACAAAACTCTTAAAACATATTATATAGGGCGCAACTATGGTAATTTTAACTGCTTAATCCAAACGAATTCTAGAACATATATCTACATTTTCATATTTATTTATGTGGCCAGAAAACAGGACCTGGCCCCGGTTTCACAATCATTCCTACGATTTTCCTTAACTTAAATTTAGCAAATTTTGTTAATCACTTTTTGGAACTACTGGTGAATATGTTTGTCAAAACTAAATGCAGATGTTTTAATCTAGAAGTGATCTTAAAAATGACATCTTCAATTCCTAAATATCTTGAAAATTAACAAAATTATAAAGATTTGAAATTTTGCAAGATTCAAGTTAAGGAAAATCTTAGCTAAGGAATGATTGTGAAACCGGGGACAGGTCCAAGTTTTTTTTAATTTTCTCTTAATTAAGATTGTCCTTAACTTAAAATGAGCACATTTGTACTATCTCATTTTGGAACTACTAATGCATATTTCTGACAAAAACTAAATACAGATGTTTAAATCTTGAAGTGACCGTCAAAATTCTTGAATATCTTAAAAATTAACACAACTATGGTAGCAATACATTTACAGGATTTAAGTTAAGGAAGATATTGGTTAAGAAAGGTAGGTTGGTTGGTTGGTTGAATGTTGCTTAACGTCGCATCAGCAATATTCAGCTATTCGCGACGAGAACTATTTAATTAACCTCTATGGCTTAATCTATGAACAATTTTTGTGTATGCATGTGAAGTGCGAGTGTGTTGTATGGTCTGCCTTGTACTAGCGCGCACTCAGGGCGACTTTACCGTGCTAGCGCACAGAGTCAGTACGCCGCAGATAAGCGTACCACTCCCCCAGTCCATTATACTGATACCAGGTGGATCAGTAAAGGCTAACGGTAAGGAAAATTCACTTTCCCACATGTGGTCCGAGCGGGACTCGAACTCACAGCGGTGAGAGACCCTGGATTTGAAGACTGACGTCTTATCCATTAGGCCACCGCGCCTTCGGTTAAGAAAGGAATGTGAAACAAGGACTAAGCCCCAGTTTCACAATCATTCCTTAGCTAAGATTTTCCTTTACTTAAATTTAGCAAATTTTAAAAATCTCTTTTTTAACTACTGATAGATATTTTTTGTCAAAACTAATGCAAATGTTCTAATCTAGAAGTGGTCTTAAAATGACATCTTAAATTCCTTAATATATTGAAAATTAACAAATTTATAAAGATTATCAATTTCGCAAGATTTAAGTTAAGGAAAATCTGTGTTTTTAGGTTTGTCAAAAATATTTATAAGTACAATGTAGTTTAAAAAAAGATTACCAAATTTTTTTTAATTAAATTTAAGGAAAATATGAACTAAGGAATGATTATAAAACCGGGACCAGCAATATTAAATTACATACACAAATGACATCATAGACCGATTCAAAAGTCACTTTGCCTTTCAATTAAGGCATGCCGACAGTACAGGCCCCGGTTTCACAATCATTCCTTAGCTAAGGTTTTCCTTTACTTAAATCTTGCAGAATTTCAAATCTGTACAGTTTTGTTAATTTTCAAGATATTCAGAAATTTTAGGTGTCATTTTCAAGATCTTTTCTAGATTAAAACATTTGAATTTAGTTTTGACATTAATATCTATCAGTAAATCAAAAAAATATTGCCAAAATTTGCTAAATTTAAGTTAAGGAAAATCTTAGCTGAGGAAAGATTGTGAAACCGGGGCCAGGCCTGTAGAAAATTTTAACAGGCTAAGCTTACAAAAGAAGTCAAAGCTCGGCCGCCGAGTGACCGTCACATTTATAGATAGTTGTCGAAAAGCTGGCGGTAGATAGATATCAGCTGTCTAAAAGCTGTCTGTACAGTACAGACCTGTCGAAAGTTTAACATCAAGCTAACAAATACATGTCGAATGGGCAGTTCATCTCCATCCCTCGTTATCTAAATATATCTCGATAGGTTATCATCGGTTTGCTATCTCTCGACAGTCACAAGCTATCGACAGCTTGGCCATTGGACAGTCGAATTTCTACTTCTTTTTGTTAGTTCAGTGTTATACTTTCGACAGGTCTGTGCTGTAGCTATTGCTAAAAAAAGGTCAAGATGAGCTGTTTATACTGTACTTATTCGTCAGGTGTTGAACCACTGCGGTGGCTCAGTTTGTAGAGTGCTCGCTCCGTAAGTGGGAGGTCGTGGGTTCGAACCCCGGTCGGGTCTGACCCAAGACTTGAAAGTGGGTAGTGACTGTTCTTTCGCCAAGCACTAGGCATTACGAAATGAAAGTCACGGTTCTTTCGGATGAGAACTTAAAATAAACGAGGTCCCGTGTCACGGTGGGCTTGGCACGATAAAGAACCCTGCTGTATAATGCCATAAGCGCAACGCACAGGCACTTTCGCCTATAGCTGGCGACGTCTCGATATAAGTGAAATATACTTGACTGGGACGTTAAACACCATTACTCAACTCAACTCAACTCAACTCGTCAGCTTTGTGTTACATTTGTGACAAGTCTGTGCTGTACCCTCCATGGGGTGTATGTTGTTGCCCTTCTTTAAGAAACATGTTATGATACAAATTGAAGCAGTTTCTAGTTCCCTTGCACAATGCCACTTCACAAGCTTCACACTGGTAAGTTGTATAAGGTCGCCAACCAGACTTAGTTTTTCTTTTGAAAAATTGACAATAGACACAAAGTTTGTTCTTTGTTTGGACGCCCGTTATATGGACCAATCTGTGACGTTTAACTCTGTTCCCGCTGGTATCAACTGTTGTTGGCCAAAAGCGATGCTCTGAAAAATAAACAGCACAATATTATTGTTATAGATGTTGCTTGACATAGGGCTATGTTTCTAAAACATAGCACCCCAGATAGAAAAATCCATAAAAACAGAGGTGCAAGATATCTCATCTTGTAACCCCCCCTTTGCTAGATAGCCTACACGCTGGTTTTCCAGCAAAATTTTATCAACAAAACCAGGTGTATCGATAAGTTGAAACTGATTTTAAATTGATAAATTGTACTTTCTGGTGCAAGAAATAGAATCAATCACTACTTGTAGTGCCAGATAAGAAAATCTCAACCCTTGTTTTAATATATTTGGTCCAGAACTCGGCAAGCCTTCTGGACAAAATATATTAGAATTCAGGGAGATTCCCCTATCTGGCACCTCAAGTTGTGATAGATTGTATTAATATAGATTCATTTGATGTCTAACATAATATACATGTACATTGTCATTCATAAATAACAGTTAATAACGATACAAAACGTTTGTCGTAGGTTTCTAAAAATTACACGTCAAACGTCATACATATATTGAATGTTATAGCATAGCATAGCAGCATTTAAAAGTGATGTCTTAACTTAATAAACAACAAAGTCCCCTCCCCCAGAAAAAAAGAAACAATGAATATTTTGGTTGTTGTTGTTGTGACAACCTCATATTCTATTAAAAAACCACAGGCTACATGCATATATTCTTGTTTTTGTTGTGATTATTTATTACAGATGGCATAGTTTTGACGTGTGTGTCTTTCTTACATGGTTTAGTATACATGTATGGTAGACTGCCTTTTTGGTCAATCTCATATTTGCAAGTCATATTTTGTGTAGCGTCTGTTAACGATTTTGTGGAAAATATTTTATTGTGGAAAAATATATTGGATATTTTTAATCATAGAAACACTACTGTAGATGAAAAACACAGATTTAGCAGAAAAATGCAACAATTTAGTAAAGATTTTCAGTCGGTAATGATATGCCCAGTTTTAAACATATGTATTAATTTTTGGATGACAGTGTACATGTATTTGATTGTAGGTTGTCCAGGTCTGTAAACCAATCAGAATTTAGGATTACTTTTGACTCAATCATGAAGAAATGGTCCCAAATGCTATCGTTGAGAATTATTAACTTCTGATTGGCTGACAATCTGGAAACACCGCCTTCTTTTACCAAAGTGTCATATGCCGTTGAACGTCTGATCTGAGTAAGCGTATGGAGGTGGGGTTTGCAGCGTCCCAACCTTCCTTTCCTTCAAATTTGGATACATCCAAAAATCCAAACCGTTTTAAATATAACGTCGCTTATTCAATAAATAGGAAGAATAAAAGGTTTCAAATGAGTCCCAAATCTTGTGGATCTAAATTGAGCCCAATTATTCCATACTTTTATTCCACACTATTTTGCGTTATTTCTAATCTTTTTTGGAATCTTATCCAGCATAATTTCCACTGACATTGTAAAAAAATTTCACGAACAAATCATCAAATCCTTGAAAAGAATTTTGCTTAATACCACCTAACCTATACGTATTCAATAGCAACAAATCGACTTCAGTATAAGAATTAAATTATTCAAAGGTTTTGGTTTCAACTGAAGCAACTATTATTAGTGAAATATGATAATATAAAATTAGCTCTGAGTCAATATTTCGGCTTTACAGCCTTTACCAATGCACTAGATAATTGACGTATCGCCGGCCACGCCCACAATATTCCGTCAAATGACCGTATGCTTGATTTACACGCAAAAAGAATGAATACTCCACCTGAAAGGCGCCATTTAATGATACTTGAATCAATTGGTTGCCGTGACGCTGCTTTGGTACCGTGATGGCGACCAGTGTCGGAACATTGTGGGCGTGGCCGGCGATACGTCAATTTAGAAAGGTAATACATTGTTCCATAGAGGTGGAAGTGACAGGAACTAGCGTCATAATAAAGCCGAAATATTGACTCGCAGCTATTTTTTAAATTATCATTGTTCAAATGGATTTTCCTCTCGGAGAATAATGTTGAGAGAGTAATATACAGTTTAAGTAAATTTTATTGATTATGAATGATGATGATGTTCAAATTATGTTAGCCAAAACTTTATATTTAATGTTTAAACAACGGGAATCTGTTTTATGTTGAATAATTTGTTAGCATTTTTCTGTGATACTTGTGGTTTTTTTTATTGTATATACATGTAATTATTTTGACAGTGTCTCGTATGCCTTTATAGTCAGGGTACCATACATTTTAATACACGTTTTCATATAACGTACATAATATTTATTCTTATGTGTGATATCTGTATGTTGGTATGTGACACTTTAATAAATTATTATACTACTGAGCTAAATCAAAAGCGATAAGTCTAAACGAACAGGAGTTACAGACTTAAAACACATTAATGTCTACTTGATACTACAGTAGTATTATGTAATATGGATAACCATTGGATCATTGGACAAGAAATATTAAATATACCCTGCGACTGGAAAAAGAAGTGTCGCCTTCAAGAGAATATCACAGAGTTTGGACCATTGGAGAGATAAAAATAGCAAACTTCAAAACTTTTTTAAAAAAAAATTCTTGCTAATTGTAAACTTGTATCCGATTTGATTTCACCCCCAAAAGTGAACTAGCTGCTCTCTCTCTCTCTCTCATGTACATTTACATATGATATCATGGAATTAAATGAAAAGAGGGTTCAAACGAAACACCCTCTGCCTTCTGGCCTTTTTATTTAAATAAGACATTTGTGGAAATAAATTAGACAATATTGATTAAAATGAAAATTAAAACAAATGATTACTGTACCTCAAAATGGAATTTCTTAAAACGCATCTGCTAATGGCATATGCGTTAAACAATTTTTAGCAAAAATGTTCACTTTTAATTTTTGTCGGGAGAAATTTTGAAAAGTACCACAAGCAAAACGTGTACAAAATACACCCGTAATAAATCGATGCCAACTGTCATGTGAAGATTATTGAATATTTCTTTCGGGTAAAAATTTTAAATTTTCCAAATGACATTTTACATGAAGCTACTATAAGATGTGTACATATTACACCCGAAATAAATCGATGACAACTGTAATGTGAAGATTATTGAATATTTCTTTTAGTTAAAAATATCAAATTCTCCAAACGACATTTTACATGAAGCTACTACAAGATGTGTACAAATTACGCCCGTGATAAATCGATGACAACTGTAATGTGAAGATTATTGAATATTTCTTTTGGGTAAAAATATTAAATTTTCCAAATGACATTTTACATGAGGCTACTACAAGATGTGTACAAATTACGCCCGTGACAAATCGATGACAACTGTAATGTGCAGACTACTCAATATTTTTTAGTTAAAAATTCAAAATTATTAACATGACCTAATACATTAAGTTAAGTACTACCTGGTAGTTTTGACATGGTTTTTTTCATAAATTTGAAAGGAAAGTAATACATTTCATTGAATGGAATGTAAATTTCATGCAATACAATGAATGGCCTACCAACATAGTTCATACTGGTATCTATGACGTAATTAACATTTATGATATTGGGTCTTTCTCCACATTGGGGAATGGGTTTCCAACATCAAAGTGACGGGTTCGATCCATACACATTTCATGGTAGAACCTAAAGCAGTTTCTTTCTCCTTTACAGAGTGGAACTTGACAGGCCAAGCACTGGTGTCGTGTATATGGTCTCCAGCCGGACTTTGTTTTCACTTTGCTGAACTGGCAGAACACACAAAGTTTTGGTTTCGGGTAATCAGGAACGCGGACAAGTCTATGTACCATTTCCATGGATGAACCGGCTACTTTAAACTCATGGGCCTGATTATAACCGACGACGGAACCTGCGCCACTATGTTCTGAAAAGGAGAAGCAGAATTGGATAAATTATAGGATCCTTTTAAATGTTACCGCATGCAAAAATACTAACTTGCAAGAATGTCCTGTACCCAATACATTTGGAAGCAAGATATTCCAACATTAAGGTATGATATAATGTAATATTTTAGTTTAATAAGAAATAAGAAAAAATAATTTGGTATTTCTATTTGTTTCACACACACACACACACACACACACACACTTTTTATTGTGTGATGTTGGTTATATCGTCTATCTGAATTGCAAAAGTAAAAATAAAGGGCAATAGTTACTAAATTATGCAAGATAGAGTTATGACTATTGAACACTGCACTTCTCTGCCTCTAGATTTATTTACCTACTAAGTTTTATGTTGATACATGTAACTACATCTTAACATTTTCGGCGTTATGCTTCGGACATTATTTTAACGGACAGACAGGCCAAAGTCGGACAAAGCGGAAACTACTGTTTATCCTTACCCTTTGGATTGGTGGGTAGGTTGAATATTGCTCAAAGTCGCATCAGAAATTTTTCAGCTATTGGCGATGAGAACTATTTTATTAATCTCCATGGATTAATCTTTGAACAATTTTGTGTATGCATGTGAAGTGCGAGTGTGTTGTATGGTCTGCCTTGTACTAGCGCGCACTCAGGGCGACTTTACCGTGCTAGCTCATAGAGTCAGTACGCCGCAGACAAGCGTACCACTCCCCCAGTCCATTATACTGATTCCAGGTGAATCAGTAAAGGTCAACGGCAAGGAAAATTCACTTACCCACATGTGGTCTGAACGGGACTTGAACTCACAGCGGTGAGAGACCCTGGATTCAATGAAGACTAACGTCTTATCCATTAGGTCACTGCGGCCTCTGCTTACCCTTCGGGGAGTGTTGCGGTCAAATGTACTAGACCAAGTATCATTTCAGTTAATAAGCGACGAATCGGTACAAAACTATTATCACATTAATTATTCAGTTTTTGCCTATTGAGAACTTAAATTCTGTAAATTTCACAAACTTACGACACAACAGAAGACCGTAAGATATGGACAATCATTTTATTCGAAATGAAAACATTGAAATTTTAATACTGTTTAATGGTACAAAAAACCCTGTTAACAATTCACAATACTGCAAATCGGAAAATATTCGCGTCATTTAATTTTCACGAGAATCATCATTCCAAGATATCCGGTTTTTTTTATTTCCGCATTGTCAGATGATAGTGGTAAGTTCAAATGAAAGATAATTGTATCAAAATATTCTCACAAAACAAACTTTATTTTCGCGTTTTTTTACTACCGCGAATTTACATGAAAATAAAATTCACGCGAAAATTTCCCGATTTACAGTACCAAATTTTCCCACTGTTGATTAACAAACATTCTTTATTTGTGAACCACATAACTCAATTGTTTTGTCACTCAGTGTTGCTATGCGTATTTTCCTAGAACAATCTATACTATTAAAGTACCAACAGCTATGCTAAACCAATATGTGTAGTAGCAACTAAATCTCGCAATGAATACCATTATATTTATAAAAATTCTATACAAAGTCATGTTGTGTATTAGCACTATAATCTATATCCAGGTTAGTGCACAAAATAAAAATCTTCATTGAAAATGATAAGTCAGAAATTGCAAATATACCTAAGAAATATGCATTTCTAGTTGTGGTGGGTCAAACCTCTAAAGCTAAGTTCAGTTTGTTTATTGATAAACATACTCTATATCTATTTATATGTGTTATTAATGAAAATACAGTCCAACCTGCATTCAAGGCCACCTCTATATAAAGACCACCTGGTTATAAAAGTCATTAGAATTGTATCCCAATTGTTCTTTATTCATATTGTTTGAACCTGTATATAAAGGCCACCTTCCCATAAAGGCCATTAGAATTGTATCCCAATTGTTCTTTATTCATATTGTTTGAACCTGTATATAAAGGCCACCTTCCCATAAAGGCCATTAGCATTGTATCCCAATTGTTCTTTATTCATATTATTTGAACCTGTATATAAAGGCCACCTTCCCATAAAGGCCACTTTTACTGGTTCTCTTGGGCGGCCTTTATAGACAGGTTGACTGTACTTAAAACTGTAAGTCAACAGTTAGACGTTTTTCAGAATTTGACTTGTTTAGTCCACATTTGCGAAAGTTCATATTATATCCAGACACTACAGAACGAACACGATCCTTATATTTTTGACATCAAAATCGATATTGAATGTGCTATATGTCCCGTTGATTTTAATCAAATATATAAGACACAATTCCGACACTTTGACACACAGAGCTTGAAAGAAGGCGTTTCTTTAGAGCTTGTAGTCTCCCCTCATCAAAACATACACCTTCTAATTATGTCCAGACTGTGTTTGAAACAAGTATCTATGATACGCATGAAAACAGTCTCTATTCTGCGTACAGAGAGGTACGTTACAAAGTTCACATTTATATCGAGTCGACACCCTCCATCCAGAGGCCGTTTTAGTTCTATGTAATTGACAATAAGCACATAGTTTGGTCTTGTATCCCTCCGTCTTGACTGGCCGATGACGAAGGACCTGTTCACCTTGGTGTGGGTCTTTAGCTATGTTGTACTCTAACACCTTGGTTTCTAGCATTGCTAATGGCAAATACTCTTGTCCTGAAACAGAGAATGGCATACATAAAATTATATTGTATTATCATAAATTGTGTTGTATTGCATTGATGCATATTGTCTAAAATAAGTCTGTTTTTATGAAAGTCAAACATTTACTTTGAATCAACCAATCAACATTATCAGCTTGAATTGTCCAAAATGCTACAGTAAATACCTGTGGAAAGTTTAACACTGAGCTTAAGGTGAAGAGTGAAGTTGAAAAAAAAACCCAATCGATTTTCGGCAAGTGAACTGACAAACATTCTTATAATAGTGTCATGTGCTACTTTTGAATGCATTAATTTATAAAAAATCAAAAGTAGCACATGACAATAGGATATGTCCCAAGCAAAGGACTTTGGTGTATGAGACAGAAGATTGTGACACTTATTATAAATCTGCAATACAAAAACAACACGAGCTATGTCGGTGATTGGAATCTCATATATGCTTTATAAGGCGTGAATATTCAACCAACCAATCATTATATTAATATTTTTGATTGGTTGGTTGTTATGTTTTTAATGTTCTCGCCGACAGCAAATTCATCTATCCTTAAGGATTAAACCGATAACAAGTTCATGCATGCGTAAGATATGCTAGGGTTTTAAAGTCTGCCTTGTCCCAGCACACGCCAAGGTCGAATGTAAGGGGCTACATCACATAGTAAGTACGGCTAGACAAGCATACCACTCCCAGACACATCACACTGCATAGTACCGGATAAGACAATACTCTGAGCTTTTAATTACCAGTGACATGCGAGTATCTCAATGTCTCATGTATGACCCGACTAACGTAATAAACAACGACCTCTCGGTCTCGAGGCGGGCGCTCTACAGCTGAACTACTAAGATTACTTTTGCAAGGTTGCTGTTGTTATTGAATATTGCTTAACGTCACATCAGCAATTTTTCAGCTATTAGCAACTAGAACTATTCTATTACTTTATGAATTAATCTATGAACAAGATCGTGCATGCACGTGAAGTGCTAGTGTGTTTAATGACCTGTCTTGTAGCAGCCAGCACCGAGGGCGACTTTAAGGTTCTAGCTCACAGAGTCAGTACGCCGCAGACAAGCGTACCACTCCCCCAGTCACATTATACTGACACCGAGTGAAGCAGTAAATGCAAACGGCAAGGGAAATTTACTTTCCCACATGTGGTCTGAGCGGGATTCGAACTCACAGCCGTGAGAGAATTTGTCAACTGACGTCTTATCCATTCGGCGACCACAACATATACGTTTTAAGGAATTGAAATTATTCTTCACATGTAAAGGTGCATAACCATAACCAGACATTATCATAGACAACTAAACATTTTTTTTTATTTTAAATATGTAATATTTATTCTGCTTAAAGTAATTCTGGCTTCTAATTGCAAACATTGCCCAGTAAAATATAAATTAACGATTGATAAAAATTTCATCCACCTATTTTTTTGGTGAAAAACAAAAACGAAACGAAAACTTTATACAACTTTATAAACGGCTTGAAGCTATTACCCGGTTATTATCTTTATCATGTTATTTTAGTAACAATGTTTTTTCTATAAAACTTAAATATTTAACATTTTTTCTGGCTTCTAACTGCAAGCATTACACAGTAAAATACAAATTAATAAACATTTTAATCCACCAATTTTTGGTAGAAAACAAAAATGAATCTTAAACTTTGTACAAATAAATCTTATAACACTTATATCTAGATTACACCAGGCTAATTACAGCTTTTCATTCAAAAAATTATGATATGAAAGACACGCATGCTTTATATTTCGTCTACATCTGGAACATGTATTGTTTATGCATTACCTGCAAATTCTATCACTACCAATGTATTGGATAGATCTGACTGGCTAGTCGAACATAAATATTTTTATGAAAGGTCAAACGGACAGGTCAATGTTGTTCGACTATAACTGATATGGAAATACATGTACATCAATGAATGATCTTGAATGATCTGCAAACAAAGCGTTGAACACCTATACAATAACATATAATGAAAAATGTGCATTACAGCATTAAAAAGTGCAATTTCTTAGCATGATTATTATTATATATAGACAATATTCATTTTAAAAAAAATCTTAATATAAAATTTACCCAGACTAATGAATAATCATTACCTTTCCAACACTCAATATCTTAAATGCTAAGCCAAAATAAACTGTAAAAAACCGGACTCTAAACATCCAAATCTGTTGACAAATGGCAGCTGGGGAAAAACTATCAAAATCCCAAACCACAAAGCGACGGGTTGGAATATTGGCATACAACATAAAGATTAAAATCTGTAACCATAACAAATCCAATACTTAATTAAATTACATATTAAAAAGTGTTAAGAAATCGGAGCTTAAAACGCTCCTAACATTTAAAATATTGCATTCTGACAAAGAAAAATCATTTTTTTTTTGGTAAAAATTGAAACACATCTGCTTATGTTAAAATATGATACACGCTTGTGATATGAAGCTAACAGGATGAGTTCAGGTTTAGGGCTTGTTTTTCATATTCTATCCTTGTTAAAACTGTCTGTCAATGCAAAAATACTGCCGATAATGAAAAAAATGAATACACCGTTCGTATTAATGTTGTTGAAGAATGGCGTCGATGAGAATAACTTAACCACTAAATTATAAAAGTGAATGCAAGCAGGAAAATTGATAATTTGATTAACTTTTATAGAGCTAAATGACAACTGTTTACAGTCATTAATCTTTAAGCCATTTTAGTAACTAGTCCTATTTCATTGGAAGTATATGTCTTGCCACATCTCTGAAAACTGGGAAAATCCAACACAGACACACCGGACTATGTTTAAGTAAATAAAAAAACAAACCAATAAGAAAACTTTGAAATTTGGCAAAATCAAAAAACAGTCCATGTTCAAATAAAAAAATCCAAACCATAGTAAAAACTTTGAAAACTTTCAACTTAAGTTACACGTGAATTTCCACCAGGGAAATGAAACCGGGTGCTAAGAAAGGGTAAGCACTTCTTCTTTAGCTTGCTTTACGTGCCACGTGTGTCAACTCAAATGGAATTTTTTGGCTGGCATTGCCATTAGATGTAGTCTTATTATATAATCAATCACTTGTTTCTTGTCCTAATGTCTAAATCAATATTTCTGTGTCAATAAATTATGCTTTATGTCAATAAAAATCCAATAAATGTGAATAACGATTGATATTTTTCATTTACTTAAGACTAGTTGTGCCCGGAAACTGACTTGCGCATCTGCGATTAGCGTAGAATATTTCGACATAGAATAAATCGTTGCCGCTCTGGGGATTAAACATGTTTGAAAACCAGGCAAATGTTGGACCCTTTTGCGCATATGATGTAAATCGTCACCAGGACGTAATTTCCGGGGTAAACACAACCATTGTTAACATGTAAAGTCCCCATGGCGCCAACATTGTCCTTTCTACAGAAATAGTTTATGGCAAGTACAGATGCTTGAACTTCTTGGAATAAGTGAGTTAACAATATCAAACATATTAAAGTTAATTTGATTTTCTATGGAAATTACACGTAATTAATTGTAAGGAAACAGTACAATACTTTTTAGCGACAGCATTATAAATAGAATGCATACGAAATTGATTTAATAGTTCAGTGCCACAGACATATTGCATCCCGCGTTAATTTATTACATATTGGAAAAATAAGCATACTGCATTTTTGGGGTTTGTAACAAAAATCACTCAAAAATAATACATGTTCAACATTACATTTTGTATATGATATGAAGTAAAACATCGAGAATAGTTTAAGCCTTTGTGAAGTTTTAAGGAACATATTTGTACATCAATCTTACGTTCCTATATACCAGTGACAATAAACATTCCGCTTGACACTGCAATACAATACTCACACAACACCATAAATAAACGTTACATTCAAATTAGCTGGATATGCGATTGGTTTGGCAATTTTCAAAATCCGTCCTTTCTCTCCTTTGACATACACGAATGTACAATGCAGCAAACATGTGATGGTTAATTACAGAAGGGGAAAGTAAAAGCCAAAAATTGATAGTTATTTTGCATTCTTGAAACTTTTCGCCATTGTCTTCGCAATGTTTACATTCGGCCTTGGCCGAAAGAGCAAAAGCATCGACTAATGTTACTCTAGAATGACGTCATAACACCCTTATGTTATGTATGAACAAAAATAGTTGTGGTATATATTTCGAAGCATTCTCTTTGTCCAGTATGACGTCATATTATCCTTATATTACTGACTGGTATATATTTTTCGAAGCATCCCGGGTGCCCAGTATAGCTTCATAACATCCTCATATTACAGGCTGAACAAAAAACAGCGGTATATATATATATATATATTTCGAAGCATCCTTTCTGTCTAGGTATGGCGTCATAACATCCTCATATTATTGACTGAACAAATAATAGTGGTATATATTTTTTCGAAGCATCCCGGTTGTCCAGTCTGACGTCATAGTATTATAATATTATTGTGTGGTATTTTTCGAAGCATCCCGGATGCCTAGTATGGCTTCAAAGCATCTTTATATTACAAGCTGAACAAAAAATAGTGGTATATATATATTTTTCGAAGCATCCCAGCTGTCCAGATATGACGTCATAGCATCCTAATATTATTGACTGGACAAATAATAGTAGTATATACTTTTTCGAAGCATCCCGGTTGTCCAGTCTGACGTCATAGTATTATAATATTACTGTGTGGTATTTTTCTAAGCATCTCCGCTGTCCAATATGACGTCATAGCATCCTGATATTAGAGGCTGAACAAATAATTGTGGTATTTTTCGAAGCATCCCCTCTGACCGGTGCAAAGCGGTATATCACAAGCTTGGCATTTGAAGTAAGTGTTTGGTCTATGACCAGACTTGGTCTTTATCTGATTCATCTGGCACAGGCTGCAAAGGCGGTATTTGTTGCCTTCATTTCTCACAATCACATGTTTTGACCTTTCACCCGGTGACAAGGGAAATTTTGCCCCGTGACCGCCAAACAGAAAAGGAACATTTGCGCCGTGCTGTCGATATAACATCTCGATTTCGCTCGCATCACGAGCTACAGGATCGTATAATTCCCTCATATCCGGCATATTTCCACCGCCGTCATCTCTAGTTTCGTCCGGGACGCCTGATTCCGGATCCGTTTCCGATTTGTGTCTGTATGATCCTGTTCCGGTTTTGTATTTTGGAATTAACTGAAACCCTGTAAAGATTTAAAAAGTGAAAATGAAACTAAATTTACATGTGAGTAAATGTGTTTAGAAATAAAACTAACACGAATAACTACTAGTATCTCAAAATACAAAATGCTTAAAAATCAAAGCAACATCTGTAACTAAACCATATTCAATATTAATTTACACATGCTGTTTCTTTAAAAAATCAGCCAACTTACAAACCTTCAAAATACTGTGGCGATAGTGTGGTTGCAAAGTTATCAAGGTCATTAACTACTTAAACTACGTCACTAAAAGTCGGTTTTATATGTCTGGTGCAAGTCGAAGGTCATACAATCGGTGTCCCCGAAATCAGTTTTTCCATTTGTAGTTATAGGGTGGGAATATGACAATTGGGGCAAGCGTGCTCGTTGGTCGAGTGGTCTAAAGCTCGCATTAAGGGACCAAAACGCATCTCGCTGCATGGGTTCGAACACCAGTAGACAATTGTGTAAAAACGTTTGTCACTTCGACTGAGAAGGTAGACGGTATTCTCATTGAACTGAGCGTAGCTAGGTGATTAACTTTCAACAGGCCTGTTTTGTAAATGTCCTATATTTTCTATTATAAAACTTATTTCCCTAAAACCAATATAAATGCCATACAGCCTGCTCATTAATTCAATAACTTTTCTCAAATTTAAGTAAACCTTTAAGTCCTACAATGGTTTTCGAGTACATTACCCTGTTCCAATATTCTAATAGACAAACCATTATCGCTGAGTGGTCTAAAGCCCCGGGTTTCGGGCTACAATGCCTCTGACCGCCAAGGTTTAAACTCTACTGTGACGCAAACAGATCACAATTTGAGAAAGTTTGTCAGTTCGATTACCAAAGATAAGTGTTTTTTTCTGGAGGTTCCAGTTTTCTCAACTATCCAGAGGCTGACCGTCTCAATTTAAGAAATCTTGACGGGACGTAAAACATAACAATTTAAATCTAAACTTCCTCAATTAATTTTATCATTGGCATGGGAGATTTGTCGGATAAGCATGATGCCAAGTCTGTCTATATTTCAAGAGATAGTTGTTATTTTCACTAGCTGGAAATGTCATCGGGACATCTCTTCATCTAAATATAATGAATGGTTATTGCAGAACCCGTCTTTAACAAAATCACTGGTAATACCCTCCCGATACAAAACACTAAAATATATAGATAGATGTCTTGAAATTAATTCTTGATATTAACGAATTCGATAAGTTCGGAAACGCTGAAAACATCGATGCAAAACAACATTCAACCAAGAAACTAACCAACAAGAACAACTTGACATTGCAACATAAATGAAATGAACAGCTAAACAATCTAATGAACTGAAATCAATTATCTAGACAAGCCATCCGGTTATGATGTTTCCATGGTAGCGCGATAAATATATGGAACAATCTACTGAACATTGCATTTGAAGGCAAATCTAGATAAGCATTCTATAAGGGTTTCTCCATGAGAGCGATAAAAGGAACATATTGAACAATCTAATATATATGATTTTATTTTATTGTCTACAACTAAATCTTGGTATCAAAATAATTGCAAAATTAACAATCAACAAATGTCTACATTTATTTCTACTTATTATATATAGGAAACTAGTTCAAAACGAGTCCGTGTTACATACAGTTTGTATTTACAGAATATTCTTATTCGTTCACAAGTACAGAAACACTATTTATTAAACCAAATATAATCTTCCATACATACCTTAAAATATTCTTAAATTTAAAGTTTATACAACTTGACCATCTTTAAAATAAACATGTTTTAATTAGTGTAATTCACCAGCTTATTGCTCAACAAGTGACACAAAACAAGTGACAAAAAATCATACATGTTTGACATGGCCAAGACAAGAATGACCATGAAAATTCCAAAATAAAAACAAACTAGAACTGTCTCTTGAGAGCCAAATATCCCCGCCCCAACATTTAATGTTTTACCGCGACCTTTTATTTTAAGATAAGACCTTGGTTCAAGGTCATGGCACACCTTTGGACCTTTGAAATTACTCATGTGACGTTTTATGACATTCGTTCAAAGCAGCTATGAGATATGGCCGGACACGATTTTACAAGACCAGACAGACAGACAGATGGGCGCACGGACAGACATGGTGATTCCAATATACTTCCCTCAAACTAGTTTGCAGAGGTGTAAATATGGATGATGTTTATTACCCCTGTTGAATCCCTATATATAGTAACATCGCTTTATGTAGTAACTACGCTATATGTATGAAGTAACATCGCTATATGATGTAAGAAATGTACGCCAAATGTAGTAAGGACACGTTATATGTAGTAAACATTTCCAACATATGTAATAAGGACACGCTATATGCAGTGACATTTTTGGTAGCTATATGTAGTAATTGCTAGGTCACGTTATTTAGTGATATCTTCATTCACCCAATCACTATTTTTTTTAATGTTTCTAGAAGAGTCGAATCCATTAACATTATGAACATTTAATGGATAACCATTAGTTACTAGATGCAGCTACCAAAAATGTTGCCACATATAACGTAACCTAGCAGTTACTACATATAGCTACAAAAACGTTACTACATATAGCGCGTCCTTACCACATGGCGGAATTTTATTTATTTCATATAATGGTAGCGTAGTAATGTAGCGTAGTTACTACATATAGGGGTTCGATAACCTCTCAAATTGTTATATTACAGAATATATTTGTTATGCATAAAAAATTACGAAAATTCGTGAAAATGGAAACACTGGGTTGGTTATAAGTGGAACAACATTTAAAAGTTTAGGTTGTACAGCCCAACCTGCCTTAAAGGTCACCTCTATATAAGGGTCACCTGCTTATAAAGGCCAGCAGAATTGTATCCCAACTGTTCTTCATTAATATTATTTGAACCTGTATATAAAGGTACCCTGTCCATAAAGGCCACTTTTACTGGTTCCCTTGGGTGGCCTTTATAGATAGGCTAGACTTGACTGTAGTATTCAAATTTATTTTTATACATGTACTCAACAATTATATGATTCTCACGATGGTAAAACCGTCAAATCTTAAAAAAAATTGTTTATTATCCAAATACAGGTACACAATTCCCTCAATTATATGTTATGATATATTGTAGTAAGTGCACAGTTGAACTGGGAACTGGGAACTGGTTTTTGCTTTTAGTTCCACGCTGACAACTGTAATCACGAAAGAAATTTCACCAAATGTTCATTTACTTCCATTGAACTGATTTATCTCCCTTTAATCATTACATAATTCATTAAATTAGACAGCAATTATTATCATCTAATAAAAATATAAATAAAATCTACACAAATTCCAAACCACAGTATGATCAAACCCTGACAAGAGTACTCACAGGAAGAAGCGAAATACTTACAAAACCATCTCCCATACAAGCCACTTATTGAAAACAAAGGTACACTCATATATATGTTATCATCACAAAAACTTCTCTTACAGCAAAGATTAAAGAAAACATTCCAGTTGTCGACATAAATAAATTTGTTTAAGGCTCAAAACAGAGGAACATTATTATTTTAAATATTCACTTAAAACCAGATTTCAAATTAATGAAATTGACTGAAAATGGTATGACCCATTATTAGTTGTTATTCAGACTTTGTATCTATCTACCCATCATGTAATAATCACCCACAAAAATTATTTTCATCGTATAAGTCTGCAACCAACGGCAAAGAAATGTTGTTTAATTGCTGTTTTCACTTTATATATGTGCTGATCCATCGATTATGCCTCAATCACCCGCAACATTCTTTTCATGGTGGCACAACGAAAAAGTCTGCAACCAATGGCAAAGAAATGTTCGTAATAGCTGTTTAAAGTAAATATTATATTTGTCTATCCATACAGCATGCTCGAATCGCCCACAATATTCGTTCCATCGTGTACGACGAAAAACTCTGCAACCCACGCAAAGAAACGGTCCATGCTGTCAACAATTCATATATTTGTCTATCCATCCAGCATGACGAAATCACATGCAACATTCTTTTCATCCTGTACAACGAAACAGTCGAACAATCTGCAACCAATGGCAAAAATGGTCCCTAATTGCTCTTTACAATTCATATATAAACCAATCACCTTCAACATTTATTAACATCATAATATAACCTAAAACAACATAAACATTCCGGATATCCGATGCCACTAGTGACCCCTATTTGTTTGCTGTTTCCAATATCTATCTGTGTCTCTCCATCTAGCATATCCCAATGTTCCACAACATCTCTTTCATCATGGCACAGCATAAATCCGTCTCCAATCGCCATTGCCAATAAAATGGCCCATAGTTCATAACTGCTTACATTTAATATATGGGTCTATCCATCCATCATATTCCATTCCCCTGTCACATTCTTTTCATCATGGTACAATGTGAAACAGCCTTTATTGATGCACAGAGGAACGTCACAAGTGTCGCACTTGTATGTCGTATAAACATGCCAGCCGGATTTAGTTTTTAACCTCTTTAGCTGACAATATAGGCATATTTTACGCTTATGATGTAAGGTATGCACGGCTTTGTGTGTACCCCCTCCTTCTCTCGACTCCCAAGCTGTGCTAAAAGTCATACCGACTTTATCACGAATTACTGGATGTTTCAGTGACCTCACAGACGTTATTTGACCAAAATCTGCAAAGATAAACAAAATCAACAACCATATAATTCATAATTTTATTGAGGAATTCTAATACAAATAATATAATACATTATCTAAATAAGTTCGTCTACTATTGGTATCACTCCGTTTGTGAAAGTGAAATAGTCTTTTTTTTCCATAAAAATCAAATAAACTTGAATAAAATGCGATGTTGACACAAGTTTTCAGTTAAGACTAGGAACAAGTAACTGAAAAATCTTTATTCAAGTTTATACTTTCTATGAAAAAACAAGCATTTCACTGTCACAAACAGAGTGATTCCAATACAAAGTTATTACTAAAACTAAAAATCAACATCACACATTTTGTTTAGTTTTCAGGTTATTTTGTTCCTACATGTCATAAAATTAATGGGTTCCACCATACATACTTTAGATTTACAATGCCTCATCAACTGTGTTCAACATGCTACACACACGCGTGTTACAAAAGTGGTTAACAGACTACTGTAATTTCCAAATAAAGTATATTTACACCAGTTTGCACAAGTGTGCGTTACAAATATCGTAACAGGCTACTCTACAAAGAATCCATGGTTATTTTATTACTAACAAATGAAACAACAGCAGTTACAACTAAATTTCTGTTTTAATTTAAATTCGTAATTTGCAAGTATATTTACACAATTGCATCCTGTATCGGCATTCTTTAGCAAAATCGATAAAGAGTCAACTTTCTAATAAAAAACTAACATCCGTACCCCTTTTAATTTCAATTTGTAATTTACAACGAAAGTATATTTACACGTATTAAAACACACGTGCGTGATACAAACTTCGTTTACAGACTAATGTACACAAATGCTCCAGGTCCTGGCTTTCTTTACCCAGGATCTATACAGACTGAATTTCTTCTACTACCAAATTTATTAATGGCTTTACACTAACATTCAGTTCCCCTGTAACTTAAAATTGTAATTTGCAACAAAAGCATATATACACTAACTACAATGGCCGTTAACAGGATGATGTCCAGACATGCAAAAGGTACTCAAATTCTTTACGTATGATCTAAACATAATTAATTCTACTGTAGATGGAACAAACAGCTTAAAATTAAAATTCGAACACCTTGTAATTTAAATTTGTTATTTGTAACTAAAGAGTATTTACTCTATTTGCAAACAACTGCATCAGGTACTGGCATTCTTAGCGTGAGAACTACACAGAGTCAATGTCTTCAACAACAAAAGGAACCAACGTCTAACATTAAAATCCAAACACCTTGAACTTTGCGAAGAATGTATATTTACACTAATTTGAAAATGCTGTATACTAGTACAACTGCATCAGACACTGGTATTCCATAAGTAAGATCTATACAGAATCAATGTCTTATATTACACAATGAAACAACGGCTTCACATTAAAATCCACAACCCTTGTAATTTAATTTTGTAATTAGTATATTTACATTATTTTTACAAGTGTGTGTTTTCAAAGAACTGCATCAGGAACTGCCATTCTTTAAGTTAGATCTACAGAATCAATGTCTTCTATTAAATGAAACAGCGTCTAACATTAAACTCGAATCATGTAACCATGTAAAATTTGAACTTTGCAACGAAAGTATATTTACATAAATGTGCACATATTGTACGCAACTGCATCAGACACTTGCATTTCTTAAGTAAGATCTATACAGAATCAATGTCGTATACTACCCAATGGAACAACGGCTTCACAATAAAATCCACAACCCTTGTAATTCAAATTTGTAATTAGTATATTTACATTATTTGTACACGCGTGTTTTCAAACAACTGTATCAGGAACTGGCATTCTTTAAGTTAGATCTACAGAGAATCAATCTCTCCTATTAAATTAAACGTTTCGCATTAAAATCGAATCGCGTAACCATGTCACTTACACTTGAACTTTGCAACGAAAGCATATTCACATTAGTTTGCACATGTCGTACACAACTGCATCAGATACTTGCATTTCTAAGTAAGATCTATATAGAATTTATGCCTTATTCTACCCAAATGAAACAACGGCGTCACATTAAAATCCATAACCCTTGTAATTTAATTTTTGTAACTAGTATATTTACAATTTTTTTTACAAGTGTGTGTTTTCAAACAACTGCATCAGGAACTGGCATTCTTTAAGTTAGATCTACAGAGAATCAATGTCTTCTATTAAATTAAACGTCTCGCATTAAAATGGAATCATGTAACCATGTAAAATTTGAATTTTGCAACGAAAGTATATTTCCATTAATTTGCACATATTGTAACTGCATCAGATACTGGCATTTCTTAAGTAAGATCTATACAAAATCAATGTCTAATACTATCCAACGAAACAACGGCTTCACATTAAAATCCACAACCCTTGTAATTCAATTTTGTAACTAGTATATTTACATTATTTTTTACAAGTGTGTGTTTTCAAACAACTGCATCAGGAACTGTAATTATGTCACTTACACTTGAACTTTGCAACGAAAGCATATTCACATTAGTTTGCACATGTCGTACACAACAGCAACAGATACTTGCATTTCTAAGTAAGATCTATACAGAAATTTAAGTAAGATCTATACAGAAATTAAGTCTTATACTAGCAGACGAAACAACGGCTTTTCATTAAAATCCATTCCCCCTTTTAAAATTTCAAGCTAAAGTATATTCACATGACTTTTCACACGTGTTACAATATCCGTTATAAGGTTGTTGTCCACACATGCATCAACTACTGCAATTCGAAATCAATGTCTTCTAGCAAAATGAAACAACGTCTTCACATTTAAATTCGACCATCTTGTAATTTCAATTTAAATTAAAAATTGCAACGAAATTATATTTAAATAACAATTTCATGTACATCAGCCACTGGCATTCTTCACGTAAGATATAATATCTTCTACTACCAAATGAAGCACCGTCTTCACATTAAAATCCAATCATTTTTTTTAATTAAAATTTGAAATTTGCGACGAAATTATATTTACACTAATTTACACATTAGCATCAGGTCATGGCTTTCTTCACGCAAGATCTATACAGAATCAATTCCTTCTACTACCGTTGGAAGAAATGGACTGCCCTTCTGTTTTGATTCGAATTTGTATTCAAGATGTCCATTCAGTTGAATTGCTCTTATACAAAATGTCCATACAGCTGAATCCCTCTAACATAGGGACTTTTGGAAGTTCCATAGGAAGAATTGGACTGCCAACCTTTTTTGATAGAAATTGTATTTAAAATGCTGTTGAATTGATAAATTGACATGTGTTCGAACTTCTGAATAAGGATTTGTTTTTATTCAAAATGTTACTCTTGTTGAATAGCAATGTATCTCAAGTTTTGAATTAGGAATTTTTTGGAAATTCCGTTAGAAAAATTAGACAGTCCCTATCTTTCGATTAGAATTGATTAAAAATATCAATACAGTTGAATCACGATGTATCCTCTAATTTAAAAATTTTAAGAAGTTCCGTTGGACGAATTGGTCTGTCCATCTCTTTTGATACCGCGATAGTAATTCTTAAGTTCTTGGTGGTAGTTGTCAAAACAGCCTCTCTCCACGATACAAAGCGGGACGTCACAAGCATTACACTTATACGTCGTATACACAAGCCAGCCTGATTTCGTTTTCGTCTTGTTGGCTTGGCAATGGACGCACATTTTCCGTTTACTTTCGGCCGTGTGTACAGGATAATGGCCCATCATTCTAAGAACCGGTGATGAGGACGATTCTGGGGTCTGTACTCTCGTCTGTGTAAAAGTCTGTCGTATTAGATCTGAAAGAATAAAAGGTCAAGCATTTTTAATATATTACTTGGCAAATTCGTCTTTCAGATCTAATACGGCGTACCTAAATACTACAATGCGTTAACTTTTTGAATATTTTGTTATATGTTAGTTTTGAAATACTTAAACAATCCATTATTAGCAGTGACAATACTATTTTCTTCTTTCAGATATAATACGGGGATCCCAAATACTTGGCACTTTTATCATCAAAAGTTATATTCTAAAACTATATGTTTTAAAACCTTACCCTAAAACAAAACGTAAAAGATATAGATTTCACATAGTAAAGTTGAATGCGTGACCATAAATGAACCAGTACTTTCCACACAAAATTCCCTGCAATTTTACCATTATCGCATCACCAAGATAATTCTAAGAATGGGTTTAATTTTTAAATAATAAATTCCATTTTTTTTTCAACATATTCAAGGATTTAACGCGTCATTTAGAGGAAGTGCTTACCCTTTCGGAGCACCTGGCCTCACTCCCATGGTGGAAGTTCACGTGTATAGCTAACTTTGTCAGTTGTCAAAGTGTTTACTTTGTATTTTTAGATTTTGATATAGACAGCATGATATGATTATGTTCGATTTGAAGTTGATATCTGTATTCTGTTCTAGACTTGACAAGCATTTATTCAAGGTACCATTACAAACTTCAGTGAAAATTCTTATATCAACACTCATGAATGTGTAGGTCTGGGTTCCTTTTGATGGGATGTGGGCTAATAAAAAGCGAGCACTGTAACGCATGACATAATGGTATTCGGGATCGGTTGATTACATGTGGGTTTAAATCTCAGTTAAGAAAATTCCCATACATCGGGACGTCGCAATGGAGCTATAGATGCAGTGACAGAATTTTTTACTTTACAGATCGATAAGGGCAATATACAGGGAGGTTCTTTAACGTGTTGAGTCAACAGTTTTTAAGATCTCTTCAGAAGAAACCCATGACTTTTATTTCTCGATTCTAAGAAATGTGCGGCGAAGGAAGTCATTAGCTATTTTCAAGCCTTGATCAGACCCAGTCATGTTTGAATCCCGACCTTCCTCAAATGAAGCAAGAACTATATAAGCTGTGCTCCCGTAGTGGCCACTGATATCCATTAATGAGGTTAATTTAAATCCTCGGTAGTGACCTTTTAAACAGTCATATTAGGTCAGTCTAAATATGCGTTTATTCCGCCTTGTTTGCCTTATCGGTCAACTAAACAATAACAGGAACCTCCCGTTGCGATAAATAGGTCCGTTCTATCTGACTGGGAAATAAAATTCACGTTTTCATGTCAAGACATATCTTTTTAACAGCTCTGGCGAAATAGATCAAAACCACAGACAGCCCAAACCTGTCGAAGATATAAGCAGGTGAGTGATTCATTGAATGGGGTTTTACGTCCAAATAGAGAATATTTTACTCATATCGAGACGCCATAAGCTATATGTAAAGTGGCAAAAATAACCTTTGCAGTGTGCTCAAGGCAATGTTCTTTAACGTGTCACACTTGCCGTGTCATGGGACATCTGTTTTTAAAGTCTCTTCAGAGGGACCCCAATGACCTTCCTTTTTAAATGTCAAAACATAGGTGTCGAAAATTTCAAACGTCGATTACCGTTAAATGAGCGATATTTGGCGTTTGGTCTACGCTTCAGATTTGTTTCGTTTATAAAGCCCTAGTTCATCGCTACATGAATAATAATGTGTAACTGTTTAAATCAGAAAAAACAAGGAAAATTAAACTCTTCTATTTCCGCGTCCGCCATCTTGAGATGAGGGTACCTGCAGTTATGACATCAGCTTAACCCCTGTGATATATCGCACACCTGTCGAAATTCTAGGATGGTGAAAACAGCCATTGACCTTCAGCTAGCGAACTGACAAACATCCTTACATTTGTTGATTAGGATAAAATCCTTGGCGATGGTAGACACTAAGTTTATAAGGTAGGTATACGACATTTTAGACAACCCGTTCATCGAGGCCCCGATTGTTTTCTGGACTATCCTTCCAAGTGCGGAAATACCCCAGAACTATCAACATACAAAACCATTAAAATAATGTTTTTAAGCCCCAAATACTTTTCAACTGATAGATTGGTAGGTCGACATTTTAGATAACTCGGTTATTGAGACCTCGATATGTTTTCTGGACTATCATTCCAAGTGCGGAAATACCCCAGAACTATCAAAATACAAAACCATTAAAATAATGTTTTTAAGCCCCAAATAAGTTTCAATTAATTGGTTGTTGGCCGACATTTCAGACAATTCGTTCATCGAGGCCACAATTCTTTTTTTTTTTTCACTATCCTTCCCAGTACGGAAATTACCCTGAACTATCGGCACACAAATCAATTTTTAAAAAATCATGTTTTTAAGTCCCAAATACGTTTCATTTGATAGGCCGACATTTTAGATAACTCCGTCATCGAGACCCCGATTACTTTTCCAGACTATACTTCCAAGTACGGAAATACTCCTGCAAACAATACTATTTTTAAAAATAATTCTTTTAAGCCCCAAATAGATCTCAATTTGATTTATTTTGACATTTATTTATTTCATTCGTTTACAACATTACATAAAAATTATTTATAGAATATATGAGTAACTTGTTTAATATATACATTAGGTATTTAAACATCACCATAGATCTATTTACGAATAAATGTGAAATTAACAGTTTGATATATGCTACAAACAATTGTACATCCGAATAATCCAATCCTTTGTTTCAAATATTTTAATTGGTCAGACTCAACTGACTCAACGTCATATTGTTCTGGATGAAACACACACACACACACACACACACACACACACACACACACACACACACACGTATTCCTATGACATAATGATGTTACAAGATGAATTTCGACAAAGACTTAAGAGTCTTCACCTTCCAAAGATATCGACCGGCGATATTTTAATTTTTCCAAGATCAATTTTTAATTTTAAGGTTCTTGCAAACAAAGTTTTCTCTTTACTTTTGACAACTAATTTGAATCTCTTGTAAATGAGACCCCTTGTCACGTTTGGCGTGGCACCATAACACCCCCTGCTGTATAATGCCATCAGTGCTACGCACAGGCAAAATTTGTGCACCTTGGCTTATAGCTGTCGACGTCTCGATATTAATGAAATATTTTTGACAGGAACGTTAAACACCAATACTCAACTCTTGCACATCACTACAATATATAGGTAGGTATCCTGTATGTTTTAACGTTGTGATAAATTCTGATAAATGTACACTTCACAGTCTCAAACGATGGGTGTTTTGTCTTTAACTCAAAACAACGATGAAACACCAATTGGTTGTTAAATTTATACGAATGTAAATGACAAAATTAATATTAACACTTCTATTATGATTGTGACAAGAACAATATAAGAAGTCACTCGCAATCCTTGAAAACACTCGAGCATGAAAAGTAGGTCAAGTTCATACATGCAACTGTACAAATAATGCTAACACGGTATCAAAACTGTAACCAATAACAATGTCTATTTTGTCATGTGACCAGTAGTCAAGGAAACAAAAATGAAAAGCACATCTACAACAATCATAAAATTCCTTAAGAATCAACCGATAAATACCGAAGAAAGACGATGGACAAACATTTTGTTCTAAACCATACATTAGGGAAGGCCAATACTATGTCTTCCACTAAATTTACGGATTGCCGGCCACGCCCACAATGTTCCGACAAAGGCCGCCATCACGGTACCAAAGCAGCGTCACGGCAACTAATGACGTACTAGTGTCAGTGACGTCATTAAATGGCGCTATTCAGGCCGAGTTTTCATTCTTTTTTGCGTGTAAATCAAGCGTCCGGCCATTTGACGGAACATTGTGGTCGTGGCCGGCGATACGTCAATTACAATTCCCATGACACTTAACAAATACAGTGTTTATATTGTATATTGCACTTTAGTTTTTACTCTGCATCTTTTTGTTGACTTTCGACTTTTGGATATTGAACCAAAACAGGTAATTTGAAACGGTCAGATGCCGTAGGTTCCATTGCACTTGAATCTCTAGCTCCTAAAGACGGTGCTGTTGTCAAAAGCGGCAATTTAAAATTGTCTGACGTCCGTTCTACGTTTCCGAAGTCCGATGATGCCGATGATGTTGCTAAGGATCCCATGGTCTCGGTTTGAGAAGACGGGTATATCTCCCCTGTACCTGTAACAAGATTTGACGGGTGTACCAGACCAGGGTTGCCAAATTGCATAAGGTGATACTCTTGGAAGCAATCCCGATCGGTCCCCCTTGTTCCGCAACACAACGCGATGTCACAAACGGAACATTTATGCCGTGACCGTATCTTATTTCCCGCTCGGGTCTTAGTCCGTCTCACTGCACACAACATGCACTTCTTCTGGCCTTTGATCCTTGCCACTCGGTGTTCTCTATAAGATTCGGAGTAAAAACCTTCCTTGCCATTGACTATCAGAGGGGTTGCAATTCTTTCTGAAAGGTAAAATAGGCAAGAAAGCATGAGTAACGGCAACCAATTCTGTATTTCTGAAATCATGCAGCAAAATTTATTCTAATCTGTCACAAACTATTCAACATCAATATGTTTAGTGCTTAGCTCATTTGAACAGTAATTCAGTTGTAATTGGCTATTTTAAATATTGTATAATAAATATTTTAATATTACATACAGTTGTGTTTTAATTTCCTCCATTTTTAATGAAATAACATACTACAAAATACCTTTAAAGAAAAATATATTCCAGCCCTATTAAACAGCATAAACAGCTCTGAATAACCAATTTGTTGAAAGGCTTCTGTCTTAAACACCTAAATACACCTCTTATCTTTGAAACATTCCAAAGGATGTCACAGGTATAAAGTATTATACAGAATCACGCCTTATAACGCGGTTTTACATGCTTGTAGATTGACTTGGCACACATAATACAGCATATTCATGATATGTAAAATTTGCATTTGTTGAACCTAAAACTTTTTAAGGATAGAAAAGTTTTAATAAATTAAAATGAAAGATAAATTAAGATAAATTTAAGGTGAGCTGATTTAATGATGCTAAAATATCTCAGAATCCGTATACTTCTCAATGTAAAAATAAAGGTAACAAATTTAATAATTTACAAGAATTTGAAATCATTTTCATTTTAGTCTCACCCAGGTAACAAAAGTCTATTAGATTATCAATTTCTACTGTAGAACTAAAATACTGTGTTTAAATACGCATTTATTCTGTATAATACAAGTCTTACAACAAATTGGATCCTCCAAGAACATGGAAATCTCAAAAAGATATAGGAACGAAGGCATAGATCCAATTACCAACGTTATATTCTTTTTCTATATTACTTATGCAGTGGAGAGTAAGAGTTTTATGTTCATGTCAAGATTTGTCTACTTATAATGAAGCGATAAGTTCTTGGGTGGGGTGGGGGCGGATCGGAATAAACCACTACCACTGACCTTCGCCAATCGAAATAACAAACTTTAAAAGCAGGATCTACCCCGAGTGGGATATGAACCTAGACAAAGAGCCTCTGTGATCCGTACGCCTATCCTTTAGATCATTTGGTCACTGAGCTCTTTATGCAGTGCAGAACAGTGGAAACTGGTTCCCGTGAAAAACAAACCCCAGAAACAATTTAATCTTCTGAAATTTGTTAAGTTAACCACGCTATAGCCGCTCAATTACGAAGCTTTCCCTTCATCAGTACCATCAGGTTGTACACTCCACATGACCCTTGACAACTAGTGCTAGAATATTACTTCTTCTTGAAGTATTTCCACTTTTTCTGTATCGCCTTCAATTTTTTCACCAATGCGTTTAGAAAAGCGCCAAGACCAAATTTCCACTGACATACGGCTTACATACTTCTTAACTTGGAAGGCAAGGGGGCGTCTAGTTGCTAGCTATAGAATACACCAACTAGATGAACGTCTTCAATCAAACCAGAGATCATAAGCTTTTGGGTTTACATTTTTTTAATTATGGCGTAAGTTTAGTCGCTTGAAATGGAATAACCAAGTCGATGAACGCCTCCAATTGAACCAGAGATAAGTTTGTTTGTTTGTTTGTTGTTTTTTTTTTTTGGGGGGGGGGGTTTACATGATTAAAACTGTTTCTGATCAATATTTTTCAGAAGGTTTATATCGATAACAAGTACTGTAATTTCGCGTGAATTTATTTTCGCGATATAGAAATTTAGACATATCTGCGCCGTTGAATTTTCGCGTTTTTGAAATATCCACAATAACACAATAACCAAATACAGTTTTCTCGAAAAAAAAACGACCATGAAATAAGCGATAATAATACACCGCGAAAATAAATACGTTTACAGTATTTAATTATCAGATAAAACTCAAAAAAAGGCACAAATACTTAACAACCATCACCTTTATTCTAAACTCTTAAACGTCAAATACAACTAAATAATTACCAAATCTAAATAACTACTTTGATTCGAAATTCTCTAAACAATAAACAAACTGTAAAACTATAGTACATCAAGATGGACCTGGCTGTTTGACCTTTAATAATTTAAATATATATGCCCATTGTGTAATTATGGAGTTATATAACGTTGCTATACAAGGATAGATTAAAGTATAACTGGGTACCAGGTGTTTATGGTAATGAAACATGCTGTCTTAGCTATATCACCCAGTCTTATTAGCCCAATCTAATTTTTAAATTAAAGGTCAAATGGACAGGTCCAACTTGACGCACTACACACTGAAACTAATAAATCAATTCAACGATCAAGCAATGATCTGCGTCTTCCACAACACAAACATTCATAGCACCAATTCTATTTCATATTCAGAACTCCGTTGTTTCTTTTCAAGTAAGAGACATTAATATTCGCGCGACACATAGAGGACAGAAATATCCACAATGAGTATCTTCAATGGAATTTTTCTACATTACATGGCTTGTCATAGGGGAAATTACATTACATGGCTTGTCATAGGAGAAATTAATATTCATCTATATATGTTACACTGTTATTCATTTTCGCGAGCCCTTAATTAAATTATGTGTCTTATTTTCACAAGCTCTTATTTTCGTAATTTACTTATAATTGGAACTGGAACAATTTTAGTGTGCTTTCAATTTTTCGCGAGGCTTTTATTTTCGTGTGTAATTTTCGCAAGCACTACAACTTTTAACTTAAACAAATTTGATGTGCTTTCACTTGGATAAGATGGAAAATTAAACATGTTATAGTACATTTCAATGCTTTTGGTGCCCACTACAATTCGATATACTGATACAATCTCAAAAATTGTGTATCCAAAGTGCCTGCTGAGTTCGGCAAGTTAGCAGTCAACATAATTATTTCTGTGATATTTTGGAAACATTTTCTATCAAGTATTTACTATTGTTACACAGAGGGGCAATATGATTGTCCTGTATGACGTCACGACGATATACCTGCCGTCATTTGTGAAAAACGACAGGAGACCAGTCTAGTTGTAATTAACCAATGAAATCCTTATGTATCCTGACAGGGAATCCAGATGTCATTCTGGTCACACCCCGTTTACGAGCCTGGGTTTGGAAAAATGGCAGCAGGGTTAAACGGTAAACCACCGATGTCCATCAATCTGTGATACTCCTGGAAACAGTTCCTATCCGTGTCACTGCAACACAGTGGCACCTCACAGAGGGAACACTTCTGACGTGTTCTGACGTGGTATCCAGCAGCCGTTCTAGTCTTCCTCATGTTACAGATAACGCAGTAGCCTTGTTTAATCAACCGCTGTGCTTGGTGGATTTTTAAATCGAGGGTTTGGTATTCCTCCTTTTGACGTGAAATTCTGCGAATGGTTGGCGGAAATTCTGAAAGGGAAAAATTATCACCAAATTTATTTTATTGCTTATTTATACTGCTTAGTTACATTGTAACTTAACAGAAAACAGACATTGTACTAAACTAAAACCTGAAAATTATGTAAAACTATTATTTCATGCTTCTAGTATCATCATTGTAATTTGACATCATTTTTGCAAGCGGTGTTGTAAGTAGAGCTTTAAAAGTTGTTCAAAACTAGAACTGCCTTTTTAGAGCCAAATACCCCTGCCCCCAATACCTACAAGGGTTTTGTTTTTCTCGCAACATTGACTTTTGTGATATGACCTTGGTTCAAGGTCATAACACACATTTGGACCTGTGAAGTTTTATGACAGTTGTCCAAAACAATATGAGATATAACCCTGACACGATTTAACACGGACTGACAGAACGACAGAATGGTCATTCCTATTATCCTTTACACCCCCTTAAACTAGTTTGCAGGGGATCAAAATGTTTAACAATTACACATGTATACTAGCATTGTATATTGGGATCCATTATTTTCGAAATGCCATGTTCTATATCTTCAACTTTTTATTTAACCCAACCTTAAGTTTTTAGATTTTGCAATGTTTCGACAGACATATCTTAATGACAGAAATAAGCTGGTACAAGTCTTGCTTTATACCATATTTCTGTCGCCATTTAGCGGAGATTCTGTCACTTAAATTTTTATATAAATTAACTAGGACTGTATTTGATATCTAGAACCACATTGTTATTACATTGTCACGGCTTAGTGGTAGATCGGTTGGTTGAATGCTTCTTTTATTTTTTTTTTTTTGTTTTTAATTTTGTTTGGCTGATCAACACTTTACCTGAATCTAAATTTTATTACACCCCCGCTTAAAAAGTAACGTCCTTCCGTTACACCTTAGGGTACCTATCTCTTATCCGCAACTCCCCCTAAACCCTTCAATGGATTTTCATGAAACTTTCACACAATCTTTGCGATATAATGTAGATGTGCACTGCCTATTTAAAAATTTGATCCGTTGGATTTTTTCGTATGTGGGGGTAGGGGGTATTTTTGTGAGCTTGTGGCTCACAGTTTTTCTAGTTTCATTTTAGATCAATGTATGATTCCACAATCAAACTTAAGACTTAACTAATGTACAGTTTACATGACTTATACAACCAGTTTTAGCGTAGTATTGCTAAAGTGTTTCTGTCTTGTTTGCAGGTGTTCAGAAAATATGTAAAGAGTTCTATTATTATTTTCAATTTTCGATGCTGCTCTACTATGAGTCATCTAACCGTCGCAGTGCTAAAATTGTAGATATATTGACGATAGCTACCAACAAGATGATTATTTATTATCAAACAGGAGAGTTGGATAATTGTGTTTAACGTCCAAGTCAAGAATATTTAACTTATATCGAAACGTCGCCAGGTATGGGCGAAGGTGCAGAAATTTTGCCTGTGTGTTGCGCTCATCGCATTATACAGCACGGATCTTTATTGTGCCAAGCCTACGAAGACACAGGGCCTCGTTTATTTTACGTTCTCATCCAAAAGATTCGTGACCTTCATTTCGTAATGCCGAGTGCCTGGAGAAAGCACAGTCACTACCCACTTTTATGTCTTAGGTCAGACTTGACCGGGGTTCGATACCACTTACGGAGCGAGCACTCTACCAACTGAGCTACCGCAGTGGTCAAACAAGAGAGGGTAAGGTGTTAAGTTTACACTATATTTTACGGTTCCAGTCCATAAGAGACTTTTCAGAATATCTTTATAATTCACAAAAAAGATATCAATATATACAGTCAACCCTGTCTATAAAGGTCATCCAAGGGAAACAATTAAAGTGGCCTTTATGGACAGGTCACCTTTATACACGGGTTCAAATAATATGAATAAAGAACAATTAGGATACAATTCTACAGGCCTTTATAAGCATGTGTCTCTTATAAAGAGGTGGCCTTTAAGGCAGGTTGGACTGTACATAAGCCCCATCATGTCACACTATCGAGTGAAAAAAGTGAAAGCAGATGTTCAAGAAAAAAAGAATCACATCATAAGTGTTGTAGTTCAGTAAGTAAACCTTGTCTTAAGTTTTCTTATTCCGTTTTGACTGCCATATCATATTTTGTTCTTTGAAGTTTTGGATATTGCCCAAGTATATATTTTTCAATTACATATACAGGCCTTGTGGTCCTAATACTCTTTAAATCATGTGCCAATGCTTGTTTCCAAGTGCGAACCACAAAACATCATCAGGGAGATTAACGAAAATAATAACCCTCGGTTGATATCTATGGTTTTTTTTTTACCTGGATATAAAAGTGCTTCCCATATTTGACGTCAGAGAACATATGTTGACGTCAGTTACGTGAAATGATCAATGCTTTAGTTATGCGTGTACCCAGAAATCTAGTTTCAGATATACCCTACTCAACCACAGACTCTCTCTGGCCTAATCAAACACTGTCCTAGTCTTTGGGTTAACTGAGATCAACAATTTTGCAATCCATTTTCAATGTCTTTTGTACAATATGACATAGGGTAAAACCTTGATCTTTAACAAGCTCGACAAAGAGGCTATCTATAGTTCAAGCCTACTATACTAGTACTATTCATGAATTAGCTTCAAATCTAACTCGTGCGAATAGTTTACCAATACAATATAATATGTAATTACCATTACGCTAGCTGGATTTATGCGAGTTTTTTTCTGGGTGGTTCGTTTACATTCACCATCCCAGAACTGATAATTAGTGAAATAACCTTGAATGGGCCATAAAGCATCATTATCTCCCTTTTCACTAAGTACACCCCATTCCGTTCTCCACTTCAGTAATTTGGGAAGAAGATCTTATCCCAAACCTTCAAAATCCAGCGTAGTGAACTAAGCTAACAAATGTATTAAATCGAAGATAGTTTATTATTTTTCTTTCTTCAAAATAATAATAATAATAAAATAATAAAATAAAACATATAATTATAAAAAAAATAAAATAAAATAATTTTTTTCAAAAATAACAATAATAAAATAAAATAAAATAAAAAATATAATTATAAAAAAAAAATAAATAAAAAATAAAATAAAATTATTTTTTTAAAAAATAATAATAATAAAATAAAATAATAAACATAGCACTGTCGTGCTGCTGTACAGCGTAGTTGGGAAAATTGTGTTGTGGCAAGACAGAATATAACCGAAAATTCGGGGGGGGGGGGGGGGGGGGGGTGTCGTTGATCTATGCATATAGTCCGACGGATGGGTTTTTTTTTTTTTTTGGAAAAAGAAACAAATTTTTATGTACCAAACCATGTATTGCTGAATTAAATGGTAGAAAAAATTAATTTCATAAATATATGAAAAAGACAATCGGTAATTAAAATTTAAAAAAGTTGTACCCGATCGTTTTGTCATTTCGGATAGAGAGAAAGTAGAGTTTGCAGATCCTACCGTCGCTATGAGGGGGACATTCTAGCGGTTGTATGCATAACTGGATCATTTAGTTGTTTTACCAGTTCCGAATTTTTACTACCGAATAATCTAAAATTTCAATCCCGTTCAATTAAAGGAATCGCAAAATAACTTTCTCAATTTGCTGTTTCTTCAACCGCTTCCTAAATGTACGACAGATTGTTGGTGACCTAGTTTAACGATGTAAACAAATCGTGATCACGGAAATGCTTTTTTCAAGAAAACATACTACCACGTGTTTTTGAGGACAGGTGTCAATATTTTGGAATCAGTAAACATTTGTATTATTACACCACATAAATTTTATTTCCTCTGCTTGTGGATGACGTCTGCAGCAGCGCTTATATGAAACCCTGTTCGGAACTGGTAAAACGACTGTATTTAAAATTTGCATACAACACTGTACGAATTATCTCCCTTTCACGAAAGTAAAATCTAATCGATAAACATTTTAAAATATGACACAATTGCCTCAAAACATTAAAATACGTTATCATAACCTTCAAAATAAATTTAAATTTCCGTAGATTTCACGAAGAATTAATTAACAACCTGCCGTTGCTGTTCATTTCTTAAAAAGTTATGATTTTACATCGTAGGACGCAAACTTCTCGAACTACTTTTTATTGTAAACATGAGATCAGTTCGCCATATTGCAGAAATTATTAGATGCATCCCGTCGCAATATTTTACTAGATTCTGAAATGTATTCCGAAAATTTATTCCAAATGTGCATATGTAACCAAATGCATACCCGTCTCAGAATACATATCTCACGATAAAACAGATATACTTCTTTCACGCTCATTTATCAGGCGCACTATTTCCAGGTGTACTCATATCTTATAATTTCATAGCAAAGAAGCTCGATATCTTGGAAGAAAGCGATGACAAAGTACAGGTTCACTTTGTTCACGCTGTACAATAAAAAACCCACGGTGTATAACGTAATTGTTTTTTTTCATTAAATACATAAAGCACAATATAAACTTACATGTATTTACAATCATTTATTAAATGAACACGCAGCAATATACATATATAATCAAGTTAAAATATAATCATATATACAGTTCCGAAAAAAACATTGTCTAATAAAATCAATTACATAAATTTGTTCAAATTAAATTAAAACTTTAGTAGTTGATGGTTTCAAATAATTTTACAAGTTTAGTCCAGTTATCCAGTTCATCTGGGTTATTACCTTTCACTTGTATTGCAAAATAATTGTGAAACTCAACAAAGCAGTTTCTTCCAAAATCAAAGCAACAAAGCCACCGTGACAATGCGCTACCACTTAAAATAAAATTTACCTGGAAAATCATTTTGCATTTGTTGTGCAAAATAATTATGAATCTCGTCAAAGCAGTTTCGTCCAGATTTCAGACTACAAATTTAAAGTGGTACCCTTAAATCAATTCAGCTGGGAAGATCGCTTTGCATTTGTTGTGCGAAATAGTTGTGAAACTCAACAAAGCAGTTTCGTCCTGATTTCAGACTACAAATTTAAAGTGGTACCCTTAAATCAATTCAGCTGGGAAGATGACTTTGCATTTGTTGTGCGAAATAGTTGTGAAACTCAACAAAGCAGTTTCGTCCAGATTTCAGACTACAAAGTGGTACATTACACTGTCCACATTTCACCCTGGTATAGACCCACCAACCAGATTTAGTTTTAGTTCTCTTAGAGTGACAAACCACACAGATTTTACGTCCACCACTACCGACTTGTCTATGAAGTGATGAAGGATATGGTAAGCCTGTACCACTATCAATGTTCTGCAAACCCATCGTGTGTTCTGAAAGAATAAATAGGTACAAACGGTCATTTAGTGTGTCCGATTCCGAGCCTAAGTTCAAACTTAATTCCTAAAATCCTCACCATAGATCAACACATAATAAATAAATAAATAAAATTAAATATTTTTATATAAAAAGTGCTAAATATCATACTTGACAATGGAATGATAAAAGCTATGCCTGCTGTCAGCTCCCTTTCATTTTTTCAATAAAATGTTATCTAAATTAAAAATATGTCTTTAGTTACTGTGCAGAAACCAATACTCTATTTGTAGTACAATCATCCTGACGTTAACGGCTCTTCTTTTTCTAGAATACAATTACACACTCGGCCATTTAAGCCCTCTCTGGGGTACAAGTATACACTAGGTCACTGTGTCCCTCCATCTTTTGTATACACTAGGATACAACTATATGCTCAAGTTACTGAGAACCCTCCTCCTAGGATACAACTATACACGTGGTCAACAGAATCCTAACATCTCTAGGATACAACTATACATTCAGTCACTGAGGCCTGCCTCTCTCTCTCTCTCTCTCTCTCTCTCTCTCAACAATACTCTCGGCCATCGAGGTTTCTCTCTCCCTAGGCTTCAACTATACACACTTTGTCATAGAGGCCAAACCCTCTCTAAGATACAGCTTTACACACAGCAACCAAGACTCAACCCTCTGTAAGTCACAAATATACACATAGCCACGAGGTCTCTCTCTCTCTCTCCAATTATACACAATACAAACAGCTACCCAGACTCCCTCTCTCTCTCTCTCACTCTCTCTCTCTCTCTCACTGTTGTGTAAACATAATTTTCTGGCCGTTTATATCAAGTGTCTTCTCTAGTATCCGATTGCCAAATTATTAAAACTAAGCAGTGTATAAAATTAATCAGATTGGCAAATGGCGCCAGACATCTCAATGATATGGTTGTATATTTACAGAGGCTGTTCCATTAACTTAACATCGAGCGATGGTGCTGAGGCAAGAACTGTGGACATGGCAATAGATCTTTTGTATTTCATGTAGGCTTGCTAAAATAAAGTGGGTATATTGTATATTTCTTTGAAACAATTATTTAAAACACCGCTACTTGAACAAAGCAACACGGCACTCCCCCAAACACTCCTCTCCGGATTTTAGACACATTCTTGTAGCAAAACAGAAAAGGGCAAAATCACAGGTTGAAAACATCCTGAGAGACCTGAAAGTGTCAAAATTGAATTAACCTATTGCATTGCAATGGAGGTTTTAATACCCCATTCAAGGTTATTTTACTTACACCAGGGTGGCCAATTCCGGGATGGTATGGGAAATTAAAGACACCAGAGAGAGACTGTGAAACACTAACCATCCTTTGGCAAGCAAACTGACAAAACATCCTCAAACATTTTCCATCCCATATTTAATGTTAATTAATAAGGAACCATATATTTATGGAATGATTACATAAATTTTTACAAGTTCTTTTGTTCTTGCTTTGTTTTAAACTTCCTTTGCTTGTTTTTTATATTTAATTATTATAATTATTATTATTATGAATAATAATATTATTATGTTCTATAGTCAAGTACATTGTTTATTGGTGACAAAAATTTAAAATACTTTTTTTGTGTTCAGTCCTGAGGCTTGGTGTTTAACAGCAAACTTACTATAAGAAACACATCTAATCTCGTAAAATCAATCTGAAGGCGGTTATTTAAAGCTAAAAGCAGTAGGTTATTGTTTTCATATCTCGGTTAAAATCTGTAGTTAAAAATCAAAGCAGTGAAGTTTCTGGATGGCAGAGGAAATGCAATTACCAAAAGAAAACAAGTAAATTTGGTGTATAAGGATCCCCCGCGTCACGTTCTTTATTGCAATTATGTTCAAAGGGCAATAACTCCCAGGAAAATGAGCAAACCAACTCGGGTTAACGATATACGCATATCCTATGAATGTTGGAGCTTTGCAACAGTTCTTTGTAGTTTTGGAGAATTTGCGCAGACAAGAATTTCAGGCGGACGGAACCTACTCCCTCTCTATATTCATATACAATGTATCTGAAAGTCCATAAATTTACTGACAATTTAAGATCTTCATATATAGCCAAGCTAATTTTGAAAGAACAATTTTGTGATATTCAGTGAAGCAATTTCTTTCTGATTTAGGACTACACAATCGAACCAAACATTCTGAGCATGGGTATCTGACTTTAACATTGAGTCCGGGCTTAGTCCTTCCTTTCGTTAGTTTGCAGAATAAACAAATGCCTTGTTTTGGATCCTGTCAATGGATCTGTGGACGCTATCACGTTCCCATGTTTCCTCTTAAACATCTATGAAAGCAAAAACAAACTCTTCTGTGAACCAAGAGCCATAAGCAAACAACAATAACCTATCCACTTGACCCATTATCATGAAGTAGTGCACTTATGTAACGTAAATGAATATTGGTGATTTATGGAATTCTGATATTTCATACATTCCTCTTTCGGTAGCCAAGCTAATTTTTAAAGAACAATTTATGATATTCAGTGAAGCAATTTCTTTCTGATTTTGGACTACACAATGGAACCAAACATTCTGAACACTGGTGTCTGACTTTGACATTGAGCCCGGACTTTGTTCTTCCCTTTGTTAGTTTGCAGAATACACAAATGCCTCGTTTTGGATTCTGGACAAGAACGTGTCCAGTCACCGGATCTGTAAATGCTATTATGTTCCCATGTTTCCTCTCAAACATCTCTGAAATCAAAAACAAAGTTTTTGTGAACCAAGATATGAATGGTAATAGCCATAGGCAAATAACACTGACCTGTGTGCTTGACCAATTATAAAAAAGTAGTGTACCCTAAAGTAAGCTGCTATAGTTGCAAAGTTATAACACTACCGATGCAATGAATGGATCCTACTAATGTAGATCACTTTTATTTCGCCAGATATTTATTTTCGCGTAAATTTGTGACTCATCCTATTCACGAATTTATGTATCACGCGAATATATCCAGCACACAGATATTTCTATGTTGACATACATATGCTGTATTCGGTAAGATTCCAACCGCGAATTCAAATATTCGCGTATAAGGCCAAGATGGTCTTGACGCGAAATTTTCTACTCGCTAAAAATAAGTGATCTACAGTATTTGAAAGGTCAAACAGACAGGTCAATGTTGTTTCTCTGTATTATTAAAAGGACAACTCATAAAGTTTATATTTAATATGGTTTTTTTATTCCAAAGTTTCAAATGAAAATGACATACAACATTGAACACATGCACATCACAAATATGATTGTTATGATACAGTAAACATTAAACATATCATAATATGGTTGCAAGAAAACTTGTACCCAACCTGAAACAATTTGTACTCATGTGATTTTTAAATCAAGACAACTTGTACCCAACAAGAGACAACTCGTACCCAGGAAAAGAATTTATTTTTTTTATTAAAAACTTACTTAGTATTAATTTCACCATCAAAGAACACACACAAACATCGAAGTTTACAAATATCCTCCAGGAATTCAGTTGGAAGAGAGGAAATATTAGCAGTAAGTGCATGTTCTTGATTGATAAAGAAATTATTTATGGGCGGTGATAGTGGTTTTCTAGTAATTGCTTATAATTTTCAAAGAAATAAATAATTCAAAGATAAAAACATGATTTAAATTTCCTTAGATTAAAAAGAACGCCATTAATTTTCTTCAATTGTTTTCTTGAATGTGTCTTATCTCGGTTGGGTATGAGATGTCTTGAGTATGAATTGTCTTGAAATTGGTACCAGTTGTTTTGGATAGAAGTTGTCTGATACTTCATAGTAATTATTATGAAGTATAAAGATCAAAAAGTTTCAATTTAATGTATAGGCAAACAACATTGACCTGTCTGCTTGACCTTTCATTAGGAATATTCATATATAATGATCAACCCAGTAAATGTGTAGTATTAAGATTCAACTTAAATACATATATATAAACAATGTAGGTTTCTCTATAGTGTAGACTATATACCTAAATGAACTGAACCATGATAAAATATTTAATTCAAGGTCAATCAGACAAGTCAATGTTTTTTTCCTATACAGCAAAACCTTAACAATAACTTTGCCTATTTGGTTATCACAACACTATTTTCATATGCTTCTCTATTACTTTGCCACTTCATTTATGTCCACACTAGTATTTTGCAACACCTCTCTGTAACTTTCCCACTTTGCTTATCACCAAACTTTTTTGCAATGCCTCTGTAACTTTTCCACTTCACTAATCACTTCACCATTTTGTAGTTCCCCTCTATAACTTTCTACTTCATTTTCTGTCACACTATTTTGTAATGCCCCTCTATATAATTTTTCAACTTCATCTATCACCACACTATTTTGTAATGCCCCTCTATAACTTTGCTCATTACAATTTTATAATGCCCCACAATAACTGCAAAAACATCAATATTTCAATTCTATGAATGCAATTTGACATGACAATGATAATATAAACCTATAGCAAATAAAAATTTATACAGATATTTATGTATGGCAGTGTAATATTAATGTACCTAATTATCTTGAATTGTCTTTAATTTCAAAAGTCAAATATTTATTCTACATAAGCATCCAATATAACTTTTCACTGCATTCAAAACAATCTTTTTTGCACATTAATATTGGAAAGGAGTATGTTTGTACTTCAATATCAGAACTTGTTTCAAATTTCATATGGTATAAACACTACCTACACAAATGACACCAAACACCACTGGCTTCACAACAAGCTGTTCAGTTTGTTCATTCTTTCCTTTTAGGCACCTTACATCACACCAAAAGTCAATGTTATTACATTATTGACAGGATTAATTCTTTCTGAGCACCAAACATTGCTTATGATATTATAAAACATTAATCAACTTGTAAAGGGTTCAATTTTCCTGTTTGGGCACCAAATTTTATAGCATTACCCCAAGAAATACATACATGTACTTTAATTTGAGCACCAAATATTGCTCTATGGTATTCTAAAACATAATTGAATTTGTAATGAGTTCATTTTTCTTTTTAGGACACCACACATATTTTTATAGTACTACTTCAATAAGTTTATGTTCAATTTGTCAACAACAGTTATTCTTTTGGGGCACCAAACATTGCTTTATGGTACTCCAAAAAGCAGTTTCTATCAGAAAGTGGACTACACAAGGGAGTATCACACTCTTCACATTTATGTCGGACTTTAACCGTATATCCACATTTAGTCCTCCCTTGGGTTAGTCTACAATACAAGCACCCTCCACGCTTCGGGTTCCGAACCAGACTGTGGCCTGTTATTGGGTCCGTGTATAAGACAATATCGCTAGCCTGTTGTGGTTTCAACTTGGGATCCAAAGCTGAAAGCAAATAAAAGTTTTGAAATGAGTAGTGGCATACTTGTAATAATGCACTTTATATATTTTTTAAGGTCATGCAATACACAACTTTAAGTAAAATATTATATATATACAGGCTCATAAGTGGTTGACAGCTGTGGATGTTCACAGGCCCTTGATACCATAAAGAAATCATCCTATGTCTAAAGGATTGGGACATCAGATGATTTTTTTTATCGTATCAAGTGCCTGTGAATATAACTACTATAAATTAAGAAATTCTGTCTTTCACTGAGGTCATTTGCAATTTTTCACTATTTATTTTCTTTAATGGCAGTTTAAGCTTAATATCGCACAAAGTCTGATTCAAATTTAGCCCAATTTATCAAACAACTGTTAAATTTCCAATACAACTTTATAAGATCTTCAAGCTACATCTTTATGCATATTCTGTTATTGTCAATACTCAAAACCATGAAGTTTGACCTTACAACACACATCTCAAAACCCTAAGACATATGTAACAGTTATCACCACATTCACATCTTATTTCTAAAATTTAAACTTAATATGTGTAAAAATATTTTTTCAACCACATTTCATTGAATGATCTATTACAGAATCCAAGCATTCTCATCATTTTTATTTAGGAATTTTTAATTTTTTGTGTCACTGATCACTGTGGATTTTTTTGTCCATCATGGCAATGCCACAAGCAAAGTTTTAATTTTACTGACTCCTACATGCCATTAAAAAGTTTTAGTAAAGTTGCTTTATAAATTGAAGCTGGGCTCAAGGCATAAGCTCACATGACTTTTAAGGGTGATTTTTAAAAATGACAGCAAGGTTGGCTCATAAATAATCACACATGGCTGTGTTACAGGGCGATGTAAAAAAAAGAGAAGGCAAAACTCATTTTATAACCTCAAAACCTACTATGTTATCATCACTGGTGGTGGTGCATGTGCAGTGTCAGCTGTATTTTCTGTGGATAAGCTTTCCCACATATCTCACATCGGTAAGGGCATTCTCCTGTGTGGAGCCTCATGTGAATCTTCAAACTTCCTTTGTGTGCAAATGTTTTCTTACAAATGTCACATTCAAAACCATCACAATTCTGACCTCCCATTCCAAATGGATCTGAACTTTGACCTTTCATTCCAAACTGATTTGAACTTTGACCTCTGATCCCATGTTGACTGTCACCCCAGTAAGGTGATGCTGTTCTGGCTTTGTGTGACTGTGATATTTCAGAAGACTCGCCAACTGTATTCTCATTTCCTACATAACTAATGTTGCTGTTCTCAAACTCGTCCGAGGATAAACTAGACCCATGATGTCTTTGTCTTGATAGAAAGGTTGATGTATCCACGGCAACCAATGGCTGAGAATACCCGTCTCCGACAGCTTCCACTGTTTCTGGATACCTATATTCTTTTTTACATTTATCTGTAATATAAATAACAAACCTTCTCTTTATTTCCAAATTATTTTTATGACGTGTGTGTATTTTGTGTAACAATGTTTATTATGTTTGCATATATAAATCTAATATTACTTCACCAATTTGACAAGGATTAAGATATTACTTCACCAATTTGACAGGGATTCAGATATTACTTCACCAATTTGACAGGGATTAAGATATTACTTCACCAATTGGACAGGGATTCAGATATTACTTCACCAATTGGACAGGGATTCAGATATTACTTCACCAATTGGACAGGGATTCAGATATTACTTCACCAATTGGACAGGGATTCAGATATTACTTCACCAATTTGACAGGGATTAAGATATTACTTCACCAATTTGACAGGGATTAAGATATTACTTCACCAATTGGACAGGGATTAAGGTATTACTTCACCAATTGGACAGGGATTCAGATATTACTTCACCAACTGGACAGGGATTCAGATATTACTTCACCAATTGGACAGGGATTAAGGTATTACTTCACCAATTGGACAGGGATTAAGATATTACTTCACCAATTTGACAGGGATTAAGATATTACTTCACCAATTGGACAGGGATTAAGGTATTACTTCACCAATTGGACAGGGATTAAGATATTACTTCACCAATTAAACAGGGATTCAGATATTACTACACCAATTGGACAGGGATTAAGGTATTACTTCACCAATTGGACAGGGATTAAGATATTACTTCACCAATTAAACAGGGATTCAGATATTACTTCACCAATTGGACAGGGATTAAGGTATTACTTCACCAATTGGACAGGGATTAAGGTATTACTTCACCAATTGGACAGGGATTAAGATATTACTTCACCAATTTGACAGGGATTAAGATATTACTTCACCAATTGGACAGGGATTAAGATATTACTTCACCAATTGGACAGGGATTAAGATATTACTTCACCAATTGGACAGGGATTAAGGTATTACTTCAATAATTGGACAGGGATTAAGATATTACTTCACCAATTGGACAGGGATTAAGACATTACTTCACCAATTGGACAGGGATTAAGGTATTACTTCAATAATTGGACAGGGATTTAGATATTACTTCACTAATTGGACAGGGATTAAGACATTACTTCACCAATTGGACAGGGATTAAGATAAAGTGGGACGCAGTAGCCCATGGTCTAGTATGTCTGTTCATTTATTAATATTATAACGTCTTTTCCGAAATATTTGCTATATGACTGCATCTCTCTTCAATGAAACATGCAGATGCAATTTGAATTTGGCACGCACCACACTATCTTGCATTACCCCTTGAAATAAAATGCTCAGAATGTCATTTCTTAAATGAACTGAGCTCCAACTCAAAATAGTTAAGATTTATACCTGCCAATGGTTCTTGACAATAGCTATTTACACCATAGCTGTAAAGAAGTGTTAATAAAACTAAATTTACTAATACATAAACAAAATATAATTCTGAGTAGTACAAAAGCTTTAACATTTTTAAAAAGTTTTAAAATTTGATGGCATTTTGATTACTATATTGACTACTTACAAAATCTTAAGATTTCTGGAAGAAATCATTGATGAATTTAAAGTCATTTAGTCAGTTGTTCTATATCCTACTTATGCATTCACAGTGACAAAGCTACAAAACCTACATACACTCTAGCCAATCAACATCAGACCTGGGGGTCCAAATCAAGTATATTCAATAAAGGTCTATTTGTTCAGTTTTGGAAGGCTTTTTTCACAATATGTATAGTAACATCACTGATATATGTTATCAAGTGGTTAAAACTGCTGTCAATTTGATGATGTTAAGGACCATAGGTTTAAAACCCCTGCAACCAGGCTGTTTGGCATGTCCTTCAACAAGACAATGAATTTGACAGTACTTCAGTTTACCCAGCTTCTAAATTTACCAGCAAATACACTCAAGGTTACAGTAACTTTGGGTTGGATTGATGTTCCATCCAAGAAGACAATGTATACACTTTACATCACTAAAATCAACCACATACATACTGGTCCAAGTTCAAATCACAATCCCATAGGCAAAGTTAAAAATTTTGAAAACTTGCAAATTAAGTTAAACATGTCAACTTTCAGAAGGGAAATGAAGCCAGGTGCTTCAGAGTGGAAACCTCTGGGTGTTCCAGAATGGGAAACCCGAGATATGCATCATGAAGTATTTTTAACTTTTTAACAATAATTTCAAAAAAGGTTTTTGTATGTTTCATTTATTCATTAGAAAGCAAATACTAACAATAATACAATCATAAGCAGTTTATATATGTCATATGTAAGCAATACTACAATAATGAAAATACAAGCCAATTACAAAATATTGTCCTACAAACTCCATCTTACAAATACGAAAAATCTACAAACGCCATCTTACAAATACCAAAAACCTATCACCATCTGTCTAAGATACACAAAAACACAATTACAAACAAGTAACAAGTTATTACTGAAATACGGTGGGTGTCCTCAAAACAAACCCCAGATGGTAAACCCCCAACCATATGCAGTTGAGGGGGGGGGGGGGCAAGGAGAGAGACAAAATAACTTGGTAACAAATACATACATGTATGAAGAGCATATTTGATTTATCAAAATCTAACCCACTACAGGAACAAAACATATCTTTTCTACAACATATGAATGTATAAAACATATAAAATAAGCATATTAAGATAATGATGAGATAATGATTGATCTTGAAAAAATAACAATAGCTACATATAATTAATTCCTGTACATATATATCTTTTTTTTATTTTCAATATTTCTTGTTTTTGTTTCTTTGAAAATTATTTAAATTTTAAGTAGTTTATAGACTATATACAGTGAAACCTGTTATGCCAAACACATGTGAAACTTTTCAAAAGAAAAGCATTTAAAAAACAACAAGAACTTCTACAGCCACTACCTTCATTTAAATTACCTTGAAGCCTCTCTAAACTGATAACAGTGCACATTCTGCTGAGACAGGTGTTTGTTTTATACAGGTTAACTGATTGAACCATGTAAATGGTCGGTATTAAAAAAGTTGTTCAGTTTATACATGTTTACCATTTCTTCAGGGTTTTGGTTTTCACAGGTTCCATGGCAGGGGTCAAAATTCCCCAAGCCCCAAGGTCTTGAACCTATTGATTTTACTCTGGGACCCTTTAAACTGCAAAAGTCTGATGGACCTGCCATTTTATCAGGATAAAACATGTACTTCTTTTTCTAATATGATAACATAATTGCGCATGGACCTTTCCATAATGATAATGGACTTTCCAAACCTTACAATTGACTTTCCGAATTTAAGACAAAAGTTCCTGGACTTTCCATTAAAAAACATAATTTTAAACCCCTGAACTGTAGTTTTTTCCCATTTATATGACTACAAAACAGCAATACCCAGTTAAAATCACAACATCATCAACATACAAAACATTTCTAGATCTAAAACTGACAATTTTAAATCAACTGACTTTGGTTTATCTTACAAATCATTTTATTTTCTGACCCATAAAATATTATTCTTTACATGGCTCCATATACTGTATCTAGAGATTTATAGGTCGTCCACGATCTGATAGCAAAGTATATAGCAAGTCTATTTCAATACTAGAGTAACTGTAACGAATAAAGCGCGAGACATCATGATTATACACATACAGTGATATGCTACTTGCACCTATAACCCATCCATGTTTATAAACACTCTGCCATCAGATCATGGACAAACTATACAGATAATGCACCAAATACAAACAAAATATCATGGATTTGTTGCTGCAGTTTTGCACCAGGTTTGGAACTACAATATAAGGTACTAAATTGTTCTTACAATAAGATTTGCAAAAAAAGTTTGCAGTATTTTTGCACCAAAATAAGCACAAAGGTCTTTGGATTCATTGCACCAATAAACAAAATTGTTGCATCAATATATGCACTTAAGTCTATGTAAATGGACCACTTATATATGTACAAAAGTCTATGGAGTTGTTGCACCAATATATGAAAATACTGCACAAATATATGCACTTAAGTCTATTAAAATGGACCACTTATATATGTACAAAAGTCTATGGAGTTGTTGCACCAATATATGAAAATGTTGCACCAATATTTGCACTAAACTCTATGGAAATGGCACATTTAAAGTATGTACAAAATCCTGAAAATGTTGCACCAATATTTGCACTAAACACTATGGAAATGGCACACTTAAAATATGTACAAAAGTCTATCGAGTTGTTGCACCAATATATGAAAATGTTGCACCAATATTTACACTGAACTCTATGGAAATGGAATACTTAAAATATGTACAAAGTCTATGGAGTTGTTGCACCATATTATGAAAATGTTGCACAAATATATGCACTAAACTCTATGGAAATGGCACATTTAAAACATGAACATATAAGATGATCCTGAAAATGTTGCACCAATATATGCACTAAAGTCGTTGGAAATAACACACTTAAAATATGTACAAAAGTCTATGAGGTTGTTGCACCAAATAAATGCACAAAATACTAAGGAATTGTTACACCAAGATATGAAAAAAAACTTGTAGCTGAGGTCAGCTAAAATTACTGAGCCTTTACTTAGTAATAAAGGAGGTTTCTCCTAAGACTAACTTATGGTAGTCAATAAAACAACTCCGGCCTTGCCGAGGACTACACAATGGTACCTCACACAGAGAACATTTACATCTGGGTATAACAAAATTTCCTGACTTAGTTTTGATGTTGTTTATTCGACACATGGCACATGGACCACGTTTGGGGTTGTTGGTAATAACATGGTCTCCGTATTGTGTGGACAATGTAAGCTCCCTTGCTCTGGTAGGTATAATTTCTGAAAGGAAACCAAAAGGTAAAATTTTTACAAATATGCCATAAATTTTGGTTATTCTAACTACCAGTGTAAAGAAGTAGTCATTATATAATTTTTGAACACATACAATGAATCTTGGATACAAATAATGAACTCTTGAATACAAGCAAGCTGGCATACATGTATATAGCATTTCAGCCAAGCAAATATACAGACAGATGCATGGTATAAAATATACATTTCTACTGAAATGCTAGTTGCTATCAGTTCATAAACTGTTTATTGTTGCAGTTAAAACTATTATATTGTTTCATTACACTCAATATTTAAATTGTCATTTATTTTATTTTTCTGTCTTCTTGTGTCAAATCCTCAAAAAATTTAGTTTTATCTAGGAATATGCTGATGATAACTAATAATTGATTGTGACTAGTTTAACTGATAAGTGCTTGATTCCAGTACTGAATAATTGATGATTGGTTCCCTGATTGGTAGGAAGAAACTAGGTGCAGAGAACAAGAAATAGCACAAGGTAATGGCTGCTGCAGTTCTAAGTGGAATGTTTTTCTCATTCCCTGGATCTAAAACTAGATGCAGGTACTGGCTGTGTTTTCATTATTGGCCAAAGTTAGACACATATTTCAAAATGGAAAATGCCATGATTTCACAACAATACCTAATCTAAAGTCTGAAATTCCACCATATTCCTGTTCTTTTTGTACATGTTCATTTTCTATGCCATTATTACATAACCAATTATTTTCAATTATATTTACTTGAGACGTTTTGATCATCATACTTTGAAAACCCACCCAATATACCAATCACCAGTTTCATCACAAGCAATATCTTAATTCTCATTTATATAAGCAACACTGAATATCAACCACTGATCCTCAATTAATTTGAATTCTCACTACTGAATATCCATCACTGATCATCTTAAAGTATACGATTAATTTCATAGCGCACTAAATTTGAGTTCTCACTACTAAATATCCATCACTGATTCTCTTAAGTATATGATTAATTTCATAGCACACTAAATTTGAGTTCTCACTACTGAATATCCATCACCGATTCTCTTAAGTATACGATTAATTTCATAGCACACTAAATTTGAATTCTCACTACTGAATATCCATCACTGATCATCTTAAAGTATACGATTAATTTCATAGCACACTAAATTTGAATTCTCACTACTGAATATCCATCACTGATCATCTTAAAGTATACGATTAATTTCATAGCACACTAAATTTGAATTCTCACTACTGAATATCCATCACTGATCATCTTAAAGTATATGAATAAATTTTATAACACACTATATGAATTTGAATTCTCACTACTGAATATCCATCACCGATCCTCCTGTTTATACACTTCTGCTGGAAGATATTGCAAGGGCAGCGATTCACGATTCTCAAATATCATTTTATGGTACATGTAAAAACAGTTTCGGCATTTCTGACTACACAAGGGTACATCACAAACTGAACATTTTAAACTTGTCTTGACCCACCAGCCGGACCGTGTTTTAGTCCGACTAAGAGAACAAGCCAAACAGTGTTTCCGTCCCTCCAAGCTGACTAGTTTATGCTCTCGGATTGTGTTTATGGCCATTGCCGTACCGCCAACATTTTCAATGGTCTGAACAGATTCTGAAAGCATAAACAAGTATCTGTATCAGAACTATAAATCTAGTATTTTCAAAATCCTTAAAACGATTTCTAAACAAATTCACAAAGACTTCAATAAATATACTTTATCTATTTTTGAAAATTCTATACATCTATATATTGTCAAAAATAATTCAAATATGTATAACAAAATGTATGTCGAAATGCCATGGGTCTATATGTTTTGCTCAAGAAGAACTTTTTGGGTTTTTTTTCAGGATGTATTTGAAAAGAGAATGATTTGGTGATATGTAAAAAGACTGTTGCAACACATACCAAAAATTCATTAATAGTCTAATCATTCTAGTAGAAAAATAACTAAACTCAGAACCAATTGCAACAGACTTTATTTTTGCATCAGAATATTACCTATTTAGGGAAAAAATCCCCAGCAATCTAAGTATGGGGAATTGGGGAAAATAAATCCAATAGAGGTACTTGCAAATTATGGTCTGTAAAGTAGAAAATCAAACCAACTGTTCACAGTCCTTAAATCTCGTCTGTACCACCCCCCTCCCCAAATAGGATTTTAGATTCCACTTTACAAATGTGAGAAAAGAATTGAAGCAAAACCTTGTCACATTAATAATGGGATTTGCTAGCATACCATGTGACCAATGCCTCCTTAGTTTGTGTGAAATGTCTTAGTATAATGTTGTTTTTACCAGAAAAAGTTAAATGATAAATTATAGGAATATCCAATGGAAATAAGTTTCATATCCAATAGAAAAAACAGTTTCAAATAAATGTTACAGTGTGTCACATGGTATGCTGGCGAATCTCAATGACAGGATGGTTTCTTTCTCAAATATCTAAATTTCATCTGTCTGGCAAGGCATGGAAGTATCTAGTACTCAATCTACATACATGACCATTGAAATGTTCATTGCAACATGCAAGATGAACATCAACAATAAGTATCATATAGTTATGAACTATATTATCATATGACGTTGAATGTGCAAGTTTCATAGAAAATATTTTCAGAAACTTTTTTAATTTCAGAAATTAATATATGAAGGCAATGGTAGGGCAGAATAATATTTTATACCTCAGTCAAGATTATTTTGTCCAGGGACAGCTCTTGAATGGAGTGGAGAGTGCAGTAAGAGTTGTTTATGCCTTTAGTCACTTCTTTTACTTATATCAAAACAGTCAATTTTGGGGTGGCGGAGGAAGCAACAATGCCTTGAGAAAACCCATGACCTTTTAACAAGCAAATTGACATTTTTTTTTAATGTACTATGAACTGCCAAAGCTGGATTCAACATTAATTTAAATGCGAGAGGTACTTTTTATGTCTTGGTAATATCAATCCTTTGGTAGGCTTGTTGGTTCAATGTTGTTTTGCATCACATCAACAATTTTTCAGCTATTCATAACAAAACAATTTTTATTAATCTTGAGGAAAAAACTAAACACAGGTTTGTGTGGTGTACAAGTTTGTTTAAGTGTTTATGATCTCCATTGTAAAGTCTGTCAGCAATATTTTGACCGTGTGTTTATAAACATGGAAGAGTTTATATATAATGTCTATTAGATATAGATTAGTGTTTATAAACACTGCCAAAATATTGCTGACGGACTATATAATGCTAGTGTTGAAGATAGAACTCGGACTACTCAGTCCATTATACTGGTACTGAGCCAAACAGTCCTACAGCAAAGAAACCCCCTTTCTCACTTGATGTCAACCAAGGGGAAAACTTACAGCAAAGAGACTTTAGTTCTGAAGGCTAACTCTTTAACAACTTTGCTACTCTGACCCCCACTTTGTCATTAGAGCCTCTGTAGAATACTGACATCGATACTGTGTCACTGTGATAATATGCCAGTGGGAACTTCATACCACCTCTCGAATATATCATTTTGTTACCCTTCAAAGAAATTTCTTGCATAGTGATTGGTTAACTTGCCGGGGTACATGGAACTATGTCCGGAACTCTGCCGGGGTACATGAACACACGCGACGTTTAGGGGTAAAAGGGAAGTAACTCGTACATTGCAGTCGTCTAGTTATGGTAAACAAACATGGTGACAACATAAACAAGTCACACAAAATATGAAAAGGCAGTTAAAAAGATCCAACTGGTAACGCTTTGAAGGGTGACAAAAACGTTATACGGGTCAGGGTATATAAATCTTTGACTGGGTACATCGGGGCCGTGTAACCTGTCAAAGCCCTGTATAACTTATAATATAGTTTTATTATGTATAAAACATCCACAAAATACTTTATAAGCAATTTCTTTATTTATCCCAACTATGATACAAGATACATGTATAAATTTTATTAAACAAAAACTATTTGTGCAAATGAAAAACAAGTAAATAGGTGATACAAATTATAGTTTACAAGAATTTCCACTTTAAGTTCACCTTTATAGTGTGTCAAGTATGACCTGGCTCTTTGACCTTTAATTTTGAAATCCAAACAGACATGTCCATTGTGTAATATAGAGGCTATATAAAGTTGATATATAAGGATAGATGATAGTAATACTGGGTATCAGATGTTTATGGTAATGAAACACATTATCTTACCTAAATCACACAGTCTATTAGTCCAATCTAATATTTAAATTAAAGGTCAAACGGTCAGGTCAAACTTGACACACTATAACATAAATTCCCAAAACAATAGCAATATAAAAGCAATGGTCAAACAAATTAAAGTATTAAAGCCAATTGTCCAATATTTTTCTGACCTACAAAAATATCAGATGTTGTCGTAAAATAAAATCTTTGATATAAAAAATTCCAGCTATTACAAGCATGTCATATAATATTAATTATTTAAGAAATTTCTAATAACTCGTTAGTTTACTCCGACTAAATACTAAGCAAGTAAATTGGTCATTCAGACTCCTCTTGTAGATCCATATATCATCATTTTTTTCCCCTTATATACACGTATGACTATGTACAATGATACAAATAGCACATGTGTCCAAACTATGTAATACACATCCAAAGGACTCAACTAAACCCAATGTCCTTGAGTCAAGTGGAATGGATAAGAGAATAGTGTTTTATTCTCCAGTCCAGTTTGCTATCACTTATACCCAGACAGTTAGTTCTGGGATGGGTGAAGGGAACTGGAACTTATAGTGAGAACAAATACGATGGCTGGTTTGGTGCCTATAGTAGGCAAACATTGACCTGTCCGCTTGAACTTTGATTTAAATATTCATTCTGGACAGGTTAATTTAAGTACTGTAAATTGGGAAATTTTCGCGATCGTTTTATTTTGGCGTAAATTCGCGAGTGAAACAAGTCATGAAAATAAAAGTTTCGCGAAAAATAAGCGTTAATTAAAATTATAATTACAGAGTCGCGATCACGTGAAAATTAACATGCAAATAAATATTAAAGTGCATTCAAGCAAAAATTAGATGAAGCGAAAAATTCCAAATCTACAGTAATAGGGATCATGAGTGTATATTTTGTATACCTGTTGTGAACACTAATCATGGGCAATGTGTAAATGTATTAATGTCGAATCCTAACACTACCCATGTATTGGGTGGATCCTCCTATGTGAATATTCCTAATGAAAGGTCAAGCTGACAGGTCAATGTTGTTTGTCTATACCTGAAACCACTTTCATTTCATAGCACAGATTTACATACATTTTTTTATATTACCAGCAGTATTGTTGAATTTTATTGAGAAAACCCAAGATAATCACTTATGAGGACAAATGTGATGGGTGATCTAGCCAGGTGGTACCTTTTTTCATTATATGACACAGGATGATTTTATTCAAAATTATAACAGCTGTGTTGTCATTTTTTACAGAGAAAAAACCATGATAACCACTTCGTTGGGATACTTTTCACTTATACCATTGCCACAACTTTTCCTCGTTTCCACACAGCCTCACATGATTATTATAGGTCATTTTCCATCTAAATTTTTGCCCACATTTAGAACACACATATTTAGGTGGATCATGTTTAGCACTGTGCTGTCTTAGGTATGATAACTTAGTAAAATTCTTTCCACAAACTTTACAACAAAATGACGCAGTGTTGTCAGTGGCTTGAGTTTCATTAGGATCTCGAATTACACCAAGTGTACTGGGTCCAAATCCTTGTCGTTCTGAAAAATAACCAAGCGTCGAATTTAAACATTTTTTTTTATAAAACAAAACTTAATTGCTTAGTGCTATTTATATGCCAAACTACTCAATATTAATTAAGCGTTCGCTTCTAAAATACAACACAACTGTGTCACTTTTAACATATTCTTTAAACTTAATTACAATTTTTAAACCAACACTGCTCAATAAAACGTGTATATTCTCTAAAATAGTGCTCAACTGTGTCAATAATAACCATGTTTTTTTTAAATAAATTATAATTTTTTCCCCTAAAATGTAATTGCTACTTCTAAAACAAACACTGCTAGATTTAGAATGCTTTATCCTACATATGTATGACCAATGTGCCACAAGATATCCAATAACATTTATTTCAATTTATTATGACAAACTGAAAAATTCTGTTGTCATAATGACAGAAGAAAACTAGAACCGTCTCTTGAGAGCCAAATACCCTTGCCCTACAACATTTAAAGTGTTCCTGTGACCTTGACCTTTCAGATGACCTTGATTCAAGGTCATGACACACCTTTGGACCATGATGAAGATTATTCATGTGAAGTTTGATGGGAGTCTTCAAAAGCATTGATGAGATATGTCCCCGACACAATTTTAACATTTTTTATAAAGCAAAACTTAATTGTTTATTGCTATTTATATGCCAAACTATTCAATATGAATTACGTATTTGGTTCTAAATTACAACACAACTGTGTCACTTTTAACATATTTTTTTAAAATTATTAAACATTAATTACATGTTCAATTCTAAAATACAACACAACTGTGTCACTTTTAACATATTCTTTAAACTTAATTACAATTTTTAAACCAACACTGCTCAATAAAACGTGTATATTCTCTAAAACAGTGCTCAACTGTGTCAATATTAACCATGTTTTTTTTTAAATAAATTATAATTTTTTCCCCTAAAATGTCATTGCTACTTCTAAAAAAACACTGCTGGATTTAGAATGCTTTATCCTACATATGTATGACCAATGTGCCACAAGATATCCAATAACATTTATTTCAATTTATTATGACAAACTGAAAATTCTGTTGTCATAATGACAGAAGAAAACTAGAACCGTCTCTTGAGAGCCAAATACCCTTGCCCTACAACATTTAAAGTTTTCCTGTGACTTTGACCTTTCAGATGACCTTGGTTCAAGGTCATGACACACCTTTGGACCATGATGAAGATTATTCATGTGAAGTTTGATGGGAGTCTTTTAAAGCATTGATGAGATATGGCCCCGACACAATTTTACACAGACAGACAGACAGACATAGTGATTTATATATACCCCCTCAAACTAGATTGCGGGAGTATAATAAAGTCTGAGATACTGCTAATTATGTTCTTCAAGGTTTTTTAAAGATTTTCCCAATACTTTTTACTAATACACAATCTAACACAATTATTATATGTCAATTTCCCCAATTCAATTTGAGTCTACAACTAATACATTGAAGTATCGTTTTACTGAAAAAGCCAGGATAATCAGCTTGTTGGGGTCATATACAACTGTTCTAGCTACACCTCTTTCCTTTTTCCTTTACACAAACAAACTTGTCAATTTTCCAGTTAAATTTAAGTCAATAACTAAAGCACTCAAATTTTTTACTGAGGAAAAAAATGATAATCATTTTGTGAGGACATTTGTGATGGTTCCGGCCAAATTCTTTCCCTATTGCCATTACACAATCTGACATGATTATTATAGGTGATTCTCCATCTAAATTTAAGTCCACATTTAGAACACACATATTTAGGTGGATTATGTTTAGCACTGTGTTGTCTTAGGTATGATAACTTAGTAAAATTCTTTCCACAAACTTTACAACAAAATGACGCAGTGCTGTCAGTGGCTTGAGTTTCATTAGGATTCCGAGTAACGCCAAGTTTACTGGGTCCAAATCCTTGTCGTTCTGAAAAATAACCAAGCGTCGAATTTAAACATTTTTTTTATAAAACAAAACTTAATTGCTTAGTGCTATTTATATGCCAAACTACTCAATATTAATTAAGAGTTCGCTTCTAAAATACAACACAACTGTGTCACTTTTAACATATTCTTTAAACTTAATTACAATTTTTAAACCAACACTGCTCAATAAAACGTGTATATTCTCTAAAATAGTGCTCAACTGTGTCAATAATAACCATGTTTTTTTTAAATAAATTATAATTTTTTCCCCTAAAATGTCATTGCTACTTCTAAAAAAACACTGCTGGATTTAGAATGCTTTATCCTACATATGTATGACCAATGTGCCACAAGATATCCAACATTTATTTCAATTTATTATGACAAACTGAAAATTCTGTTGTCATAATGACAGAAGAAAACTAGAACCGTCTCTTGAGAGCCAAATACCCTTGCCCTACAACATTTAAAGTTTTCCTGTGACTTTGACCTTTCAGATGACCTTGGTTCAAGGTCATGACACACCTTTGGACCATGATGAAGATTATTCATGTGAAGTTTGATGGGAGTCTTCCAAAGCATTGATGAGATATATCCCCGACACAATTTTACACAGACAGACAGACATATATATACCCCCCTCAAACTAGTTTCCGGGGGTATAATAAAGGCTGAAAAACTGCTAATTATGTTCTTCAGCTTTCCCCAATACTTTTTACTAATACACAATCTAACACAATTATTGTATGTCAATTTCCCACTTCAACTTGAGTGTACAATTAATACATCGGAGTATCGTTTTACAGAAAAAGCCAGGATAATCAGCTTGTGGGGTCGTCATATACAAGTTTTCTAGCTACAACCCTTTCCTTTTTCCTTTACACAAACAAACTTGTCAATTTTCCAGTTAAATTTAAGTCAATAACTAAAGCACTCAAATTTTTTACTGAGGAAAAAAATGATAATGATCTTGTGAGGACATTTGTGATGGTTCCGGCCAAATTCTTTCCCTATTGCCATTACACAATCTGACATGATTATTATAGGTGATTTTCCATCTAAATTTAAGTCCACATTTAGAACACGCATATTTAGGTGGATTATGTTTAGCACTGTGCTGTCTTAGGTATGAAAACTTAGTAAAATTCTTCCCACAAACTTTACAACAAAATGACGCAGTGTTGTCAGTGGTTTGAGTTTCATTATGATCTCGAATCACGCCAAGTGTACTTGTTCCAAATCCTTGTGGTTCTGAAATATAATCAAGTATCCAATTTTAACATTTTTTTTATAAAACAAAACTTAATTGCTCAGTGCTATTTATATGCCAAACTACTCACTATTAATTAAGTGTTCAGTTCTAAAATACAACACAACTGTGTCACTTTTAACATATTTTTTAACTTAATTACAATTTTTAAACCAACACTGCTCAATAAAATATGTGTATATATTCTCTAAAATAGTACTCAACTGTGTCAATATAACCATGTTTTTTTAAATGAATTATAATATTAATATTTTTCCTATAAATTGAATTGCTATTTCTACAACAAACACTGCTGGATTTAGAATGCTTTATCCTACATATGTATGACCAATGTGCCACAAGATACTCATCATCATTTACTGCAAAACGTATTTAATTTCGTGTGTACTTATTTTCGGGGTATAGAAACTAGATATATTAGCGTAGTTACATTTTCACGTTTTGAAATATGCACTAAAACATAATAAGCATCATATAATTTTCCCTTAGTATTAATTTCTGTGCAAAACAATTGAGCGCCAAAAAAGCAAAAATTAGTACACCACGAAAATAAATGCGTTTTACAGTATTTCGTTTTATTATGACAATCTATAACTTCTGTTGTTATAATGACAGAATAGAATAAAGTCTGAGAAACTGCTAATCATGTTCTTCAAACTTTTTCCCCAATACTTTTTTTTAATACACAATCTAACACAATTACTATAAGTCAATTTCCCCAGAACAATTTGAGTCTACAACTAATGCAATGGAGTATCATTTTACTGAAAACGCCACGATAATCAGCTTGTGGGGTCGTCATATACAAGTGTTCCATCTACACCCTTTTCCTTTTTCCTTTACACAAACAAACATCATTATTTTGTCAATTTTCCACTTAAATTTAAGTTGATAACTAAAGTACTCAAATTTTTTACTGAGGAGAGTAATGGTAATGGTTTTGTGAGGACATTTGTGATGGTTCTGGCCAAATTCTTTCCCTATTGCCATTACACAATCTGACATGATTATTATAGGTGATTTTCCATCTAAATTTGAGTCCACATTTAGAACACACATATTTGGGTGGATCATGTTTAGCACTGTGTTGCTTGAGATATTTCAATCTTGTAAAACACTTCCCACAAACTTTACAACAAAAAGTTGCAGTGCTGTCAGAGGCTAAGGATTCCTCGGGGACTGTGCCGCTAAATGTATGCCCATATCCATGACCTTGTTGCTCTGAAAAAATAATCGAAGTGCCAATTTTAACATATTTTTGTAAACAAATGAAAAGTAATTTCTAAACCAACACAGCTCAACATGCCTTCCCTCTAAAACATCAATCTTAATGTGAAACAAATACTGTTCATTATTGTTCATATATCAACAAAACATAAGAAACTAATATTTATGCAGAATTGAGCTTGGTTTGACAACCAATTTTGAGTGTATTTTCCCTTCATAAATATTGAACATTTATTTCGCTTCTAAAAAATACTAACTTTGTATATCTGAAAATTTCTATCTTTTTCTATAAAAGTTCTATTTCTTCTGAAATATTCTTTTTATCTGAAAAATTCTTTGTTTGCTCAGCAACTTATACCATGAACATTGATAGCTCTTAATGTTAAACTGATACTGTTCATTATTGCTCATACACCAGACATACGACTATTGCTTCGGTCCCACTTAAAAACTTCATACTTTTAACTCTATATTGTTTGTGCAGAATCACAGCATTAATCAAGCTTCTTTTGAATGCTAAATAAGAGTACATTTTCAATCCATAAAAATTTAACAATTTCCTTCTTCTTTTTTTTTAACAATTCCCCTTATTCGCCATGAAAAATTCTCCTTTAAACAATTTCCATTCTTATTCAAAACTAAAATTGTCAGTGAAGCTGACCCATCAAGTCATGACTCTTGATTTAAGTACCGAAATTTGGTATGCGACATATTTCATGTTGGTTTATATTTGTTTCAAGTTTGATCAAAATCCATCCATAGGCATTAAAGATTTGGAATGGACAAAATATTGGGACAGATTGCCGTAGGCTAGCGGTGCCTTTTACCCTCTAAACTTTCTTTCCCAGGAATTCAAGCTATTTTTACTACGTTTTCATTATTTTCAAATGTTATATGAGCTGTTATATGGTCACTCCCTAATGATCTGTATGTTCTGAACAGTCCCAAACACTACATTTCCAAATTTGCAAAATTTTGTTGATCTACACAGAGTTCCATTATACCAATATATCCAAACTTGGATACTGCCATTTGGTAAGTCAAAATATCCATTGTTCAGTTACATTTATACAGTTTCTTATGATGCCTATTGTTCAAGTTTCTAATGATGCCTATTGTTTCTGTATCTGGGAATAATTATAATAAATGATAATAGTGAACAAGTGGTTTAAACTGCATACTTTCAGATCAGAGCCTCTTACCGGCCAAGGTTTAATTTTCACTTTTAGAGATCCTTATGTGAAAAAGTCAGTAAATTCACTTGATAAATGTCAGTAGTTTCCTCTACCAACCCAGAGCTCAATTTAAGTGAAAGAATCTTGACTATGGCCTATAATACCATCACTCCAATCCAATCAACTAAAGAGTCATGACTGGGTCATAAGAATCTTCACTGGGCCGTAGAATATTATTACATCACATTACACTCCTCTCCACTTAAAAATATTGCAAGCCTAGACTTATCAAGGCCCTCAAAAAGTTATATGGCCGTCATCTCAGTATTGTTGATAAGTTTGATGTCTCTGTGTCTAGGATTGTCCTGGATATATTTGAAGTCTCATAGTTCCATGTTCCTTTCACACAATTTTGATTACACACGTGGCTGGTGTAGCTAGCTAAACAGGAGGTGCTTACCCTTCCGGAGCACCCGGCCTCACTTCCCTGGTGGAAGTTCACGTGTCTAATCTAACTTGTCAGTGCCAAAGTTTTTACTTTGCTTCTGGATTGTGATTCGGACATGGATTAGTATGTTTGTTTTTGATTAACTATACAGAAAGAAATACATTGATTGATTTTATTTCAACAAGTTTGATTTTCATATTTACAAATATATATTCCAGGTATCAACATGAAACGCAGTATAAAAAAAATAAGTAATCACAACAAAAGAACAACTAAAATGAAATGAACAACAAAAGAGGAACTAATAAAGAAATTAACAACGAAAGAGCTGATAAACAAAACAAATGAACTAAAAGTGACATTTGAACAGAACCATAAGATTCATATTTTACATGAAATTGATAGCCATACCAAGCCATAACCCATTACATTTCTGTATAACCTGAATAAATATAGCATTCTTTCTGATATTTTTCCATACTGTGGCATTACTACGGACTTTTCCCCTATTTCTTACATTTTCCAACAAAATAGAATTATTTCTAAATTTTTTCTATAAAATGGTATGTCCAACATGTACCTGTAAAAACAATTGTTTCTGACATTTTACATAAAACCGTATAAATTTTAGGACATTTTCATATAAAATGAAATTATTTCTTGCAATTTGGGATGCACACATTTTCTAACATGTTATGGAATAGCATTAGTTCACATTTTCTCTCAAAATGTCTTAAATACTTTACCCAAAGTTATTGTGTACTGATCACATAATAAACTAACAAACCCCTTTTGTAGGTAAATAATGCTCTATACCTTGCTGAAAAGACCTTTTTGGTCCAAAACATACATTTTTCTTAATTTAATATTTCTACCCTATACTGGTATATGCAAACCAACACCTAGGAATATATTTATTTTATATTTACAAGGAAAACTCATACAACAATAGATTCTCCATCAAATTTTTTTTTACCAATAACCAAAAACATAAACAATGTTATAATACCAGTACATTCCAGTCACTGAACATGTAACAAGATTCACCACTGTACCACATAATATTACAAATCAAGATTTTTTTTGGCAGATTATTTATGTGAAAATTGTCTTGTCAAGATATATACTCATGTAGTTTTATTTTTGCAATGTTAGATGGTACTCAGTGTTAATGCTAGTAAATTATACCAAATTAAAATATTCACATGTTCTTACTCTCACAAAGATAAGCAAAATAAAATACAAAATTTCCCAATTTTTAGTAATGTTGATGTTTCTGGTAAAAACCATGTAATTCTGGGATTTTGTCATGTAAAACATTTTCCCAAAATATTACATACAAGTGGTATGTTGGCAAACCTCATTCCAGATCAAATAACCACATCTATATACATTATCTGTTGTACAGGCAAGCACCTGTAGACAAAATGCTTTAGTTAAGTTAAGTTAAAGTCTGTCCTGAGCCATTAGGCCCATCAGGCCGGAGCTTATCCCGGTTTCCGTGGTGTTAAGCGACCGGGAGTACAAGACTCTCCCCTGAATGGGACGCCGGTCCATCGCAGGGTTAACCCCCAGCATTTTGCTGGTACTCATTTATTTTTCAGCTGAGTGAACTGGAACAACGTGAAATTAGGTGTCTTGCTCAAAGACACAACACATCGCCCGGTCCAGGGATCGAACCCATGACCTTCGAATCATGAGTCCAACGCCTTAATCACTAGGCCACGCGCTTCCACAAAATGCTTACATTATTGTAAGTGATAAGTTACTAACATAACGAGTCACCAGGTGCTTTGAATCTAACCTATAGCTCCTTCCCCAATACACAGATCCCAAAGCACATCTGAACCTAGTTCAAAAAGCTAGATTAATATTGTTATTCAAGGGACATAAATGTAACAATTTCACCATATTGACATCCTTCTACAAATTTCCCAAAGGGACATAACTGGAAAAAAAAATCCTTAATGGGCCCATAACAAACATGAGTGACTTTATTTTGTGCGATTTTAAGCAGTATCCTGGCTCGTGAAAATTTTAGTTTTATCATGTGAGTTAGTTTTTCAAATAAAGAACAAACCATTTTCTCATGAATAAAACTACTCTTGCGCAGGTTAAGATTTCAATGTGAACACTTTAGAAACAGTGTGATAAATATTAAAGCAATCCCTTCCAGATTTGTGGCTACACAGGGGTATATTGCAAACAGAACACTTGAAGCTGGTCAGAACCGGCCAGCCTCCTTTAGTTGTTTGGCCATGGATCTGACACGATTTACATTGTTTTCTTCCACCATTTGAATCAATAGGGATCAAGCTGTGTTCTGTAGAGCTGGGTGGGTTTATTGTGGTGTAACATGCAGATGTGTCACTCATGCCAGGATTTCTTGATAGCTGTGGAGCCCGAGCTGAAAGGACAAATTGGACTCTTTATCAGTAAACTGGTTAATCAAATTATCTTTATACTTAAAAATAACTTTATAATATTTATTAATTACTACAATATGTATTAATATTTTAACAATGTAAATAGAAAATATATTAATTCTCATATTAATTACTAAAAGTCATGGGAAGGGGTGTTGGGGAATCATATATTTAACCTATTTATAGAAAATATTACCAACACATTTCATCATGAATTACAAAATTCCTCTTAATAGTCAGTTCAAGATTCTACATAAATTCTCCATATTTTTAGGTAAAAATAATAACATTAATTGAATTTACGGAAAATAAAATATGAAAATGCCCAACAGACAAAAAGTCTAAACACAACCAAAAATTAAAATGATAAGAAACACATCATACAGTACCCTATATATCATGCAGAATAACATGCAAATTGTCAAATCTTAGATCAATTTTGTCCACTTATTATTATTGACAGTCAAGGAAACAAAATGAAACCTTGGCTCAATCCTTCATAAATTCTATCAAACATCTTGCAAAAAACTAATAACTTTGCCAAATGGAATTCAGAGAGGCTTTTATTTGTATAACTGTACATATTGAACCTGCAACAATTTCCACTTAAACATGCGTTGGCATTTCACTGATGAAAATCTGATAAATTGTTTTGTATAAAATGCTTGCGCATCCAACAAAAATTGTCACCACAATCTATATCCAGTTACTAATCTGGGAAACTAAAATCAAATGAATTGCTCTTGTCTATAAGTCTACACATCTAACATGAAACATTTTCCACCCAAGTCTGTGTCCACAAGATTCATATTGTTGTTCAAGGACTGTGAAGTTATTGGTGTGGCTGTGGGAAATTAGATAAGTTGCTTTGCTTTGCACATATTTCAAGATGTAAAATTTTCCATCAACATCTATTTTACTCTAGGAAATAAATGCATGCTTGCATGTGACATTTTCCACCTAACCCCGTGTCAACATGCTCGCATCTATTAATGCATATCAGATTAAATGGTTTGATATGCATGTAACATGCTAAATTATCCACCTGGCCCTGTATCGATTTGTGTCTCACAGCTAGAAATAGAACTTAGCCCATTACTGTGTCTTGTGATTACACAAATCTAGTATGTGACATTTTCTACCTTAATCTACATCCAAAAACTTCACTCTGGGAAATGCAAACTGAGAAAAATTGCTGTGCTTAGCTTGTTTGCAAATGTGTAACATGTCACATTTTCCATCTAACCCTGTGTTAACATGCCAAATGTTTCCCCTAACCCTTTATAAATAAGTGCTCTTCTTGAAATGCAAATCGCTCAATTGTTGTGCTTTGCATGTTCGGACATTTCTAATATGCCACATTAGCTAACCTGCCGTCAACATGCTTCACATCTATAAATGCATATCAGATAAACTGTTGTGCTTTGCATGTTTGCACATGTCTTATGTGTGACATTTTCCACCTAAATCTACGTCCGCAAGCATTACACTGTAGTTTAGGGGGACTGTGAAGTCGTCTGTGCTGACTTAGGTTCTTGGCTCTGGCAAATGTTTTGCCGCAAACATTACAATGATATGGTTCTTGTTTCAGAGCTGGAAGAGGAAGTAGACTAGATGATGATGATGTAGCGTTGGTGAAGAGGTATGATCCTTGATCGCCAAATTCTGAAAATACATGTATAATGGTGGATTGAATAATTTTGAAATGACTGAAAATGGACAAAAATCCTTAAATGTTTTTTATTAACAACTAAATACCAACAAAAGCACCAACCTAAGAAGTTCTAACAACCTATTATCACATTTTCCAGTTTTTCTCTTAATAAGTAGTGGCCAGCACTGTTTTGCTAACTCTTGGTACATGCATCCAATTTATAACATTTACTCAGACATGCAATGCATCACATGCAAAATGTATTTTAATGTACTTTAACATTCCTACTACAGTAAAACCTATTTTATAGTGACTATCTCCATGTAAAGACTACCTCTACATACAGACCACTGTTTAAAAGTGCCTTTGCTTCATATATCAATCAAAAACAAAATCTAAACACCACCTGTCTATAATGTTAATATTGGGTAGGTCCAATGCGACTGCCTATAAAGTCAATGGTGTTTAAGTCCCATAAGGTAGTCTTTAACTGCACTTCAATTTCATTTAAAATAGTTGTTCTTGTTCACACTCTGCAAATTTTGCAGTAAATAACTAAGATGGAATGTCACTACAATTTTTTTCCTTTTTACACACATTTATTATTAGTATTAGTACAAAATAACATACTTTTCTTTAACAATCGCAATATAAATTGTTCCTGAAACCATATATAGAACCAAATGACAACATAGACTAGTAAAAACTGACTACATTCACTAGAACGATCTGACTTAACACAATAGAACAAAGAGACAAAATATCCTGAAGTCAACATTGTGATGGAGACTGGCATCTCTAATTCAGAGACAGGTCATGCTTAGGTCTTTAAAATCTGATGACAACATATACAGCGAGTCTTTTTCTGATATTAAAATGGATTAGACAAATAAAGCATAGGAGTTGAGTTGAGTAATGGTGTTTAACGTCCCAGTCAAGAATATTTCACTTATATCGAGACATCGCCAGCTATAGGCAAAGGTGCAGAAATTTTGCCTGTGTGTTGCGCTGATGGTATTATACAGCAGGGTTCTTTAGCCTGCCATGCCTACCGTGACGCAGGGCCTCGTTTATTTTAAGTTCCCAACTAAAAAAACCGTGACTTTCATTTCGTATTGCCGAGTACTTGGCGAAAGAACAGTCACTATCCACTTTTAAGTCTTGGGTCAGACCCGGCAGGGGTTCGAACCCACGACCTCCCACTTACGGAGCGAGCACTCTACCAACTGAGCTACCCCAGTGGTCGAAAATAAAGCATAGGATGGCATCATTTTATATAAATGCAACACTATTACAACTGAGTAGGAGGTATAGATGCTCTCATATCTATAAACACTCTGGAAACAGATCCTGAACACCTTATATGTTCAGTGCCTTCATTCAGTGAAACTGGATATAAGCATCTGTCTTAGAAGTATATATGTAGGCTTTTAAATCTTAGAGTTGTCAACATCTATAATGGAAAGAAGCCAATGCTTTTATCTCTACAAATCACTTGGGTTAAATACCGGTAGAATTGTTTTTGTTTTAAAGCACATCTTAAATATAGAAGTATGGTCCAAATATAATGTGAGAAACTTCAACATATTATGCTTTATGTTGTGGAAAATAAGATTCAGTCAAATTTACACTAGATCTTAAAATTGAAGAACTTTTATAGTTCCAGATCATTGATCATGATACAGTTCTCAGCTATTTTTTTATATACAAGTGTTACACTGAAGCTGCAGTGGCCCATGAAATTTCAGATGTTCTCGTTATAAAATTTAGAAAATGGGATTTTTACATTTTTACATTTTTTTATGTCATCTATGTGTAATTTCCCATTAAAATTTGTTGTCATAAGTGTTACACTAGGGCCATGACGGCTGGCGTACGTTGCATTTTAAAACCGAGAAAATTTTTATTTTCTGTTCATCACAAAATGCGAGAAACAGTCCTCTACAGCTTTTCTTATGTCTATGTGAGATTTCCCATAAGAATTTTTTCACACACATGTTACAATGATACCATGGAGGCTAGCATAACTTTATATGGAGTTGATTTTCTACACTGAGAAAAAATTAAAATGTCGAAAATCCATCGCCATATGCCAGAAATGGCCCTTTGCAGCTTTTCATATGGCGTCTGTGAGACATTTCCCATCGGAATTTTTTGCCACAAGTGTTACACTTGAGCTGAGGAGGCTCGTGTAATTTCAAATGCTGAGTTAAATACTGAGCTCGTTGGAAAGTCTTTCCACATTTTCCACAGGAATGTATCATGCTTTCTGCATCTCCTTCTAGACCCTCTTCCGCGTAGTAGTGATGGCCAGAGTCAAGATGATGTCCATATTTTTCTGAAATAAGAACCATGCTTTCATGTTAACTTAAAGACCAAAAGTTCAATTTGAAAATGAAATTTATTTATTAAAATTATATAATCTAAGTAACAAATTTTTAAACTAATTACAAACACCAAAAGAAAATGAAGTTCAATATATCAAAGTTCTGTTTGAACTATATCTACAACAAAATGATGTCATAACACTGAAAAAAAATATGTCATAACAGCGAAAATAATGATTGAGGAATTACAATGATGACGGTGTAACAAAAATCCTCTACATATTAACCAAAAATCCAGTCCAGATCTAAATTGACACAAAAGTCCAGCCCATTGTCTGTTAGGTATAAAGTTTTTCTCAATGTGAATTCATATATACAGCTACTTAACAGTCACCATCATTCCCTAAACACTATTGCATCAACAGAAAAAAAATTAAACAAGTCAACAATTCCATTACTACAAACTATGATAAAATTTGAACAATAAACTGAAAATGACTTTTTCATAAAAAACATATAAGTTTAAAAGAATTCTATAATGACAAAATAATAAAGAAGTTGAACACCAAACACTTGAAACATAAAAAATCTGATTAAACATTCTTACACGTGTACCACATTATCAAGATAAACAGGTAACCCCCTGTATCATGTAATTGCCATGTGTTCAATATCCCTAAATGTTTGTGCCATACATTTTTGATAACCTTTACATCCAAACCTCTAGAATAACTCTTTTAAGGGAAAACACCTATTGATATGATTCCATGTTAATGAAAACAATTGTTCCACATAACTGTTGAGTATCTCCATTTATTTTAGTAAAACTGAGCTACTGACCTCAGTCGAGAAATCTATGCTCATAACATGAAAAAAAATCTTTCACCAATATTTCATTTTGATATAATAACTCATTTGCACTTACTATTATCAAACAACATGAAAAAAAGTATTTCTCGCCAAAACTAGCCAATTTGAAAATTTCCTGAAAAAGCATTTTACTTTCTTTTTAACATCCAAAAGCAAGCATCTCTCCGTAAAAACTCAAGTTTCTATAAAACTCGGAACATTTAGAGTTAATCATTCGGATTTTGACCAGGAATCCATTGCATAAATGGTGATTTACATATCTTAGTATGCCGTTTATAGGACATAAGCCATCGGAATTTTTTTCCACACATTTTACATTGAAACTTGGGCGGTTTGTGAAGCTGCATATGTTGACTTAGATAGTCTCTTCTGGGAAAAGATTTTCCACATTCCACACAACTATATGACACGTTAGCAGAGGCCACAAATTCTGGTGTTGGTACTACATCACTAAGATGGCCGCTTTTGTGGAACAACATGTTTTCTGAAACATAAATCAGGTTTCAAAATTAAAACACTTGGCTGATTTAATATTTACATGTCATGACAATATTTATTAGTTACTATCGTAACAAAATTGTCTAGTAGCATGCTACTAAAAAAGTGTGGTTTTTTTTCATTATCAAAAGTCTGGGAAATTTAGTCAGTTAGACATAACATTGACACATATTTTGGATAGACATTATCAATTATCATTAGTATAGATGCATTATATTAAAAGTTTGTTTGTTGTTGTTGTTTCTTTGTTTTTGTTTGTTTGTATCAATTATATTCTCGGAAATCCAGTCACCTGGAGAAAACTTGACACATATTGGGTAGCCATAACCACATTTCAATATGTCTATTATCTAGGTTTCCACAATTCAAAAATTATTAGTAGCCAAATTTCCAAATTTTTTGAAAATATAGTGTTTTTTAAAGTAATTTTTCACAAATTTGCTAAAATAGGTTACTTTTTGAAAGAATTTCTCAGAAACTAGTAGCCAATGGCGATTTTGGCTACCAGGAATGGAAACATAGATTATAGTCAATTCCTACGTGTTCAAGCTATTTGTAATCTCTCAAGACATAAAATGTTCAAGTTCCACTGCACATCTATTGTTTATGCTACAACTTTTCTATATTCATCAAATTGATTATCATCAGTGTTCATGTCAATTTCTATACTCTCTCTCTCTCTCTCTCGTAAATTACTGTAAACATATTTAATTTTGCAGTATAGAAAATTAATCATATCTTCCCTTTTTAAAATCTGTACAATAACACAATAATATGCTTGGTATTAATTTTCGCACAAACAACCACAAAATAAGCGAAAATTAGTACACCACGAAAATAAATATAGCTTTTTGTATTTATATTTCAAGAGTGTTAAACTGTTAAGTAACATTACAATTAGAAATATAACATCACAATTCTCAACATGTCTTCAGTTCTAGAATGAGACTTGTTCATGTTCAATACAGTATTTGAAGTCATTCATCTTCACCAAATAAAAATACAGAATAAGATATATTCATAATTTAACTCCAGTTATGAAACTATTCATTTCTCTCCACTTTTTTCAAAACTTTAAAACAAAATATTTTCATCCCTTTCCACAATGCAACTAGATTTTCCACAATGTAACTAGACTTTCCACAATGTAACTAGATTTTAAACCATAGCATAATTCTATGAGATCTCCCATTTTTTACAATGATTATCAATTAATTATTGATTGAATGGGGTTTTAAGTCCCAGTCAAGAATATTTCACATTTTTTTATCAAGACATCTCATCCTGTTGTCCACCACATTTCCTGGTATGTTTAAGAAGTGATTGTCTCCACCTAAACCTCCTACCACAAAACTGACAGAACAGCTGTGGGGGGTCATGTAATTTTAAATGATCCTTCAAATATCTGGCTTGTTGGAATGTTTTCCCACACTGAGGACAAGCCGTCAAAGATGTCCCGTCGTTCTGACTCTCCGCCGACATTTGTGTTTCAAAGGAATCCATCAATAAAGTGTCTTGATAATTGTGCATTTCTGAAAAAAATAAGGATTTTCATTCTATTATTAAAATTGCTCTCTGAATTTTTATTTTTCTAGTTACATCAAATGTTAATAGTAAATTTTAGCTGCAGTAATGGTAGATCAATATACAATGTGATTATATGTTGGTCAAACACGGGTATGAATCCTAGCTGCAAACTGTTCTCACTAGTCAAAACTTTTAGCAAACCCTTAATTGACTAGAAAAACTGTGAGCCGCAAGCTCACAAAAAAATACCCCGCTCCCAAAAATCCATCGGATCAAATTTTAAAATAGGAGGTGCACATCTACATTATACCACAAAGATTGTTTGAAAGTTTGATGAAAATCCATTGAAGGATTAAGGAGGAGTTGCGGATAAGAGATAGGTACCCTAAGGTGTAACGGAAGGATGGACACACAGACACCCCTATCACTATATACCCCCCCAACTAGAAGTTACCAGCCCAGAGCTGGTTATTATTTTGAACTCTGTTTTTCTCCATTATTTATTTTGATTCCATATCCCACTACTATTTTTATTGATTTCTTTCTGTCCATATCCTACTCACAAATTTTATAGAGGAGTTTTACACACCAGTCAAGACTCTTTCACTTACATTGAGTAAGTTAGTTCACAGATGATGGAGGAAACTTGAGTGCCCTCCATCTAGTGAACTGACAATTTTTTTCGCATGAGAATCTGCCTAGAGTAGGATTCAAACCTTGGCGATGAGATGTGCTGTGATCATTAAGTGCTCTGCCACCAAGGCAAGGTTGAACAAAATCATACCAAGTCAATATATTTTTTTTTCACTTACATGTACATAAACTGAAAGTAACAAAATAACATAGAAAACCACCTTTAGAAAGTGGACAAACATTGCCATACCAGGATCTTCCCAGAATGGGATTCAAACATAGGCGATAAGATGCCCTGTGACCATTAAGTGCTCGGCCACCAAGACTCCTTCTTAGATAAGGTTGAACAAAGTCATACCATATTTACATAGACTTCAAATATGAAAAAGCGTTGAAAACCAGAAAGTTAACTGCCAAACTTTCTCAAACTAGGAACTGTTTATGATGGATTCAAATCTAGATGGTGAATCCTTAATTGTTCTGAAAATGTGGCATCTGTTTATTCCAAGATAATAACCACATAAAGTAAAACCTTATTATATAATGCCTCTAGTAACTTTGTTATCTTGTCATCTTGTTTGTTGACACACTATTTGAAAGTCCTGAAATCTATTACCAAACCCCTTAGTAACACCAAAATTGGACTAAACAAACGTTAGGCTATGAATTAAGGTTTTACTGTGTTATATGATAGAACTGTTCAAATAATTTTATTCTTGTACCTCGGACAGAAAAATCTCACGCGCACACCAGTGCTAGATTTTTCTGTCTTGTCCAGTTTGTCTGGTACTGCCTCACACATTGAACAATCAGGATGACGTATCCGATCATTGTGCTTGACGTCATCAAAACAAAGCGTTTATTTATTTTTCACATATATGTTTTATTTTACTTTTTATTCAAAATATTTCATTGTCAGAGTTTTTTATATTTGCATTGAATAAAAAATCGTTGATATTTTAAAATTTTGAAGAGTTGTCGATAGGATTATTTTCAAAGGGCGGATTTGTACAATGCATTAGGTGCCCAAAGTAATACAAAAGGTCCCATGAGGGTACGTGTTTTGTTTTGTATGTATCGCAGTTATAAACACTTGTCTTATGGTACGAGAAATAGAATCTATCACTTGTTTGTGACCGATACCGGTTGATCTCAGTCTCGGGTGCTGTGATGTAACATATCCCAATCGAGGCTTTGCTGAGATTGGGATATATGTTACATCACATCACCCTTGACTGAGATCAACCGGTATCGGTCACAAACAGGTGACAGATTCTATTAATCTCAGAGCTATTTTTTTCCATTTTAGTTGATATGCTGTTTTACAACATTATTTTGTTTTTCCTGAATGAATGTCTCAAAGTGGATGATTTCATGGTCGATTCTTAATCAACAACTCTACAATAAATTTTTCCCTATAGATTTTATTATATATTGTACACCATAAGTTACATATAATTTGCAATAAATAGATGTTATATGTATACAATCTACGTTAAACCAATTTTTGTCTCCTGTCTTGCTACACCCGTCACATTTGAGATTAAAATTAAAAATGAAAGGAACATGGAACTATGGGACATCAAATGCATCCAAAATAATTTTGCATAAAGCGACATCATACCGATCAACAATATTGCTCAACGAAGATTAAAAAATGTATTCATTTGTTATTTCTACTTCTCGGCCTCTAACAATGTTTTTTTTATACAAAAATGAGAATGAAGGGAACCTGGAACTATGAGATGTCATTGTTTTTGTGTGATTTACTTTCACATGTTTAGCCAGGACAAAATAAATTGCAAAATGCCATTGTTACAAACTTGTTTTTGAAAATGGTATAATTTATAACAAATATCTAGCTACAGTTCATATCGTGAATGTTAATAGTCTGGAAATGGTTTTGGTTACAGAATCACAAAAGTTAATATCCACGAATAAAACCAAGTTTACAGTATCTTATTGTGAATATCCTTGTAGCGGGGCTCAAACTCAGAGCGATGATTAGACCCTGGATTTCGGGGCTCAAATTCAGAGCAATGATAGACCCTGGTTTTTTAGACTGACGTCTTATCCATTAGACCATCGCAGTCTCTCCACGAGTGGTGATGAAATATGTGTACATCAGCTTAGTACTATCACCCGAAACCATTTTTAGATGCTATATCACCAAGACAGCATTTGCTGATGCCAACTGAAACACTATGTACAAAATTCACATTCTACTAGAATCATTTTATTGCCTGAAGTACTGTTTACCAGTGAAAACTGAACCCCGAAAACTGTGTGTCAATTGAATTGTTTATACTGTTTCTTAACTCAAGTAAACCAGATAATTCTGTTAAAAAGATGTTGGGTTGACAGATTGATTGCACATATGTAAAACAAATGATAAACATGCTTCTTGATTCCCCAACATTTTGTCACTATGTTTTGTAAAGGAAGGTCCAGAAACTTTTGCATTTTTTGGCAGGCCCCACAAAAAGTTTTGAAAGGCCAATATCAAAATTGAAATTGGGTTCATGTTAAATCACAGAAAAAATAGAAAAAAATCATTATCCTTCTAAAAATTAGTAGGTCCATCAGACTTTTACAGTTTAAATATCAAGGGTCCTAATGTAAAATCAGTAGGTCCCGGACCTCGGATCCATGCAGGGAATTTTGAACCCCTGCTACCTATGCATCCTCTAATTACATAATATTGGGGCACTTTTCCATGTGTCTAGAATACGTCCTTTTCCATTTGAACTTTTCTCCACATGCTTTACACTCAAACTGAGGCGGATTATGTATGATCCGGATATGATCTTTGAGATAGCGCGCTACATCAAACGATTTGTGGCACAAATGACACTTATACTCGCCCTCCTTCTGAAAGCAGACATACGGTTTTCCATGCAACTCTGAAAAAACAATACAAAGTACTATTTAATCTTTTTTATTAAATATTTGAAATTTAAATCTTAAATATAAAAAAAAAATTTCAGTGAATTAATACTCCCCATCAGTTATGCATTTCAGAAAATTTAAGCGCTTTAGGTTTTTCAATAAAAGGACCATAACTCCCAGAAAATTGAGCAAACCAACTCGGGTTAATGATATGAGCATCTCTATCTAATGTTGCTGCTTTGCACAAAGTTTCCTAAAATTTGGAAAATTTCTGTGGGCAGAACTGTATGAAAGGAAAACAAAAACTTCGAAAATAATAACCACTCTTTCTTCAAAAGACAGGATAAAACCAGTTTCTTACTGAAATGGGATGCCATTTTAAAAGTGCACCTAAACAAATTGCAACCAGGAAATCCCCAACTATGTACACAACAAAATAGAAATAGCTAATGGCTCGTCGACTTCATCCAAAGTTTCTTCCAGTGAAGTTTCACAAAGATCTGTTGAATAGTTTTCTAGAAAAGTTGAAGATAAAATGTTTTGGGGGTAGATATGGAAAAAAAAACAATATAAGCCTTAACTTTTTTGGGAGACATAAATTATAGTAGATGCTGATTAAACAGAACACCTTCTAAATTGAAGATATTGTTCTGATAAATACAGGTTTTCGGTTTACTCAAGGTTCTGTTTTCACATGTTCTGCTGTGACTTTAAAATTGAATTGACATAACACAAAATTTGCTCGATTTTTGAAATCAAAAGGAGGCTATACTGTATCCTTTAGTGTAAATGAAGTCTCTGGTGTTTTAAACCGGTCCTAGTCACAATTATTTTCACTTTTATCAATATCCATTGTAGAAGAGATGGCAGAGGAGTACCTAGATGAAACCACCTAGCAATTTGACAAGTGATCAAGTGGTCTAAGGCATCCACTAAGAGCTCAAAGTGTCTCTCATCATCTAGGTTAAAATTTAACTTTAAAAAGTTACTAATGTGAGAAAGTTTGTCAATTTCAATGCCAAAGGTGGGTTTCTCCGGGTATCATCCATGAATTGACCACCTCGATATAAGTGAAAGAATCTTTACTTTGGTGTAAAATACTACATTATTAGTAATATGGTATGGCCATCAAAATGTATATATTAGCAACAATAAAGACTGGTATACATTGTATAAGAGAGGCAGGATCTGTGGCAAGGTACCTATCTGGTGTAATCAATAATTATCATCCAAGTTTCCCCACATCAAAAACACAACACACAACAAAATATTCAAAAAATTTGCTTTAATGTGCACCTTTGTTTATAAACATTTCTTAGTTTTAAAATCCATTTCAAACACTTCTTACTTCTATACAATTCTAATCTTCAACCCTAACATTGATGACTACCATCTACTATTTAGAACATTGTAATACACAAGTCTTTTGTTCTGTCATCAAATTTTAGAACCAAGGGTTTAATGTTCTGTCATCAAATTTTAGGACCAAGGTTTAATGTTCTGTCATCAAATTTTAGGACCAAATGTTCTGTCGTCAAATTTTAGGGCCAAGGGTTTCATGTTCTGTCGTCAAATTTTAGGACCAAGGGTTAAATGTTTTGTCATCAAATTTTAGGACCAAATGTTCTGTCCTCAAATTTTAGGACCAAGGGTTTAATGTTCTGTCGTCAAATTTTAGGACCAAGGGTTTAATGTTGTCAAATTTTAGGACCAAGGGTTTAATGTTCTGTCGTCAAATTTAAGAATCCAACAACAGTAAGACAACACTAGACTGCATGCTAACAAAGCAAAGCATCTCTAATTATCCAAAAATATAAAGAAAGTTATGCAAGTTCGGACTTATTCAAAATTTTACAAATTGCTTTAAATCATTCAAACACTAATCAATCAAATGTAAATAACAATTAAATAATGGAACAAGGTAAATTAACAGGGTTCATACAGACATTTGGACTACAAATTTAAGGACTTTTTAGGGTCTTTTTAAGGGTCTTACTTGCAAATTTAAGGCCTAATCAAAGGGACAATTTTAGCAAAAAATATTGGTGCAAAGGCAATTAATTTAATAAAACCATTAATTATGTGTCCATAGTAACAACACTTGAAGTGGAGATTGAAGTTAGGTGTTCAATAGGGTCAGGTATCTTTAAGTTTCCCATTTCAACGTAATTTATTAATTAATTAATTTATTTATATACATCAGTCTATTCGCAACCACTTAATATCAAAATACAGACACCCAACTGGCCAAATTCAAGGGCTTTTTAGGGCCTTCAGGATAAATTCAAGGGCTTTTTAGGGTCAGACTTGTTTTTAGGGTCTTTTTAGGGCAAACCTCAAAATTTAAGGACTTTTCCAGGCCTGTACGAACCCTGATTAAGCAAATACTCAAATTACTAAATGAACAATATCAACTAAATTCAATAATAATCCAATTAAACAAACTTGAGAACTAACCATGCAACATAGCAACTTATACATAAATTGTCTATAACTTATTCCATATTTTGTCACACATATTTTGTTCGAACAAAAATTTATTTTAGTTTTAATAAATTAATGTAAATGTACTAGCATCCACAAATTTTAGTATGTATGCATATTAGTGTGTATACATTTTAGCACAAATTATAATTTGGAAAAATTTGTGTTGACTTGAATTACCTGATAAATCACAAAAATCCCCATACGCACTATGACTGCATTTAATTATGTGATTAATTTAAACAATCATTACTGTATCAACACAAACATCACTAAAGTCAGTACACCACTAAAAGTAATACATTCATGGAAATATCTGCAAGTCTCTAGTTTCTGCCATCTGATATTTTGATGGCAATATCTTCCCATTGTTCAAACAAATGAACTTGAAATCAAACGTTCATTTTGCAGTCTGCCAAAGTCTCTAGTTTCTGCCATCTCATATTTTGATGGCAATATCTTCTCATTTTTCAAACAAATGAACTTGAAATCAAACATTCATTTTGCAGTCTGCCAAAGTCTCTAGTTTCTGCCATCTAATATTTTGATGGCAATATCTTCCCATTGTTCAAACAAATGAACTTGAAATCAAACATTCATTTTGCAGTCTGCCAAAGTCTCTAGTTTTTGCCATCTGATATTTTGATGGCAATATCTTCCAATTGTTCAAACAAATGAACTTGAAATCAAACATTTATTTTGCAGTCTGCCAAAGTCTCTAGTTTTTGCCATCTGATATTTTAATGGCAATATCTTCTCATTGTTCAAACAAATGAACTTGAAATCAAACATTCATTTTTCACAGTCTGCCTCAAGTAATGCCTCTTTACATACCCTTTTACATGTACCCAAACCATTTACATTCCAGATTTTCAAGAAAATATTGAATCCAAAGCATTATTAATAATCAACTTAAAACAACAACTTTTTCAGGTATCACCTCTTGAAAATTTTCTCCATGGTGAGAATTATTATCAATAATCGACTTAAAACAACAACTTTTTCAGGTATCACCTCTTGAAAATTTTCTCCATGGTGAGAATTATTATCAATAATCGACTTAAAACAACAACTTTTTCAGGTATCACCTCTTGAAAATTTTCTCCATGGTGAGAATTATTATCAATAATCGACTTAAAACAACAACTTTTTAAGGTATCACCTCTTGAAAATTTTCTCCATGGTGAGAATTATTATCAATAATCGACTTAAAACAACAACTTTTTAAGGTATCACCTCTTGAAAATTTTCTCCATGGTGAGAATTATTATCAATAATCGACTTAAAACAACAACTTTTTAAGGTATCACCTCTTGAAAATTTTCTCCATGGTGAGAATTATTATCAATAATCGACTTAAAACAACAACTTTTTAAGGTATCACCTCTAGAAAATTTTCTCCATGGTGACGACATAGATATTGTCTGTTAGATATAGAGTAAGTTTGTTCAGGGAGAAATCTCAGTTGTTCAAACAGTTATGGACTTTCAAATAGTGATTTTTCAAGGTCTGCCTCATTAGATTCCACTTTCCACACTGATGACATTAGATAGTCATGGAGGTTTGTTAGGGAGAAATCTCCATTGTTCAAACTGTTTCAATCATAATTATGGACTTTCAAACAGTGATTTTTCAAGGTCTGCCTCCAGCGGAATTTCTCTCCACACTGATTACATGTGTACTGTGGTGGATTATGTCGTTTGACATGTTCGCGGAGATATCTCCATTGTTCAAACGATTTACCGCAGACTTTACAAATAATTCCTCCGTGAGATTGCTCCGAGTTGTCCATCGGGATTGTAGGGATATTCCACATCTCTGAAAAATAAAGGAACAACTGTCTAAAACTTATTGTCAGTAATCGGCTCCAATGATTGCGTTTTTCAAAAATGTTTAAACTCCATACAGTTTTTTAGGGACTTAAAATACATGCATTATACGAAAAAGAAATTTGTAACTGAAAAACAATTACTTTGACAACAGTCACTGCAAACTTGACACAATATCAATTAACAACAGACACAGCCAACAAGAAATATTAGTTGATTTGAACTAATAAATATAAGTTTCCAATATTTTCAATCCTCCAATTTAAAACATGAGAATCGACAGAACCGATGGATGCTCCTGAATAAAAGCTAGTTGTAAAAGGCTATTTCCCAATTCAAAAATATTTTTGTTTAAATAAAATTTTGCAAAGGGCAATAACTCTTGAGTTATATAAAATAGATTTATGATTCGTGTGCACTGCATTCCGCCACCTATGACGTCTTATGCTACTACTACTCTTAAATGTTTTGAGTTATGCTCCACACAAAATGATGACGGACAGACACATGCATAGGTTGGGCAGACAAAACAGCAACTATAGGCTCTCCCTTTGAGCATAAAAATGTAATGGCAATGAATACAGATTACATATAACATACTAATGGTAATGAACCCTAATTATTACATCATGGAAATATGAAATTAAATCCACATAACTTCCACTACTGAATTCTACAAATACCATCTTCTACCAACTGGATATATTCCATACCAAGCAATGAACAAACCATTTCCCAGTGTTCAAAATAGGTCAAAATACTGCCCCAGACCTTATTTTTATCATTTCATCATTTTCTATTGTGGTATATAGAAGACTATTGATGAGGTAACCAGTCCTTCCTAATGTTACCAGACTTGGGACTGTTTTTTCAAACACTACATTTCCATATATCCATTAGTTTTCAACACACAAGTTAAGCAAACCGAGTAAAATGTAGAAATATATCTCCATATAACCACATTTTTTTTATATTTTCAATATTTTCGATTTAAGAGTCTATTGCAATTTCTGTGCAAGTCTGAATTTTCTTTCAAGTCGATTTTTTTCTTTCAAATGTACTGAATTTACCCTTCAGTCCTGCTCACCATTGAAATTTTTACCCACACACAACACTGGTATTTAAAATACCTAAAATAATTTTAGGGGACTGATGCTTTTTAAGTGTCAAGTTAAGAGTCTCTTCTAAGTCTTCATTTTTTTTCTTTTGTCTACTGAAAGTGTTAATACATATTTTGGTTTTTGCCATGAATTCTAGCTTCATGTCGCTTCAGTCCTGCTCGCCAGCGAATTTTTCCCCACACACGACGCAGTGGTATTTAGGGGGCTGATGCTGTTTTAAGTGCTCCTTCAAATAACGGGCCTGTTCGAATGTTTTACCGCAGTAAGCACATGTTTTCTGGACATCAATATCAGTTTGACCATAATCATAATTAGTGACCATCACCTTGTAACTCTGCGATTCTGAAAAATTCAAAATATAAGCTGAATAACTCTCATGAAATAAATTATTTTTTTTATTTTTATTTTTTTTACAAATGCTTGCTTATAAACTCTATTTAAACTTCTATCACAGCTTATCTTTTGAATTTAGCCTTAACTGTCTCAAAGAAAAGGTGAAGAAAGGGGTTAAGAAAATTGACGTATTGCCGGCCACGCCCACAATGTTCCGACAAAGGCCACCATCGCAGTACCAAAGCAGCGGCATGGCAACTAATGATGTTCTAGTATCAGTGACGTAATTAAATGACACAATTCAGACCGAGCTTTCATTTTTTTTGTGTGTAATTCAAGCATGACAGGCATTTGTCGGAACATTGTGGGCGTAGCCAGCGATCTGTCAATTGTTAAAACAAGACAACTCTACTTCTGTCAAAAGGTCTATAAATCTATAGTGGAACTTCTATAGCTATAGAAAAAGATGTTCCTTTTTTAGATTCTGCAGATTTGGTTTGTAATATCAAGATGTCACCAGCTATAAGGAAGTTGAAAATATTGTTACCCATAAATAAACATTCATGGTTAACCCTAGTACCTGTCTTAAATCAGGGGTTTAATAATCAGGTCCACCCCAATGCTATTTCACTGTCTTGTTTTTATATTTTCTATGCTTAACTTATATTGTGGTATGTTTTTGTTCGTGTTTGCTTTTGCTAAGTACAGTCCAACCTGCCTTAAAGACCAACTCTCTATAAGGGCCACCTGCTTATAAAAACCAGTAAAATTGTATCCAAATCGTTCTTTATTCATATTATTTGAACCTGTTTATAAAGGCCACCTGCCCATAAAGGCCACTTTTACTGGTTTCATTGGGTGGCCTTTATAGACAGGTTCGACTGTACACATTTTCCAATTACAAATTTCTTCTATTTTAAGGTCTAATTCAAAGAAGTTGAGTAATACTCTTTAACTGTCCAGTCAAGATGCTTACACTTTTATCAAGGTTGTTAGGTTGTTAGTTCATGGATGGTTGAGGAAACTAGAGTACCTGGAGAAAGCCATTGACCTTTGGCAAACAAACTGACAAGGCTTCCAACACTAGGAGGATCTGTCCCGAGTGGGGTTTCAAATCAAAGCAGTGAGAGGCACTGTGTTCTGTAAGCACTCTTGTTCAAAACTGTGCAATGGAGGAGGGTTAATTAATTTCTACATAATAATCATCTTACTCCTGTCATATTCAATTGCTTGTTCCATCTTTTCATGATATATAGAAAAATGTCCTCGAAAAGAACCTCATTCAATTATTCACTACAGTTTTTAATACTACAAATTTCTATGGTTTTAAAGTACATGTGTATTGGAACAATTGAAACCAAGAAAGTTTTGTTTTTTGTTTGTTTAAAATTCATTTATTTTCAAACTAATTTTTGGTGACAGCAAATTACATGTATGTACACATTATATACATAGTTGTGTATTGAAACTTAAACAAGTTTTTAGTGAACAATTCATTTATTTTCAAATTAATTTTTTTGTATAAGACAATAAATGACAGGTAAGTACACATTATCATTACAAATATTTATTTGACATATATAGTTCAATATAAAATCTTTGCACCTATGCAAAATATGCACAAACTATTAATGAAACACGCTGTTAGACATATGCCTATGTTATAGATATATGCTAAATAACATTGTCTTTGTTATAATTTAATTATGAACATAAGAATTAATAACTCAATTATACATATTATATAATACATGGTTAAAATAAGCACAGTGACAAAAGGAAAATTTCAACATGCAATATTACTATATATTTTGTATTATACATTTTTTTTTACAAAAAAGAGAATAATATTTAAGCTGCAAAATTGCAATGAACACACTTTCAACAACTTAACACATTCACATGGAATATATTGGTCATGCTACAGCACTATTCAAATGGTTATTGTGACTCTACACAAACACCTTTCCCAAATCAATATTATATTTTATCAATATTTCAAAAAGTTAGGACCACCTTAAATATTTCAAAGGGCAACAAATTTTACAACTGTAAACTCACAGTTGAACATTTCCGAAACCTAAGCTATGGAACTGAGCAAAACAATTTCTGCCAGATTTTTTACTACAAAGTGGAACCTCACATAAACAACATTTTGTCCGGGTTTGAACATCCCACCCGGACTTTGTCTTCGTTCTATTACGCTGACACATCACACAGTATTTCTTCCCAAGAAGGCTAACAATTTTATGTATAGCTGGCCCTTGAGTACCAAAATCAGGGACGTTTCTGACATCGAAATTACCCCATGACATTTCAGGCTGCCGAGTAAAGACCGATTCTGAAATGTACAACAAAGAAGTACTAAATCACCTTTATACCTCTGTATATCAACTGACCAAATGAAATTGACAACTGTATATGTTCCTTTCATAACTAAAGAAATTGACACCTTCATATGTAACTTTCATTACAAATAAAAAACAAGCATAGAATATAACATTTATTGCAATCAGGCCTCAAATACACTCACTTGCCCTGACCAAAATTATTTCCATAAACGACCCCTGTGTATTGGTATATTTTCCCAAATTAAATTTTGGCAAACATTTTTCAAATCCAAAATTTGTTGGTTTTTAAGTACAACTGTATACTGAAACTAACCAAATTTTGTTCTACCACATCTGTATACTTATAGGAACAATTGTTTTGATATATTTTTTTCTAAATTTTAACTGAAATGCTGCCAACAGCAAATGACACATAAATAATGATTATCATTACAAATACACAAATGACATATACAAAGATTCAATATATAAAATCTATGTAGTGGCACCAATGGAAAAATATGCACATATATTGAACACAATATTTATATATACATATACATGAACACTCCATTACTGTAAACATGATTTTTCCGCCAGAGGAAATTAGTGAAGGGACTATTGACCCAATTTTATTCATTCTTGTGTTGAGAACAAGGTCTTATCTTAATTATACCCCCCGCTTAAAAAGTGGGGGGTATATAGTGATAGGAGTGTCTGTCCGTGTGTCCGTCCATCCTTCAATTACACCTTAGGGTACCTATCTCTTATCTGCAACTCTTCCTAAACCCTTCAATGGATTTTCATGAAACTTTCACACAATCTTTGTGATATAATGTAGATGTGCACCTCTCTTTTAAAAATTTGATCTGATGGATTTTTATTACGGTATGGGGGGGGGGGGGGGGGGGGGGGGGGGGGGGGGGGGTATTTTTTGTGAGCTTCTAGCTCACAGTTTTTCTAGTTCTTGAGGGGGGATTATGGCATTTTTTTTTTATAATTCCGGAAAATAGTGAAAATTTCACAAATAACCACATTTACAGTATAAACATATGCACAAACAATCTTAAAGACATACACACAGATGTATGAATACACTATTTATATGACATATCTAAAGCCAGCTTTATCTCAAATTTCTCAAGAGCATCACACAAAGACAATTAAATATGTATATATGACAACCCTTATGCTAATACTACCAGAGAAGTTACTTCCGTTTGTAAAAATATTCTTACTTCATACATGCTAAATCCTCCCCTAAATCAACTTTCTGTTTATCAATAAATAAAGAGTTAACAGATATTTAGCACTTGCCCATTTTCAAAATTGACCCTGTGGATTTAAGCATATATACCAAAGCAAACCCCAAATTCCCCAACGCCATAAAAGTAAGTTAACAAACACCTTGAACTTGGCTAATTTTTTTTTATAAATTCACTCTGTGGAACTAAGCACATATACGAAAGCAAAACCCCAATCCCACAACATCATAAAAATAACAGTTAACGGATATCTTGCACTTAGCCATTTTCAAAACTGACCCTGTGAAATTAAGCACAAATACCAAAACAAAACCCCAATCCCACAATAAATATATTACAAAATGTGAATATTTCCATCTACAAAGACATCATATACATCTCGAGCCTCAATCCCACAACGAAACAACTTTTGAATGTTATCATCTGGAAAGACATCAAATATCACACAGACAAACTAAAAACTTTGCCACTTCTATGAAAAAAGAATGATCACAAATCAATATTTGAACATTTACTATCACTTTATTTGGTGCCTCCATGGGCAAACTTTTTGACATTCAACTCATATTTGATCATTTCTGAACCCCTCAAATTTGACACTTCCAAACCTTAAATTATGGAATTGAGCGAAACAATCTCTGCCAGATTTCTTGCCACAAACCGGAACTTCACATACAGAACATTTCTTCCGAGTTTGAACACGACACCCAGCTTTGGTCTTTGTTCTATGAAGGTGACATATCACACAATATTTCTTTCCTTTGATGCTAACAATTTTATGTACCGGCTGCCCTTGGGTACCAAAATCCCCAGAATTTCTGACATCAAAATTTCCAGGCTGCGGAGTAGAGAAAGTCTCTGAAATGTACAAAGAAGCATTATATCACCTTTATACCTCCATATATAAACTACTACACTGTATTTTATGACCACATTATGTATATATGAAACTGACAACTCAATGCAGCGTCTTAACTACTGCTAATAAAAAAGTTAAAGTCTGTCCCGAGCCATTAGGCCCATCAGGCCGGAGCTTATCCCGGTTTCAGTGGCGTTAAGCGACTGAGAGTACAAGACTCTCCCCTGAATGGGACGCCGGTCCATCGCAGGGTTAACCCCCAGCATTTTGCTGGTACTCATTTATTTTTCAGCTGAGTGAACTGGAACAACATGAAATTAAGTGTCTTGCTCAAGGACACAACACATCGCCCGGTCCAGGGATCGAACCCACGACCTTCGAATCATGAGTCCAACGCCTTAACCACTAGGCCACGCGCTTCCACACTACTGCTAATAGGTAGAGAATATACACATGATTTACCCTGCCAATATTGCACAAACAAAAGTTGTTGAATTTTTTAGAATTAATATCATACCTTACGTATATAATATTTAACTCACTGAGGCATGAGCAGGGAAAGAAAACACATTCTATTCTATTTACATCAAAATATCATTTGATATCTAAGCCAATCAAATTCTTTTTCACATTCCATTAGCCAACCAATCAAATTTCTGTTCACATTCGATTTTTTAACCAATCAAATTAGCTGACCAACCCTATTCCAATTAAAATTAATTTTATTTCACATTCCATTAGCCAACCAAATTTCTGTTCACATTTCATTATCCACCCAATCAAATTTCTGTCCACTTTCCACATTAACTACCTTCGTTTTTAAAACCATTATCACTCCGTAGGATTAGACTTTTGACCGTACATCCAAAGATGATATTGATAAAAACAATTTCTCTCCGACCTCGGGTTACATAGTGGTATATCACAAGCCGAACATTTTGACCGCGTTTTGACAGCCCAACCAGATTTGCTTTTGGTCCTGTTAAATTGACATAGTACACAATATTTTTGTCCCTCGATACTAACGAGTCTGTGTTCGGCAGAACCAGGCAGCAAAGTGGAGCAGGTATCTACTTTTGGAATTATCTGTGCTAAGGAGTCTGAAAAAATTACAAATAATTCCATTTAAATTTTAATTGCACTCAAAAAACTACACTTTTAAACTACCAAGACAAATCTACATTTCAAAATATTGTTTTTCCTGATTAAAATAATAAAATTAATAAATATATAACATCATGCCAACTCAAACACAACACCCACCTAAATGTTTAAAATTTCCAACTTTTAATTCTTGTCAAGTCAAAAACCATCTGATTTTTGCTGTAAGCTATATGCATCATGTGAAGAGCTTTAATGAATTAGTTATGAGTAATGAATGACTAGAAAACGGTTCACATAACCAAGAAAATTTTCAATTTAAAATTGCTTGGAATATTTTTAAGTCCTTAATCAAAGCTCCATAAAGACTTTCCAAAACTAATCTTTAAACAACAATGGGGAAAAAAATTCAGAAAATTTATGAATTTTCGTATTGCGGATCTGCTAATAGCTGATGAAACAAATAAAAGCAGTTCCTAGCTGTTCGGATGTTACACAAGGGTACATCACATGTGCCACATTTAGCTCTGGTTTTTACGACCCCTCCACACTTGGTCTTTACACCCATTTTCTGACACATGACACAGATTTTTTGTCCTTGAATTCCAACAAGCATGTGATTTCCAAATGACAATGACCACTCATTAGGATTCAGATTTTGCATTTTTCTCCTATGTTCTACAGCCTCTGAAAGGAACAAAAAACCTCAATTTTACTTCGTTTTTATTTGCATATATATACACTAGTTATATATATATATATAATATGATAAACATTATTTAATAAATTAAGACATGCATTGTCAACTCTCTTATCATTGAAGTTTGTAGAAATTTTGTGTATTTTTTATGCATTAAAACTCAGATATAACTTCAACACAAGTGTTATAATATTGCTTTCTACAAATATGTTTTATTTTAGTACATCATCTTGAGTGTAGACCCAGTCACTTACACTTATTTTGAGCAGTTTAGGCCAGAACATAAAAAGTGCCAAAATAAAACTGCCACTAAAATTTAGTACTTGGTAAGTATTCATTATCATGCAGAAACATGTTTTAAACAAGCTGAAAAGTGCAAACACTAACATTTTCAATAAATCACTCTTAAAGCATCCTTCTGATACTGATTAAAATACTTGTCTTCTTGATCTCTCACCACAATGTGCCACTTAACATGAGGAGCACCCATATCTTTCTACATACAACCTAAATTTCAACTTTTTGCCATTTATTTTACACATGACACAATAATATAAATAAGTTCAAGTTGAGGAACTCCTGAAGTCTGATGTTAAGCCATCTTGTTGATCATTCACCGTCTTCACATATTGCACATATTTTGAAAATATATACATATTATATACACAGCGTGTATGTACAACACTCAGTATCAGGTCGAGTCCTTTTTTCGTAGCCGTATCACTACGAGTCGCGCTTGCGCGACGAGTAGTGATACAGCTACGAAAAAAGGAGGAGCCCTGATACGAAGGGTTGTACATACAAACTGTGTATATAATATTTTTATCTAACATTTCCAATTAGGTTATTTAAAATAATGAAAAAAACAATACTTTATGTGAAAAAATTACATTTTACCACAGAAAACCGCTGAACTTTGTTATGACCGACAAATCCAAGACTCCCTGATGACGTAACAATGAGAAAGTGCATGTGCGCTTTACCACCAATGTTGTATCACCACAGTGTGGTGATACAAGATTCTGTATCATACGTGTTCGATAAAACTTATATTTCGTCAAATCAGATAGAAAAACTAGTCTAATGTTAGATAAAAAAAAAAAGAACTAGCACACAATCAATTCATATATGGTACTAGCTACTAACCATACAGCACCATCTACAAATCCATTTACTTTTTTCATATACACAATGCTATTCACAAATATTACACCCATGATTATGTGTAGTGATCTTCACAAAAGCAACCTTCAGGAATAATTTTAACATAATTAAGACCAAGTGACTAATCTTACAATTTATGTCCTTTATGATGCTGCACAATATATTTTGTCAAATCTCAAGAATTAAAGAAAGTCAATGTTCAGCATAAATGTTTTCTACAAGAACATTCTTTGTAAACTGCACCACAAAACCATATCTACTAATCTACCACAAGAAAAAATTTTAACAAGGTTAGATGTGACAAATTTAACCTTAATCCCGATAGCACAGAATCTTTTGTTTTACTTTTAGTCAAGCACAGATTAAACCCGACAGTGATAGACAGAATCTTTGTTTGTTACAGAAACAGTACAGATTTTTTATTTTCTCAAGTCAGTAACAAACTTTTCTAGTTACTTTTTTCCGAATATTAAATCTCGATGCATTTCAACGCTAATCACTATTTTTTATTAATATTAATTCTGACATATTCAATGCGATACTTAAACGACGGAATATTTGTTTAAAAAATTGGTTACAAATGATAATGTATTCACTTTTTTAAAACAAGAACACTTTTTTTCCAAATATTAAATCTTGACTACTGCAGTCACTATTTTTTGTCAGTACTAAATCCCACAAATTCAACATGATACTGATAGAAACACTCTCTTCCCGATTTATAGCTACACAGCGGAACGTTACAGTCCAAACATTTAGACCATGTCCGTACGTCACATCCCGACTTCAGCTTGGTCCCCTGTATACGGCACATGGCACAGTACCTAGTCCCTTTAGTAGAGATCAGTCTGTGATTACAAAATGTTTGTACAACATGATTTCCGTCGGACTGGTCAGAGGGATCCCGCAGCTTGGCACCGAGACTCTCCCTAAACATCTCTGAAATACAAAAGGGAGGTAACTTATTTGTTTGATCTTTTTTTTTTTTACCACATACACGAAACTACACTAGATATTAACATAATGTGCTAGTATAGCATGCAATTTTATCTGAAATGTGTCCAAGACAGGGTGGCATGCAGATGTCAATGTTAAAATACTTGTTACCATCAAGTTTGTCAATAACCAACAAAAAATATTACCAGTTATAAGTTAGCTTCTAGTTCAGCAATTATATTTTATTTCTTAATAAACCATCACAAATCTTGTTCTTCATTCATTTAATAAGAATAAGTTAGCCTACGAATGGCATGCTCAACTAAAAATCTACTCAATTTTAGTTTTTCAAAATCTATCAAAATTCAAACTGAAAATGAAAACTTAATTCCAATTCACACAAAGTTACCTCATCAGCCTCATTAACCTTAAGTTGGCACATGAATGTGCTATATCAATACTATCCAGAAGAATTTCAGCGGACATGTTCTAGGTATGCATTCTGGGTACCAGATGTTCTATGTTTTACATACTATGTGTTCTAGGTACATTTTCCAGGAATAACATGTTCTATACAATTCATGTTCTACCTAGTTATAACTAGGTGTTCTAGGTATGACATGTTCTATTCACAATATATTCTAGGTATTATGTGTTCTATGCATGCCATGTTCCAAGTGTTGTGTGTTCTAGGTACTACATGTTCTAGGTAAATCTTATTTAGCTGCCATCACCATGTTATTGTGTCATTACTGAATTGCTGAGGTTTTTAATTTATCCAAGAATATTCGAATCAGTTTTTTTAAACATATGGCATCTCATTGTTCAAGTTGTCTAAGACACTTGTGGACCACTGCACCTCTAGCAGCCTAGGTTTGAACCCTAGTGGGGAAAATTTGTCAATTCTTTGACTGGGGTTGGTAGTTTTCAAAGTGCATTCCAGTTTTCCCTACCATTTTCCCTTGACCACCTTGATCTCTGAATCTTGACTAGTGTGTTAAAAAAAAAAAAATTACTCCTCTTACTTCTCTTTATGAAGTCCTGGTGCTGATCAAAGGAGGAAGCATTCAAGCCACTGATCTAGCACTGTCGTACTTTAACTTATATTGTTTAAGATAATTTCTATCATTTCTTAATGGTGTTTAACATCCTATTTAAGAATTTTCCACTAGATGTCGCAAGCCATAGCTGAAAGTGCAGAAACTTTGCCTGTGCATTGCGCTTATAGCATTATATAGCAGGGTTCTTTACTGTGCCACGCCTACCCCGACATGGAACCTTGTTCATTTTAAGTTCCCATCTGAAAGAGCAGCGATTTTTATTTTGTAACGCCGAGTGCTTGGCAAAAGAAGTCACTACTCCCCCTTTCAAGTCTTGGGCCAGACCTGGTTGGGGTTCAAACTCACCACCTCCCACTTATGAAGCAAGCACTCTACCAACTGAGCTATCGCAGAGGTCATATTTCTTAATGGAATCGGAGAAATAAACACAAAGCAATTTTATTAATGAAATAAGTTTATATCCATAGTATTAAGTTTCAAAATATTCAAATTATCTATAAACATACATACATTGTACTTGTGTAGGTAAACAACTTTGACCTGTCCGCTTGACCTTTCATTTAAATATTAATCACGGACCAAGTATATTCATATATGGGGAGCACAGGTGTTTATTTATTATACATCATGAGATATACTTGCCTCATATAGTACACATGTGCACTGTGTATCTTAAGACTACCCATTTATTGGGTAGACCCTCCTATATGAATATTTCTAATGAAAGGTCAAACGGACAGGTCAATGTTGTTTACCTATAACATAATTTATGACTTTTAATACCATGATTGTTTATACATCTGCGAATGTTTCACATCCATTTTTTTTTACATCCATGATTTTTTTTACTTAATCTAAATATTCATCAATATGTATCTATCAATTGAATTCTTATGTACAAAAAAATTCTACTGAATTAAAAATAGCAGGACTCAAAGCCTATAATTAATAAAATAATCAGTTAGCAGGACTCAAAGCCTATAATTAATAAAATAATCAGTCTATCTGCACTATATCTTGACTGAAATTCTAACTGGTTTGAGTATCAAATTTCAATAGTTTCTGTCAAAACCTCCTTTAAATGCTCCTTGACGTCCCAACTTTGCCTCCTTGTCGATCACAACACTATTTTTAGCCACAAATTCATTTAAACTAATTTCCTGTTACAAATCACTCTTGATTTATCATCAACCTCCATTATAACACCAAAGTTTGAATGAAAAAAAAAAAATAGTGCCGTTTTCATTCTCAAAATTTGTTTCAACTCATTTCCCCTTATAGGGCAGAGCACACTTGATTTATAGTAGGCTCCTTTATAACACCAAAATTTGAATGAAAAAAATGCGGCAATGAATCTAGGTTTACCCTTACTTACAAGAAAATTGTGTCCTCTCGGAGATACAGGTCTCCAAGGGGACCCAATTTTCACCTCCAACCCTACAGAAAACTACCACAAAATTCACATTGTTTCATATTGTATGTTGTCGTATTTTTCAGTTTTCATCCCTGAATAATTTTTCATTTGGGAATGATAAAAGGCATGATACATATAAAGCAATTCCTGTCGCTCTCGAAGAGCACAAAGGAACGTCACATACAGAGCATTTTGACCTCGTTTTGACCCCCCAACCCGATTTAGTTTTTGTTCCATTAATCAGACAAACAAAGCAATATTTTGTTCTATCAATGCTAATTGGCCTGTGCATCCCCTCTCTGCTATCAACAGGTGCTTGGAAATCTGTCCCTGAAAATGGAAAGGAATTCAGTGACAACACTTGAAAAATAGCAGATAGTACATTTGTAAAACAAGTAACTAATAATTATGTGTAGAGTAACCTCGAATCATTGCCACCATTTGTAAAGTCAAATTTTGGCATTATAAAAGGACTTTAGATAATTCGACAGAAAGACGTGAAGCTGGTTCTTGGATAGGTTCGGATGGAGATAAGTGAGGTTGCAAATTTATTTATTGACATTATTATAAAGAGATTTTACTATAAATGTATATAGCCAATCGATATGTACAGCCAAACATGGCTAAAAGGTCACCTTTTATGCATGACAGTAAAGTCTTTCCTTCACTGTTAAATTGAACTGGTCATTCCAGGTCACCCAAGCTCATATGAACAATGTTCCCCATAACTTAACTGGTCTATACAAAACGTAGCCTGAAACAGGAATGTTTTGGTCCTCTTAAGCATACTTATACTTATATAACAAACAGCTCTTTTTACTCCAGAAATATGACGGACATCTCTTTTTACTACAATCAATATACACAGACTCTGTATCAAATTTTAACGATCGTAACATACATAATTCAGATACACAATTTTATATTTACAATTTCGATATTTTTTTTAAAATGTTACTCCTCATGTTGTTTCTATACAACATCACAGTCTAAAACAATTTATTTTGATGACAATCTTTCCCAGCAAATTAGTACTTATTACTATTTTACGACATAACATTTTTGTGCTTTCTAAAACAAAATATGAATGCCGGTTCAAAAGATGTTAGTGATTTCCAATACGAAATAGGAGTTGTCATTCACAACATTTTTCCAATACATAATATGGCTTGCCATTCACGAATTTTTTGTGATTTCCAAAAATAATATAACTTGCCATTTACTACTTTACTACTTTTATCACTTATACTCTCACACAATGTTTATGGTCCACAAGTTATCACAAAAATTGCAAGGTGCTTCTTGGGGACAGACTATTTACGATAACCAAAACACAGATCGTTAAATATTTCCAAGTCCAAATGCATGCAAATGGTATATACTAAAACAGTTCCTCTCTCCTTTTACACTACACAGCGGTATGTTACATTCTGAGCACTTTGACCAAGTTTTTACTCCCCAGCCAGATTTAGTTTTAGTCCCGTTACGAAGGCACACTACACAGTACTTGGATTTGGTAATTCCAATGGATTTGTGATTTTCCAAACCTGGGGGTAATCCATTTCCAAAATCTTGTTGCTGGGGGTTCATCAACACTTGCTCCAAATGTACCCCTGAAAAATCAATAAATGAATTGGATCACTTTTCTTTTTATATATCTAAACTTTCTGGTAATTTTCAATACATGAAAAAATCAATCTGAGGTAAAGCATAGAATCTGCCTTGATAAAGTGTCTGTAACTGGACTGTCATTTAAGTCCAAAAATACAATATTAAGTTTCTTTCAACACTCTTATAAATAAAGCCATAATTCTAAATTTGTATTAATTATTTCCACAATAGTAACTTGGTCAAAATGCTTAACTTCAGCACACATATATAAGAACCCTTTACTGTATGCATCTTCATCCCTTGTAACAAAGTCAGCAAGCTAGTCCCTTTTCTAATTTGAAATTTCTGTTTTCACTGATGATTTCTGAAAAAAGCATCGTATCAATATAGAATCCACTAAATGAGTCCAATCCGCAACATCCACTACGCCACTTCACACAAATTGAAACTGCCTTGTTGAATTTAAAATTTCTTTTTCATAGGCAATTTCTTAAACTTAACCTTTAAAAAAGCATTATATAAATACACTGTTAGTCTACTAAAGGGACAAATCTACAACATCCACTATGCCACTTTATTAAAATGACAACCAATCACAACACTTGTTATATATAAAACATCAACCACTCAAATGCATCTGCTACATACACTGTATGAACCAAAATTCAAGTCTGAGACATCCACTGTACATTTTCATTTGAGAATTGCTCGGAATGAAACTGATAAAAGCAAAGTCGTTTATTTTTACACAGAGGCACATTACAAGCCGAGCACTTAGACCAAGTTTTAACACCGAATCCAGACTTTAGTTTGGTTCCGTTTCGATGACACATAACACAATACTTGGATACGGTCATGCTAACTAGACTATGTTGTTCACTTTGCCATTGTCTATCCCAGTCCGTCTTCATTGATGCCATTTTAGAGTAGGAAGCGGTAGTGTCTGAAAAGGACAAAATATTCCAATTCTAAGTGAAGTGAAGTGAGAAAAACTAAACTAGTTCATATAACTACACTATCTTACACCAAATTCAAACAAAGAGTTACTTAATAAACATATAATTCAATTGCCAATGACAAGAAACTGAAAACATAATTGCTTCTTACTCAGGCAGTTAATCCTCCTGTTTGTGTTCTTATTTGTATGTATATGTAATTATCATACTTGTATTGACTGTACACAGCCCCCCGGACGGTGTATTTGTACAATAAAGTATTTATGAATTTAATAAACAGAAAAACTGTTGGTCAGAGATTCAAATGACTTATTGAATTATCAGTTGAATTGCAAACTTGTTTGTTAAAAAGCTTGTAAACTAGTATACTTCTTAGAAAAAGGACAAAACATTCCAATTCTACTATCTTGTAAAGTAAAACAAACTAAAGGACTAAATATTCATGTTCCAACCAAGAATTGATAAAAATGAAGAAGTTTATTTGATGGCTTTTTTACCTCGTCTGCAAAGGACAAATCAATCGCGTCATTTAAAACATACTATTTCACAAGAAATATATACTTAATTGTCTGTTATTTCTCTTTCCAAGGTAGGAAGACATTACATCTTTTTCTTAATCAACAATGGAATCTCTCTCTCTCTCTGTCTCTCTCTCTCGTCGCCCACTGGTATCTGTTTATGTGGGTGCTTTCTAACATGAAAGTTAATCTTCGCTCAATTTTAACAAAATCATTAATTAGGTAGAATATTGCTCAAATTCACAGATCTTGAAATCAAGACAAATTTTAGGGGTAAACTGAAATTGTATATTGTTAATGAAATGAAAAATAGAAACAAATTTATATACCAACAATTGAGTTATAATCATTCTAACCTACAAATAAAGATTATTATCTTTATATTGGTGACAAAAGTGGAAAAAATTTCCTACCAATAGTCAATTCACATGACTCCTTACAGAAAATGTTCTGTTTTCTTGATCTTGTTTAGTAGTTTCCTCTCTGCTAAGATCCTCTTTTATCTCAATCCTTCCCTTCTCAACCTGATCTACATGAAATTGATAGAAACAGTTTCTATCAGTCCTGTAACTACACAGTGGTACATCACACAGGCAACATTTCTGACGGGTTTTGACCCCCCAACCAGACTTGGTTTTTCTCTTAGTAGCTAGACACACTACACAATGCCGGGGTTTATACAGACTAACAAGATTATGTCCCTTGAATGCATGTAGAGCTTCATTCCAATATCCGTATCCTTCGAGCATCATTGACTCGGTCGACAATCCTGAAAGAAAAGGACAGAGGAATGAAGTGTTGTTACATATTGTCATTAATGCATTTTCCATTTCAACAGTTCTTAAACTTGCATTCTGTAACAGAAGATGAGCAACATTAAACAATTTTATTAGTTTACACTTTACAGTTGATTTTTACACTTGACAGTTGAATCTCACAATTTACATTTGATTTTTTAATATCATTTTCTCCAAAAATTTAATTTACTGAAAAATGGCCACTTCTAATGCAGTCAATCTTGGTCATTCATCTGGATTTTAGCCTCATTAAATTGATCAAGGATCTGGCGATTGGCATGATAAATGTAATAACAGTTTCTCTCAGTTCTGTAACTACACAGGGGTACATCACACAGAGAACATATCTGTCGGGTCTTAACACCCCAGCCAGACTTTGTCTTAACTCGGTTAGCCTGACATACAACACAATTCTTGGTTTTAGGAAGACTGACAAGACGGTGACCCTCAAAGATAGGGAAATCCCGACTTTCTTTTGGCATCATGGAGTCCACTGACCCTGAAAGCACAAAAGGAAGCAAGATTTACTCTCAAATTACGAAAACGGTTTTAGGCTTCAACATTAACATGAAGAAAGATTGTCTTATTGCCCAGGTTAAAGGAGAAAGGACTAAATACAAATTTTTAAAATTTTGAACCTCAACTTTTAACATGAAGCCAAATGGGCCTTCCTTATTGTCCAGCGCAAAGGACAAATGAAGCACATTCATCTCTAAAATACAAAATTTACTATTTTGGGCCTCAATTTGAAGAATGAAGATGATGGGCCTTGTTGCTCACCTGAAATGTCAAGAGCAAAATTTACACCAAAATGTCAATATTTATTGTTGCTATTTTCATGCTTTGACAGATATGTTTAACTTTAAAAGAATTAGATACACATCTTCATTAAAATTAGGTATTCAACAAATGGTATGTAAACGGAAAGAATAGAAAAATGGTGTTTTAAGCCCAAGCAAAGCACATATCCCAGTGGTCAGTTTTGGATTGGTGTTGAAAACTAGAGCAACAAGAGAAACCCATCAACCATTGACAGGCAAACTGAAAACATTCTCACTTCCGGATATTTCAAGAGTGGTATTCAAACCTCAGATGCGAGAGGCACTGAAAGCCTTAAACAAGCTGAAACTGATGCCTATGTTTCCATTCATGGTAGCCAAAATCGCCATTGGCTACTAATTTCTGAGGAATTCTTGAAAAAATTAGCCTATTCTAGAAAATTTGTGGGAAAATACTTTAAAAAGGACTATATTTTTACAAATTTGGGAAATTTGGCTACTAATTATTTTACATTTATGGAAACCTAGTGATGCCCCAGTCGAGATTCTTTCACTTACATCAAGGTAGTGGGTTTCAGGATAGTGAAGGAAACCAGAGTGCCCTGAGAAAACCACAGAGGACCTGCCTATATCATAACATGAAGGTATAGGTACAGAAATGTCAGAGTGATAAGATTTATCGCATGTCACAGGGGCACTTTTACTGTGACATAGGGCATCTGATCTTAGTCTTGACACCATTCAACATGAATACCACTGTATTTCAGTGCTATTAATTCCTTATCTCTTAATTTTCTTCTACTCATGATTGAACATAAAAAAAAAATAATATTCATTTCAACTTTTATTAGATTTATTAAATTTTTAAATGTGTAGATATATCATAATAATGATCAACAGAATGTTCCTCATCACTGTTCTTGAATTTTTAAATTGACAAAATGTTACATGAATTAAAACACAATAATAAATAGCTTATCATGTCACCTTGCAAACCTCCAAAAATTAACCACAAATTCTATGCAAATATCTCTTCTGAGATGGACACAACCCAAAATGTTTGGAAATTAAATTCCAAATATATATACTACACATGCATTACACACACTAACATATGTTACACATGCACATACTGATCATACACTACTAGTCCATATTGAAAACACTGCACATATACAAATTCAATACAGTCGAACCCGGTTAATCGCATAGGCTCCGTGATTCAAAATTCTATGCGATTAACCGATATATGCGATTAACCGATAAGCAAGAATATCCGATGTCGGGACTCGAGACGCATGCTGGGGGGGTCTACATCTACAGTTGTCATAAAGTACATTGTACTTGTAAATAATTTCAGAATAAGTAACATGTCTACACTTCTTGTTTTAAACAAAAAGAAAGATGATAATCCCGAGAATAAAATAATTTAAAAAGTGTTTGTTGTTGTCGTTTTTTAGCCACGAGTTGAATAGAATACAAAAACTTGATAACTTCCGGTTTGATAGTATTACTTAGAAGTGTAACATGTGCTCGATAATGTGTAAAAAAACGGCATCTACATCAAGTTATTAAAACGATATTTTTTTAATAATTTTATTAAGTTATAATAATTTTTAAGTTGTAAAATAAGAAACTTAGGAAAAATTCCATGAAAATAAATTCCGTCTATTGGTGAAGTAACTGAACTTTTTGTTAGTTTCTTCTTTTTTCGGATCACCATCAAAGATCGTGATTAACAACATTAGAACTTTTTCTAATTTTAATTGCAGTTTTTATTCCAATCGTTGTTATTTTAATAATCAAAGTGTTGTCTCCTGTGATCATAGAATAATCCCCGATGTTTACTTTACTATCATTGGTTTCAGTTTCTTAACCTACCACTGTGTTTTTTTAACAATTAAAATTATAACTGACATATGTCACTGAAGTTACTGTTTGTATCGGAATATTTACACTATTAAAACTTCAAACAGCTCTAAATGGCTAATCGGAATGACCCATTGTAAATAAGTTAAACACCTGTGAGTTCTGTTAGGTTTTGTGTCATCGGCGATACACATTTTAGTAAATTCCCGATAAGGGAGACAAACCAATAAAATATTCAAAATGGCGACTGCTTTACTGGAGTACCGCGATATGTTCAGACAGAAGGAAAAAATACAAAACACAAACAAGTAAACACAATTTATACAACACATTTTATTCATTAAATACAAATGTTCTTCTACGTCTGTATAATAAACATATTTGACACTTTCCCTTGATAACGGTGACGATCTTGGATTTGTCACAAAACCTGGAAATGAAATCAAGTGCACATCGTATTTTGAAGAAAAATTATGATATTTTTTTAAAATCCTAGGGTTTTGGGATCGGGTCGGGAAATTTTCTATGCGATTAACCGGAGTTGGGCATTTTTGGCTATGCAATTATGCGGGTAATTTTCAATAGAATAAATAAGAAATGGTTTTGGATTTCAAAATCCTATGCCATTAACCGATTTATGCGATTATCCGATATGCAATTAAGTGGTTTCGACTGTATACACCACACATATGCATACTGGACATACATACTCTCATTAAAACTGGTCAAATAACACAATATTTCACAACAAAAGAATTACTCTACATCATATGTTCTAAACCATCTGTGCCTTCTTGTTGGCAAGATATGATACTGAAAACTTTTTATAAGATTGTTTTTATTTGTTTAAAATAGATATTTTGCTTTTCAAAATTTTGGCAACATTTAATCAATGTAACATATAAACAGACTCAAAAGAGAATGTGTAACTTTTTGGTTTTATACTGGAAATCTAATTAAGTTATTACAAGTTTAACCTTATCAAATGTTCTTGAAATACCTGAATTAAATGTCTACACTTTGTAGCAAAATATTTTAAGTTTGTGTCTGCTGTTGCCATGACAATACACAACATTGCAAATTTCACATTTTACCAATTAATGTCGAAATAAATTTAACATTCACATTGAAATATTAATCTTTCATTGATTCTCCAAAGGAAAATCATCGTAATGAGGGGCGGGCACACTCTCGTCCACATGTGTCAACCTATGATACAAAACAAAACAATTCCTGGGTCCCCTACAAAGGGGCACTCTGCATGCTTGGCAGATATAATAGCTTCGTATACTCCTTCCGTTTTTTGTTTTGTTATTTACAATTTTACAATAAGCACAGGCTTTTAAGATTTTTCCCTCAGTGTAATCCACTTTATGCCCAGGGGGTACGTAATAAGAAGGTGTACCCTGGGGATAGTCTACGGTAAATATCTTCCTTCCATATGGTCCCTCCTCTGAAAGGATAAAGTGGAAACAATTTTAGTGTTAGGTGATGACCAGATAGAATTTGTTTCTTTAACTAAGAATTACTTATTCTCAATTGAAAAATTTTAACTAAGAAAAGTTATAACTGAAATGGGATGAACTGTGTCCCCAGGTTTTGTATGATTTAAATACAAGTAGTCAATGTCACATCTACTCAACCACCCAAAGATATCCATAGCAGCAAAATGTCCAAAAACTGTAAAATACTAACATTAAGTTTGCCACAAATCTACAAAAATCACTTATCAAAGTACTTGTAAATTTTATCGCAATGTTTCCTCACACTTGCCACAAAGTTTACACACCAAATTAAAAGTTCCGATGTTGGCTACAATTTTTATTCATTAGCTGACAATCTCAAGTTGCCAAAATTGGCTACACTTTTTATCCATTAATTGACAAGATTCAAAATTTGCTACACTTGCCAACCTTGCGTGCCCAAAATTGGCTAAACTTTTTATCCATTAACTGCGAACTTTATACATCAAGCAGAATTTGTTGAGCTAAAGTGTTCCATATTTCCCAGACTTTCATTTATTAACTGGTGATAATGTGCAAAACAGCTTCTAGGGCCTGTATCACGACATAATGGTATATTACACACATTGCATTTGTAATATGTCTTTATACGCCAGCCACAACTAGTTTTCACTTTATTTATTTGACAATAAACACATCCTTTTAGCATTTTTCCTTCTGTATAGACTAATTTGTGTTCAACTGGTGCTTGTGGATTAATTTCCACGCGACCTTGACGTGACATGAAGTTCACTGCCGACAGGGGCTCTGAAAGGAGAAAGAAACGCAATGGTTATGCCTTAATATCCAAATGGTTTTTTTTTCTTCCAAAAACAGTTTTTCTATCAACACAATACATTTAATTACAACAATTATTTGATAAACATTTCAAATTTTAAATGACAGCAAGCACCTGCTGCAAGTGCCATCAAAATGTCAGTTCTGCTGAATATCTGATCACAAGTATTTTAAACCTGAATATTTTAACAGAAAGTCCCAAGTCTCCACTCCTAAGGAATCAATCTGCTATTAAAACTGTGTTCCAATGGAACAGAAACGTTCTATTCATAAAGCCCATAAATTCATCTGTTATATCTTTACTTGCATAGCAACAGTTTCACCCAAAATTTCAAAGCTCACTTATCAAGTGTAGAATTTAGCCCCTTCCATCCCCGTCGTTTTCAGCCATTCATGATACTGAATAAAACAATTTCTACTCTTGCTAATACACAGAGGCACATCACAAACTGTACACTTGTAATGAGTTTGAACGATTCTCCCACAAGGAACACGTCTTCCGATTTTCCGACAATACACACAAGATTTGGCATATGACAACTCGATTCGTGTTAATTGGTGACCCTCATAACTCTGAGAAATTAAATGTTCATAAACAGTAGATGATAGTTGTGTTTGTTCTGTCGTCATAAAATTTTCTTCGCTTGCAAGCGTTTCTTGGTTTGGAAATTTGAGGCCCATTTTTAAATCGAGTCTTTCAGGATAATTGACACCTTGCTTTGATGATTTCAACATATGTGGACCTCCTGAAAGCGGAAAGAAAGTTCAAATTAGAAATTAATGCCCATTTTTTTCCTTCATTTTTGTAACATCCATTACTGTAATAATTATCGTTTTTGCAAATGAATCTGACCAAACAAAATTCATTCAAACTTCCCAATACCGACATGTCAATCATATTCTTTACTCATGTGTCAATCATAGTCTTGACAAGTCAAATTACTTGCAAATTAAAATTACCTAAGTTTGCTATTCCTGTAAAAACAATATTTCTTTGGTAATTGCTATCTACACATTTTCCATAATGAGGTTCACTATGTTGTATGACGGTGGACAGGATTATATTTGCAAGACTATTTCAAGTTTCTTTACTTGTAAATCTTGTAATCAAAGACACACACGGATGGAATTTTTCTAGATGCCTAAATCCAAGCTATACATGAGAACAGTAAAACTAGATTAAGGGTTTTACTTAGATCCAGGATTGCCCTGGATATCTTTGATGTTTCATAGTTCCATATCCCTTTCATTCTTTATTTTAATTACACACCTGGTGAGTGTAGCTAACTAAACAGGAGGTGCTCACCTGGCCTCATTTTCCTGGTGGAAGTTAACATGTTTAATCGAATTTGTCATTTTCATAGTTTCGAGTTTGCTTCTGGATTGTATTTGGGACATGGATTAATATGTTTAAGTTAATCGGATGTTAATATTATTATTTATAATGTTTCCTGTTAGTCAGTGCTGGAATTATGCTAAAAATTTAATTTGCCTGAAACAAAGAATTTCAGTTTTCAAATGAAAATTATAGGTCTAAATATAGCATATTGGCCCAAATATCTAGTCTTATTTTTCCAGGGTACATTTTATCCAGCTTATATTATCTGTTATATCAGTTTATCATATTCTAAATTGGGCATAAATCTATTTATATTTCTGACAAAGAGGCCATTTCGATCCATTTCAAATTTAAACAACATCAATTTCAATTAAAAGTGCAGTTTTAACTGTATTGACTATTCTCAAAGGGAGATGTATGCAATATTTTATAGTGCAATCTGCGGTGCCCCAGACAGTGGTGGAAACTACACAACAACATCCTGGTATCGTTGTATATATCAGCTTAGTAATGAACACTTATTCTAGTCATATCAATTTATTACTAATTTTATGCTTAATTTCATTGTGACAATTCATTTTACACATTTCTGCCCTATACCTTTCACAAAGCTAACAACCAGAATTCTAAACAGAAATTTTAAAAATGTATATTATGCAAATCATTGAAATAATTTTATTGTTTATTCAATCAATGTAAATACATGAAACATTCTACTTGTTCAGCTACATAGTCAATCAAAGTACTGAAAGTGCTGAAGTCAGTCACCTCCATCTTATAAAACCTTCACACAGCTTTACTAACAGAATTTACAGTATACTGAAGCCAGTCACTCACCTACATCTTATAAAACCTTCACACAGCTTTACTAACAGAATCTACAGTGAACTATATAGTTTTCAATGTAAATTAAATCTCATTTTCAATCTCCTACTTTTAAAATTCTAAAATTTAAAATTTTTATTGCTTAAATTTACGAAATCTGAACTTCCTAGTGTACGTCAAAGTTTCTTGCTAAACAATTTCAGTTAATAACTTAAAAACATGTTTATGTAGAAAACATTTCAACAGAGGTTAAAAGTGTTTGGATTATGAAATTATAGCTCCTTGTATCAGAAGTTTCCTGCAACAATTTTTCATAATCAGTAATTTAAAATCATGTTTATGAACATTTCAACCAAGTGGAAAAGTTGTGAGCTCTTCATCCTGGGCATTGTCATCGGAATATAAATTATGATACAAATTAAAACAATTTCTTTTTCCGCTGCACAAGGGTAGATCACATTCTGCACACATATAATATGTTTGTGCTATTCTACCACTGGGTTGGCGCCTACCAACCATTCGACAATAAGCACACGACTTTGCATATGATGACCCAGAACGAACAAGGTTATGTTGTATCATTGGAGATGTCGTATATTCCGTTTCCTTTGGTCCGGTAAATTTTTCAACTTTAATCTCGGATTTAGTAAGTATTTTATATTTCTTCTCCATCCCTGAAAGTTTAAAATAATTTCCCATTAGAATATATTTATCAGGGATAAACACCTACTATGCCATTCAATAAACAAATCTAAATCAATTTTAAATTATACTAATTTATTTGGAATAAACATCAATTTTCAGTTAATCATTTATTCATTTTTTTGGACTAAACTGAATGTAATCATCATGAAAATATACAGTACATATTTAAATGCATACACAATATAATGATTATGTATTATCAGGATTATGACATTGGACTACATACCAATAATAATTTAACAAGCAATCAAAAAGACAAAATTCAGACAATTGACATATTGCTGGTCACGCCTACAATGTTCCGACAAAGGCTGCCATCATGGTACCAAAGCAGCATCACGGCAACTAATGACGTTCTAGTGTCAGTGACATCATTAAACCCCGCAATTCAGGCCGAGTTTTCATTCTGTTTGCGTGTAATTCAAGCAGGTCAGGCCTTTGTCAGAACATTGTGGGCGTGGTCAGCCATACATCAATTTAACTACCGACCTATCATCAAAACTAGAATTATTATACAAGTACATCTGTACTAACACAAACAAAATGGAAAATAAAATGTTCAATCATTTAGAATCAAAATCTTTCATAACAATGCAACACTTAAAGTCATTTAGTATATACACCAAATCATTCAAGAGACAGGATATGATGAAGAGATACTTAAAGTGTGTGGCTCATTCTACGTAATAAAGCCTTTTATAGTCCATCCACAATATTTTGGCAGTGTTTATAAACATGGAAGAGTCTATATTATATAAATAGGGATGATTTTGACAAATGCACTAATTAAGGCATTAATATATGCATACGATAACTGTGATTTATACCTATTTGTGTAGATTAGACTTGTCTGTGTTTATAAAGATTCTGCCAAAAATATCGCTGACAAACTATACTAATTTATTTCAAAAATGCCTAATAAAAAAATCGACTATGTATACATTGCACAACATATGGTATAAATCATTTATGACTTTCATAAATTTTACAAATGCCTTTCAAAAGTCAGGATGCAAAACCAGGAATTGACATTATTATTGCTTTTTTTTTTCTTTTCACATTCCCAACTTCTAGTTTTGAGGTTCTATCCTATGGGATTTCATGTGTGTTTTAAGACGACTTTCATGCATGAAGAACTTTTGACATATGTGACATTGAGGACCACGCGTCAATGTTTTATGAACCATGGCAATATGTTCCTTATAGCCATTGGCAGATAAAAACCCTTTGTTACATTCATAACAGAAGGCATAATGTGTCCTTCCATGGATTTGTAAGGAATGGCTTTGCAGGTCACTTTCAGTTTTAAACCTTTGGTTACAAATTCGACATTCAAAATTGGGCAAAACTTGCAATTCCTGTGACTGGATGACAAAATAAGCCTTTTCCTGTCCACCTTGTTCTTCAAACTTGCTTTGTCCTAGAAAATACAAAATTCTTTCTTAGAGATCTATATAGCTCATCAAGTGATATTTTTGGCCTCAAAGTATCAAATACCTACTACTACTGGCTTTTGAACCAAATACTCATTATCTCCATTTGTATCTAATTACTTTTATCTCCCTTTGTAGCCAATACTGATTATCTCTGTTTGTAGCCAATACCTATTATCTCCCTTTGTATCCAATACTGAATATCTCCCTTTGTATCAATTTGTATGTCCATTACACAATTCACTACAATCCTCTTGAAAATCTTCAACAAATATTTCAAAATACAAGAACCATTTCCAATATCATAAGTCACTTTTTGAATGTTACATTTCATATGCATTTGGAAATTAGACCATTATATAAAGTCATATGCATAAAAAATTTCAAAGTACACTACTCTGATGTTACAAGTTTAATTTTTTATGTTATATTTGGAAAATGGATCCATAGTCATACAAGTCATATCCACATAACATACAATCAATAGTTCTAGCTTTCTATTAATATGAGTCACTAAATTCTACCGATATATCATAGTTCTAGCCTTCTTTTAATATGAGTCACTAAATTCTACCGATATATCATAGTTCTAGTTCTTGTTGATATCGGTCACTAAATTCTACCAATATATCAAAGAAGATACATAGCACAATAATTCTAACTTTTTTCTAATATCTCAGGCCAGACTATTTTAAGGATACATCAAAGGACATGCATGACGGGCATTCATATTCTGAACAGGGACTAGCAGATATGTTGCCTCAAGTTGTATTCATGCTTGTACGATTTATTGCATTTATCACATTTGTAACGTTTGTCCATGGAGTGACTCTTCAGGTGATATTTCAGACGACTTTCATGCATAAAGTACTTGTGACATATGGGACACTGAGGACCTGAATGCAGTGTGTTATGGACCATGGCGATGTGTTCCTTGAAGCCATTGACGGATATAAACCCTTTAGAACATTTATCACAGAAGGCAAAATGTAACCTTCCATGAACTTCTAATGAATGATTTTGCACTTCGCTCTCAGATTTGTATCCTTTGTTACAAAATCGGCAACTAAAAGTGGTCTCAACCTGCGGTTCCTGTGTGCCATGCCCAGCCTGTGCTTTAAAATCATCTGGTCCTAGAAAATACAAAATTGCTTTTTAGAGATCTCTCAAAGCTCGAAAAATTAAAGTGAAACAATTTTGACTTGGGATGCAAAATCACATTAAACAAGGTCAAACAAAAGAAACTATTTTTTAGCATGCTATCATTCCCCGAATAGAAAACTACTTTCTTCAATTTAAAACTGTGACATATGTAAACAACTTGTTTCTAAAACTGTGATGCTCTTTGAAGCTTTTTTTTTTCATTTTAAAACTATGATGCCTCATGTAAACTACTTTCACTATTTTCTTTTCAAACTATACAATGCCAAATACTGCCCTAATACAAATTGATCTACACAATAGATTTGGAAGACATTATTTGTATACATCTATGTGACAGACCTTCCATTATGCTACACAAATTTCAACACTTTAACACACAAAATCTTTATTCAAGTCTCTTCTTTTTATTTCAGACTTGCACAAAAAACCCAGCCTATCCATTTTCCTTCAAAAATATACTTCAAAAACACATTTCCAGTCCATCCATTTCCCTTTAACCCAATCTACACAATCCATTTTTCTTAACAAAAATGTACTCATTTCTTTTCAATCAATCAAAAAGCATTAAAAATTGCTTTGAACATTGTCTTTTGAGGATGAGGTTAAAAATGTACAATTTATAAAACTTGTTCAATTTTATTGAAAGAGGTTTGGAATTCTGCATTTCAGTTCTGCTGTGATGTGAGCAGACAGGTGTGACCCTTTAGGTTGTACTTATGCTTATAGGACTTTAAGCAAATCGGACATTGGTACTGCCTATCTTCAGAATGACTCTTCATGTGTATCACAAGTCGGCTGTTGCATGTAAAGTACTTCCCACATATACTACAAGTGGAACCAGTCGCGCCCGAGTTATGAGTAGTCAAGAGATGTTCTGTATCCAATGGATGAAAAGAAACACTTTCCACTGTCTACAAACTTCGAGGTAGTCTTTCCCATGTGTCCTTAACAGGTGATCTTTCAATTCTAACTCGCTGTTACAAGTTGTTTGACAAAATTTACAAGTGAAATTTATAAATCTGTCAATGTCGATATTTTTGAAAACAGATGCATCAAAAATGTCAGGTGGTCTAAATGGCATTTTGGCTATCGGCTTGCTTGGATTGGCTCCTCCTATAAAAGAAAGAATTACTGATGATTCTTTCATTACTCTAGCTGAATGGCTATATCTATTTAGAAAAATCTAATTTCTAAAGAAATGTGTAAGCAACATAAAACAATGGTTCATACTGAATACAAATAAACACTCCCCCCCTCAAAAAAAATTTAGTCCTGTGTTCATTTCTAAAGAAATGGCTTTAAAACTCATTATTCATGATTAGAAGTCAACAGTCTGGTGGAAACATTAATACAGAGCTGGTTTGCAGGAATGACCTTTCAAATGAAATTTGTGTTTGTATGATTTCTTGCAAATCGGACAAGTATGATGTTGTTCGGCGGTATGACTTTTCATATGTGTCTTCAGTCTACTTTCTCGTGGCAAGACCTTTCCACAAATCGGACAGGAAACCCCGACAAATTGTCCATGTCCATGAATCACATTCTTATGGTCCTGAAAGCCAGATGCAGAGAAGAAAACCTTGCCACATTGTTTACACATCTCCAAGTAGTCTTTTCCATGTGCTTGGACAAGGTGCTCCTTGAGTTGACTGACATACTCAAAGTTTCTATGGCAAAATTTGCAAAAACAATCAACCTTCAGGTCAAATTCAGACTGACAGGTGGCTTGATTCATAGTAAAATTTCCTTGCTGGAACTGAAACGATTCCATATTTTCATCTTCAACCAAACCAGTTCCTAGTTAATTAAGAAAAAGAAGTACTTTGTAAAGCACACCAAAATTTCTCATATCAAAACTCATGTGATTTATTCTTAAAGAACTGAAAAACAAACTACTATTTAAGGTCTATCGGTACACTTTATACATTCTTAACTTTAATACTTTCATCACAGAAACATAGTTACAAAATCTACATTGAACACCTCTATATTGAGACCTACTGTTCATAAAGAACATTGTTTTAAAAGTCCCTTTACTTCATATATCATCAAGAACCCCTCTATATATAGACTGACTGTCTATGACGTCCTTTGAGCTGAAAACACTATATTTGGACATAAGTGTTGTTGATACATGTAATATTATTATCAGCCAGCTCACAATCTATACTGCCACAAATTGACTCATTGAGTATGTAAATTTATAAGGTTGATTTGACATTTTTTACCACTTCACTATTAACTCACGTTTCATACACCTCTCAACATAACTACAGTAAAACCTCGTTTTAATGCTCCTCCATAACTTTGCCACTTCCCTTATTGCCACACTATTTTTAAGTCCCAAAATCCATTTTGTTTATGTTTTTCTTTATTCACCTCCCCGTTAATCGCTTAACCACTTTATAATGCCAAATTTGACTGAACAGTGGCGATGAATCAAGATTTTACTGTAGTTCAGCATGTATGTATCTTACATTAGTTCAATTTTAACAAAATGAATGAATATCCAAATACTCTATTCTTAAAACTAATTTATAATGCTTGTTGATCGAAAGTTTAAAGTACAGTCAAACCTGCCTTCAAGGCCACCTCTATACAAGGGTTTGACTGTATATCCAGTATCCTTAATTTGATTTACAAATGTGATCCTTCAAGTTAAACTTATGTTTATATGACTTCTTACACACAGGGCAAGTGAAATGAGTTTGATTTGAGTGACTTTTCATGTGCGTTCTAAGTCTACTTTCCCTCGGACAGTATTTGCCACATATGGGACACTGTTTCCCATCAAACTTTTCCCTTCTATGAACTAACTTAATATGATCATTGTAGCCACTAGCGGAGAAAAACACTTTGCCGCAGTCTCCACACACTGCTAAATAATCCTTTCCATGTGCTTGATACAAATGTTGCCGCAAGTCGCCTTCATATTGAAACAGCACACCACAGTACTTGCATGGACAATTTATTATTAGCTGGTTGGGGTTACTTATTGTACTTTGGTTTCCAGCATGTAACTTATTATCCTGAGATGGGAAATATTCCAGAATGTCCTCAAATCTTCCAGGTGTTGTGCCTAAGTAAAAAGAACAAGAAGTCCAAGGAATTATAGGTCCAATATCTTGACATATCAATGCAAATAAGTAATAAAAGTCATTGAATTAGCTGCCATACTAATTCTATTCTTTGATAGTGATTGATTTGGGATTTTAAACCTTTCTTTTATGAAAATAAATATTGATTTCACAATAAATAAATCCAATCCTTCTTTTCATTTTGGCAATTGCTGAACATCTAAAATATCTTGCGCCCCCTTGGATATCTCTACACCAGCTGTATGAATAATCAAATAAATGCTCAAATTTTGGTATACTTGGCATACAACAGTGCACACTTTTTTAAATTTTACTTTTAAGAACTTCTTAAACAATTATTTATATTTTGCTCTATGGGCTCTTTTAAAAACTTAATAGAAATAAATTCACATTTTCACACTGATGCCCTTTGGTTCTAATGGTCAAGGCAACAGCTTCTACAATGCCTTTGTCACTATACTGCCACTAACATTTAAATTTCTAAAATTTGTGGGAAAACATATCACTTCTGCAAATAAGGTCTATAAGGTCTACAAGTACAATGCTTAAAATGAAGTCATGTTTGTATGACTTTCTGACATATTTGAGCGATTTACATTTCAATGTTTGCATAACAAAGCTCAGCAAATTTTTTGATGTACTCTTTTTCTCCACCATCCCAGAACTGACCATCTACCTCAATATTTGTAAAAAACAATCCAGAACTGACCATCTACCTCAATATTTGTAAAAAACAATCTTCACTTCGGCAAAATAATCATTACTCCTTTTGTATGAGCAAGATCTATTATCTGGTACAATATTTATGCAAAAGACATTTTGCTAGATTTTGTAATAATTTTTTAAGCTTACAATAACAAAATAAGTTAATTTTAATTATTGTTTATTACATATCCAATATATGTTTAGAAACATATACATGTATTAAATATATAAATATAGTTTAATACTGTAAAACATGAAATTTTCACGTGCATGTTATTCATCAACGAGTTCATAAATAATATGCGCGAGATAAATTTGATCGAATAAATATGAATGGACTTTTACATGAGGGGCTCATGATGGAATCGGGCTCACAACGGGATATCGCGAAAATTTCATGCCGCGAAATGACTTTGATACAAATATCGCGAAAATATCATGCCGCGAAAATAAAGTGTTTTACAGTACCAATTAAGTAAAATAATACATTAGTAGCTAAATAATGAATAAATAATTACAGTCCAACCTGCCTTTAAAGCCACCTCTATATAAGGACCACCTGCTTATAAAGGCCAGTAGAATTGTATCCCAATTGTTCTTTATGCATATTATTTGAACCTGTATAAAAAGGTCACCTGCCCATAAAGGCATTGTATGCATGTGCAATTTATAAAAACAATACAAAAACCTTCAAATCATTATCAGACCCATTCCAACTTAAGTTGTGTGCACATAGTCTAACTCACACTAAAGTTTTAAGCGCTCACAAACCCACTCACTCAAGTTGTTTGCACTTATTTACATATGGATGTGGTTGTGTGCATGTCTAGTAATGCAGTTGTACATATATTTAAATTTCTCATTATGAGGTTGTATTACTTGGTCAATCCATGTGCATTCACAATATCCAAACCAGAGAAACAAGTTCATCCTTGTACAAGAGGAAGCAAATACTGTATAACCAGAAATATTTGCGATGTATTAATATTCACGTTTTTTACGGTCAAGTCTCAACCACGAAAATATATACACCACTAAGTGAAAAAAATATAAATGGCCCCACCAACACTGATAATGTCAATCTTATGATATGGGGCTTCAATTCCGCATTTTATTTGCCAATTCGTCTTGTGAATTTTAGTAGATATCAGTAATTTAATGTTATTCCTACCAACTTGTCAACCGCGAAAGTTAAAGTACACGCCAACAAGTTGCTGAATGTAAAACTGCGAAAGTTTCTACCCGCGAATATTTCTCATTATATATACAGTACTCTGGTGTCTTCTCTCTCTCTCTTGAAATAATGTGCTCTAGTCAGGTTATTTGTTTTGTTTGCAGACATGATCCTTTAAATTAAATTTATGTTTATAGGATTTGTTACACAGTGGACAAGTGAAGTGAGTTTCACTGGAGTGACTTTTCAAATGTGTGCGAAGACGACTTTCCCTTGGAAAATATTTTCCACATATGGAACACTGGAATACATCTTCCGAATTGGAATTTCCATGGGCCAGTTTTATGTGATCGTTGAAACCGTTTGATGAATAGAAAACCTTCCCACAATCCTTACAAACGGCCAGATAATTTTTTCTGTGCACTCGAAATATATGTTGTCTGAACAGACTTTCGTCTGTAAATGGCATGGTGCAGTATTTACAAAAGAGAAAGGATGTCCAATTTTTACTGCCCTGCGTGTGGTTGCCCGTTTGGTCATCTTTATCCGGGTATGTGAAATCAGCAACCGCAGCCGTCCCTAAGTAAAAAGAATAATAATCCCAGGAATTAAAACACACGATTAAATTTTTCAGAAGTATAAAAATGGAAAAAAGTAAAATAAAACTAATTTCTACCAAAAAGAATATAACAATTGACTACTCTAGATCAAGTTCACTACCCTAGGTCTACTTAGCTTAGGCATATCATGTTTTGTTCTTACAATAAAGGTGTCAACTAATAAGTGCAATTTTGGCAAACTTCCAATTTTATAAATTGTTAAAAGAACACACTTTTAATCAAATTATTTTTATCTACTGATAAATAAATATATAAAATAGCTCAACAGAAAGTTTAAATCAAGTTTGGTCCAAAAATACTGCAATACTACACCAAAAGGAAGAATGTTTCCCACCCTGCATTCAAGTCAAGTTTATTTTAAGGCTGTCAGTTTATGGATGTTGGAGGAAACTGGAGTCCCCAAAGTCACCTAAGACCTCAAGCTATTGAAATAAAAACTTCCCTCACAATGGGATTTGCCAGAAGATCAAATATAATTTAGAACAAAGTGGTAAATGGCACGAATACCAAAGAGTTACCACCAGATACCATCCAATGGCCGTATTAATCCATTGGTCTTCATTTCATTTTTTTACCAGTGTTCTGTTTATTCTGGGTTTATTTGTTTTTCATTTCAAGTGCATTTTAATGTGCTCCATGGTCACCAACCAATGCCTACAGCAAGACAATTTATTCAGTGATATCTTTACCTTTGCTTGTATATACATGAAGCAAAGAGGGATCGGAATAAATGGTACTTCCACTTAGGCAGATTTTGGAAGCTGTTGGGAAAAGGGAGAGGTCAGAGAAAACCTTCAAGCTTCATTGAGCAAGCTAATTGACATTACTTCTCCTACTAGGATCCATGAATCGGACATGGACAGCTGAGCGGCTTTGTCATTCATATGTAAGCCACTCGGGTATCCATGAAGTCAAAACAACCTTAACATCTAGCACTGAAATTTTTATTTTTAAAGCCTTTTGATGAACAAGATGTGCAGGCTATCTATGGCATACATATCTACTTGTGCCTTTGATGAACAAGATGTGCAGGCCATCAATGCCATACAGAAGTTTTTCTTCAAATATAGATCTACTTAACCCCATGTATAGGTGACAAAACACCAATCTTCATTTCACTATGACACAAAAACAAAATCAGAATATTTTGAACAAACTTTTTAATCAACCATCTGGTTTTTTAATGACAACATCAAATAATGATTAGAACTACCTCCATATACAATAATACAATTATAATACATGTACATCTATATAGACTTGTATTCTCTAGATTTTAAATCTATCGGGTAAGAAGATAGTCACCCGCTGCAGCAAGTAGGAGAAAAGAGAAGAAAGAGGCATTAAGGACACAGTTTTTAATTTGGCAACACAATAATGTAACTTTTTAGATGTGTATATATCGTGCTCGCAAGTTTTTTCATGGATGGACATTTTCATTTTCAAATTTCACTGGAACAACAGCTAGCAAACATGCTTTTATTTAATATTTTAACGATTTTAAGACTAATTGCCAAGTTGGACATTTTTATTTTGAAATTTTTAACAATGGCTTACTGCTTAACATGAAATGTCAGATTGGAAACAATTTTTAACAATGCATTTTTGTTTTTTCAAAAACTTGCATCACTACTTATCACTTGGACAATGGCTTCCTGCTTTTAACCAATCAACATGAATGTCACATCGGATATTTTTGTTCTCAACATAGGACAAAACATTTTTGTTCTTACACTTTCACAATCATTAATCACCAAGACAAGGAATGGCCTACTGCTTTTTACCACTGAACATGTAATATCAAGTTTCAGTACTTTTGTTCTTAATTAATTTTTTTTTTTTTTTTTTTTGGTTCTCAAACTTTCATCATCATTTACGTATATGGTTTACAGGAATGTCCCTTAAGACAGTGTTTATGCTTAAACAGCTTGTTACATACTGGACATTTGATATCGCCCCTTTTGTTATGACTCTTCATGTGGATCAGAAGTTTACTTTGGCACGTAAATAACTTGCCGCACACTCGGCACTGTGGACCTCCCTCTAGAGTGCTGTGTGTGATACTGACATGATAATTGAACCCAAAAGCCGAGAAGAAACACTTTCCGCACAAGACACAGATTTTGAGATAATCTTTTCCGTGAGAAGATCTCAGGTGTTGTCTCAAACTGTCTTCAGATTGGAAGTACTGGTGACAAAATTTACATTGGGCATGGAAACCCTGAGCACTTTTATTCCAATCATATGTTTCGTGAGACCAATTTCCTTCTTCGTACATTTCGTCAGATATCATTTCCAATGCCGGGTTCATTCCAGGATCACCACCTAACAAAAGAAAGCACTCTGGGTAACTATGTTTAAGTTAACTGTATCTATTGTTTTAAACTAGAAATCGAAAATAATCGACTGTTTAATCATTAAATATTTACGACCGTGTTATGGAAATTTCCTAAAGTTAAAAGGCTACAATCTCCCTTTACAACCTCTGATAAACAAATGAAAAAAAAATCATGAATATGCCTACCTAGAATTTTATATTTCAATTCACAAGTTACTTAATGCAATAGTAACAAAGTACCTGCAACCTTAACCCCTGCCACTTTTCCTGCCTAATTAATGCTGTGGCATCATTTTGCACAAATTTGCAGTATACAATAAGAGGTGACTAAATAAAATAAAAATTGACAGCTATCAAATCCCTCAAGGTAACTAGATTCTTAGCTTCAACTCACTACAGTCACACTTTGACCGATCTTTGTATCAGTTCAACAACCAAAGGCATTTATTATATCTATTACATCTCCACCATTTTCAGATTTTTTTAAATTCGATATTTCTCATTTCTTTTTTATACTTTTATTACCAATTAGTGTACATCACATCACTACCAACAACGACAAGTTTAAAATGAGAATTAAAATGTTAAAATTAACAATTCAAAACTTCAATTTTAAATTTAAACCAGTATAAAGCAGAGATGCAGATTTTAATTTCAACAAAATACCGCTTTTGTGGTAAGCACTAAAATCCATCAATCTCTGAGTAATGTCTTTTATTGGTCCAGCTCTACATGTGTTTAAAGGTTTCCTAAACACTTTGACACAGAATATCTCGGGAATGCAAACATCAAGATTTATAAATCTTGTGTTGTTTTTTAATTGAAGGTATGATAAATTAACTTATACATGTGTTTCAATAATTTGAAACACTTTGGACACAAAATATCTCGGGAGTGCAAACACCAAGATCCATTAATCTTGCGAAGTCTTTTATTTGCAGGAATGGTTAGTCGAACTATACTAGTGTTAAAATGATTTCTAACATTTGGGACACCAAATATCTCGAGTGTAAGCGCAAAGATCCATAAATCTCGTGTTTTTTATTTGCAGGCATGATTCGTCAAACTATACTTGTGTTTAAAGGATTTCAAACACTTTGGACACTGAATATCTCTTTCCTCTGAGTGACACTTCATGTGTATAGAGAGTTTACTTGGACATGTGAAAAACTTGCCGCAAACGTTACACTGTGGACCAGATTCTAATGTGGTATGAACAATACTGATGTGATTACTATAACCAAAAGCCGAGAAAAAATATTTTCCACAAAGGGAGCAAACTTTAAGATAGTCTTTGCCGTGATCAGATTTCAGATGTTTTCGCAACATGTCTTCCGTCCGGAAATACTGGTAACAGAATTTACAAGGCGTTAGCAATATCATGTTTGTGTTAGGTGGTAACATATCTTGAGCTCTCCCGTGAAACGTATCCGCTTGACCAGAGGTTGATTCGAATGTCTGGTATGTGCCTGTATCTTCTTCACCTAACAAAAGAAAATTAACCAATGCCAGTACACTTCTTGTTTTAAGCAAAATCTCACATATATTCTTTTAAAATAGAGATATGTCACCTTAAAATCGCTTACATACAGCGCTAAGAGTCACTTTAAAATTTGTCAACATGCAGACCCTTGAGTCACTTTTAACAATGGTCAATCATTTTGGTTACTAACATTATATATACCAGCGCTTTATGGTCTTTTTGCTCCATATTTCAGTCAAAAAAGAACCAATATATAAAGACATACTGTCTATAAAATAAAATTTTTCTTTGGTCCTATTGTTCATATTTTTATACAGCTTTTACTGTGGTTTGCAACATTTTCAAAAAAAAAAAAAAGGTTGCCTACATAGTATTTCAGGTATTGTACGACATTATATTGGGCCCCTAAAACACAGAATAACATCCGTTTCAGGAAAATATAATATTTTGTATTATTGGAAAATAATCCAGATTGTATTATCATCATTGTCACTAGACTTTCTTCAGTCACATAAAACTTATAGAACCATCATTTTCAGAAAAGTTATCTTGTATCATTATAACTGTTAGTTCATCATATTATCTTCAATGCAAATCCATCAGTCAAAGTTCACATATTTCCCTTCCATGAATTGTTCAAAATCATGCTGTTCATTTACAAGTGTGCGTCTTTAAACAATACTTGTGTTTAAACAACTTGAAACATTTGGGACATTGATTTTTCCGTTCTTCAGAATGGCTTTTCATGTGAATTTGCAGTGTGCTGTTATATCTGAAACCCTTCTCACAAATCTTACACCGGAACTGACAGTCTTCACTAACACATGTATGATTTTTGAAACCAGAAACTGAGAAAAACCATCTTTGGCATGTGCGACAGATTTCCAAGAAATCTCGACCGTGATCTTTTTGTAAATGTTCTCTCATCGTCTCCACAGATTGAAAATAGCCATGACAAAATTTGCATTCAATACTAAAGCGTGTGCTTCCAGTAGGAAAAACCAATGGCATCTCTTTATGGCACGTTTCCGAATAATCTGCAAAATGGCCGACTGTGTGTTCACTTTCCAACGACCCTGTTAAAAGAAAGTTGAACAGTGCAGTTGGGTTGCTATGGCAATCATTTCAAAAAACTATGTCAAACTTAATCTCTAACAACTTGTTATTAAAGAAAAATTTGCTAGCTGTTATGTACAAAAAAATTCTGGAAAGATGATGGAATTGTTTTCAACAATGTTTATGGTATAAAGTGTCACAAAATCACTATTCGTCAACCCATTTTATCTGCAAATGATTTTGTTTGTTAATTGTCCTTGCACAACACGGCAAATTTGAGTAACATACGGTAGTAAAGTCACAAAATAATATATTTCCATCAACCCATTTGAACTGTACAAATGTCCCTATCTGCCAACTGTTCTTGCACAACCATACAAACATTGGTAAAGTATCATGCTTTAGTGCAACGATGAACTTTCAAACAATGTTTATGTTTAAATGCTCGATTACAAACTGGACAATGGATGTTTCTATTTTTAGAATGGCTTTTTAAATGAATACTCAAGGTACTCTTATACTTGAATCCCTTGTTACAAATATTACAGTAGACCATCTCTTCTGGATTTACCAAACAGGTGTGATTCGTAAAGCCAGAAACTGAGAAAAAGCCCCTTGCACAAGTACGGCAAATTTCATAATAATTTCTGCCATGTGATTCTTTTAGATGCCTTCTCAACTGTCCTTCTATCTCGAAGTACGCGTGACAGAATTTGCACTGAAAATTATTTCCAGCTGCTGCGTTTTCACTGTGCTGTCCAAAATCCAGATCAAACAACTCCCCTACAAAGTCAGCCAATTTCTCTGCCTTTTTATTACCAAACTCCAGTGACCCTAATAAAAAGAAAACGAACTTCTACAGACCAACTAAAGAGAAATGTATTCATTATTGCTAATAACACTAAAACAAATTATTTTAAAGAAAAATTTAATTCATCAATGCTAAAAAAACAAAACAACTTTTTTCAACAAAAGAAAATAAACTAAACTAATACTCTAAATGGTTTAATTACAATATTTCAAAAACTTTGTCTTTGTCGTCAATTTTCATTTTTACACTGTGCACCAAGAGCCATCGCAACACAATGAACTTTTTATTTAGCCTTTAACTATATAGCTGTAAATTCAGGCAATCACCCAAAGTCTAATGTCATTTTGATATACAACACCCCACCACACCCCTTATACCTGTATTTCTCTTTAACATTCCCCAATTTTCCACCTTCCAGATAAAACAGGGAGTCATTGAAACGGCTACAACATATTTCATCACTTGCTTTTACACTTCTTGTAGATGCTTTTGGAAGTAATTGGGAAGAACCCCTTAAGTCTTAAAACCATGTTGAAATTGACCAGTCAACTTCTACCAAAAAAAATTGTTGACAACGAAACCTGTATTCATTCAACTTGACTCACTTCAGTCACAACCCTTTATATACACATTTTTTCCTTTTAATTCTAAAACCTGAGTTTTACAACACAAAAACTTTTAACAAATATCCTGTCTTCAGGTGTTGTGTTCACTATCTGTGTTTACAACTTGAGAAATCTGTTTGTGCATGTTGAGTTTTTAGTTTTTTGTAATTTAAAGACAATCTGTAATTTTTTTTGTTCAAAAACAGAAACCTATCATGTTACACATCTATGGACTTTTAAACAGTGTTTATGTTTAAATCTTTTCAAGCAAATGGAACACTGTATACTTCTATGTTTAGAATGACTCTTCAAATGAGTTTCTAGTTTACTCCTGGAAACAAAACATTTTCCACATAAGGAACATTCAAAATCAGGTTTGCTAGCGCCATGAATTAATTGAAGATGATCTTTGTAGCCAACGGCCGAAAAGAAACATTTACGACACTGCTCGCAAGTTTCAAAGTAAAATTTTCCGTGAACATTTCTCAAATGTTCCTTTATATCTTGCTTGGTTGTAAAATATTCGTGACAATATTTGCAGTTCAGGCTAAAAACTCTTGTGCTGTAAGGATCTTTAAACATTAAACTGTCGACATTCATGTATAGATTTTCTTCAGCTGACAAGCCCTGGGTACCTAACAATTAGAAAAATAATTCCAATGTATTGTAGTTTTCTTTATGTATTCTGGTTATAAACTCCACCCCCCCCCCAAATTTTTCACATGTTAAACACTAATCACAGATCAACATTAATTGTACTATCAAGTTTTGCACTAAGAACTTTTTAACTACTTCAAGATCATTATTAATGTACACTCAAGTTTTGCACTAAGAACTTTTCACTTAATAAGTACACTTCAGTTTTGCACCATAAACGTTTCAGTTATTTCAAAGTTTTCCAATAAAATTGGTGAAATATGATGACCTAATGACCTCATTCACAACTATGTCCAATATATGTAAACAGCTTGCCTATCACAAAGAAAACCTCTTGGACATCACTAGTAAATTACACAGCTTACATAAATTGAAGGATCACTTAAATATCTATATGGGGATTTGGCTTACATAAAATTTGTATGTAATATTAAGAACAATGTGTTCAAATTTGGAGCGTCTTTCTGAATTGGCAGATGTTTCTAAATTTACAAATATGTAAGCAATCCTTAAATTTCTGTAAACAATGTATTTTAGTTATTCTACTAATAGTAAAAGTGAAAATAGTTGAAGCTTATTATGTACACAAGTGAGTATACATCCATGGCAATTCATTATTCATCTTGCACTTGTGTTTAGTAAACACACTATTTTCCTTCTATGATGATGATAATGTACATATAAACTAGATTTGTATATGATGCACAACAATCAACAGAAACAAGTCTTCAAAATTTCTTTTAAACATTTTTTATTGATTTTCCAAAAAATAAACAAAATATTACATGTCTCTTTGTAACTTTAGTTTATAGTGTCAATATTGCCATATACAAACAACTCAAAATATTCATCAGGTATGAAGATTAGCAGGGGCCCAGTAGCCATGGAGCCCATGGCTACTTAAAATAAGTCTGGGTCCCTTAATGGTTACAGATTTTAGCTATTTATTACTACAGTATTACAACTCCTTTTCTGAAGTCAGCTGGACCTCTAACTCAAAATAGTTACGCTTCATTCATCCCTGTTCATCTTTTCTTGCACACACACACCATTATACCAGTTTTCAACATAACATTGTTCCTACTTTTTCTATGTTTTCTTACATTCAATTCAATCTGCACTACTTATTCAATCAAATGTAGCACAGGGTTTTATAACAATTATTCTATACTTCCCGATTTTGTTTCCCCCCACTCTTTTTTGTAATAACCATTTAAACACAAAAACCAACAGTGGTGATACAAGGTTTTTTTTATTCAATTCATTGTATATTTTAATATCAAGATAGACATGATTTAGTATCTGACATAACATATAATGGGGGGGGGGGGGGGGGGGGGGAAATTAACGTTTTCCTATTTACAAGCATTTGTTGTCACCTGACACTGCCAAAAATAAAAATATGCAACAACTTCAATGTCCCTGCTTGCAAAAATTGTTTGAAGACTCTTTTCCCTGAAAACTATGTTACTGTTTACCAGTGCATACATGTGTTTTGAGATGATGTTTATACTTAAACGACTTCAAGCACACATCACAACAATAAGGCCTTTCCTGAGAATGACTTTTAAGATGAACAAGTAAATTACTTTCATTGCCAAAATATTTCCCGCAAATCTGACACTGCGGTCCCGATTTCTGAGAACTATGCATCAAATTCAAATGGTGTTTAAATCCAGTGGCAGACAGAAAATATTTTCCACAAATCTGACAAACTTGGAAATAATCTTTCCCGTGAACAGTCTGCAAATGAGCCTGAAGTTCACCTTCCATATAGAAAATCATGTGACAAAATTTACACTGAGCACATTTCATTTTGTGGCGTCCATCATACTTGTGTAATGCAATCTGGTTGGAGTTGGACGTCTGCTCTAACACCAATGTTTCGGACATCATGAAGGCTTCTTCGTCCTTAGAAACACCTGATAATAGAAAAGGAATGGTTTCCAAATTCAGGATTTTGCACTAGCAGAGAGAAAACTTAAGCCATAAATTCCTTAAAGCATCAACAAAATAAAGTTATACAAATATTAAAGATTTCTTTATTAGGGTTTTGTCAGCTGAAATGAAAGTCTACCAGTCTTCATCTGTCAAAAAATTTTCACATCAAAAATCTGTCCCGGAGTCAATTTAAATAATGTTTATAAATTCACAATTAAATGTCATTTTAATAAAATTACATCATTGGTTGGTAGGTAGGTGCCTGTGTGTGTGCACTTACTTAAATGCATTACAAATTATCACTATAAAATTGTTTTATCAATACAGTGTACAACAACACCCCCCCCCTTTTTTTTGACGATACTAACAAGAGTTGACAGTTAACCAACAAAAGAAAAATAATTCCATTTTCAAGATACATTTCAGATAGAACCAGTTTGTCAACAAGACATTCAATGATCAATCCCTGAATGGACAGTCTCTCTGAATAGCGAATAACACTTCTTTTACACCTAATAAAATCCAGTCTCTCTCAATAGCGAATAACACTTTTTTTACACCTAATAAAATCCAGTCTCTCTGAAGAGTGAATAAAACTTTTAAACCTCATAAAATCTGTTTCAATTTGGCAGTCCCAGTCCCCTTACTTGTTCTTCAACTACATGTATATGTCTTTGAACTTTACAACTGGTATTTTAAAGTGATCAACTTTTGCAGCTATGTGTTTTTAAAGAATGTTTGAACCCCAAAATTTTTATTACAGGACAATCCGATGTAATGCAACAGAAATTTCAAAGTGATCAACTTTTGCAGCTATGCGTTTTCAAAGAATGTTTGAACCCCAAATTTTTTTTTACAGGACAATCCGGTGTAATGCAACAGAAATTTCAAAGTGATCAACTTTTGCAGCTATGCGTTTTCAAAGAATGTTTGAACTTGAAAGATTTCTCACAGGACAAACAGGTGTAATTTTTTTCTTTAGAATGTTTTTTCATGTGATTAAGGAGTCGACTTTTGTGTGTGAAAAACATGCCACACTCTGGACACTGGGGTCCTGACTTTTGAGCACTATGCACCAGTGTTATATGCTGGGAATATCCAAATGGCGAGAAAAAGCACCGATCACATATTGGACAAAATTTGACATAATCTTTCCCATGAATTAAGCTCATATGTTCCTTCAAAGCTCTTTCAGAAGTGAAATATACGTGGCACAAGTAACATTCTGCATTTATCACTCTGTCATCAGAAACCCGATTATCTCCCTTGGCTCCAAGACTGGTGCCATAATTTCCATCAGATAGGAATTCATTGTTGGCGTTAGTGTTATATGTCATCTGTTCTTCACCTATGAAGAGAAACAAGTCTTTACTTAGTCGCGATTAAGTTAAGAACAGAGATCAACTAACACTCACATGCAATAATTTCCAATATAATTACAACACATTAAAACCGGAGTGAACACTTCTATATAAAGGCCCCCTTGTCCATTGATACCAATATTCTAAAGCCTTTTTTTTAATTTTTATCATTGAACAAATAACAAATACTATATATATATAAGATCACAGGTCTATAAAGTCAAAAGATCACCAGTCTATACAGAGTCTATATTAAGGTCCACAGGTAGTAATTATATGTCTAAACAAGGTTTTCTCAGATCCCCATAACTGGTTGTCACTAGCCATACAGTTCACATTTAAGTACGATGGATCATACCAGTTATTCATCAATAGTATACACAATATAACCTGGCTATATTCCCACTCAATACTCTGCCACCACTTATTGGCACACTATGCCACTTCACTTATTGCCACACAATTTTTAAGTCCAAACTTGTGTTATGTTTGTCTTTATGAATCTCCCTAGATTAAGCACCAAACCTCTATATAATGTCTCAATTTGACTGAATAAAATGGTGCCAATGAAAGTATTTTTAAATGTTTTTGTAGGTGCATTCAAGATTAGTCATTTCTTTTAAATAAACTCTGTATGATTGACAGATTGCATCAGTCGTCTGCAGTCATGGAGACAGAATAATTTATATCTATTGGCCGCAAGCAACCATGTGTTCCTTTAAAGCATGTTTATGTTTGTATGACCTTTGACATATCGGGCAGACAAACTGTCTCTCCTCGGAGTGCCTTCTTAGATGTTGAGATAATCTGCTATTACAGGAAAAATATTTCCCGCAAACGTGGCAGTGGGGCCCTTTCCTATCAGTGCTGTGAACTGTATCAATATGATGTTTGTAACCAACAGCCGAAAAGAAACATTTTGTACACGCAACACAAAATCCCAAGTAGTTCTTATTATGAGCAGAAACTAAATGTGCCTTTAGATCTTCATAAAAACGAAAGTATCTTCCCCCGATGCAAAATTTACAATGCGTATTGACAATATTTTTTCCATCCATGTCGCCTTCCTCTAAATACTCAACATTGGAGGCGTAGAGAGATCCGGATGTCAAATTGGCAGCATTTTCACTTGACCCTGCCAATAGAAAACAAGAGACAGCTTGGGTGTGTGTTCTATAAATTTTATTATGATTAAATAGCATTAACATGCTTGTCAAATTGGCAGCATTTTCACTTTACCCTGCCGATAGAAAACAATAGACAACTTGGTTCTTTAAATCTTATTACGATTTAAAACATATTTTTTAAAGTCTTCAAGCAGTGTATATGTGTCAATGTTAGCAAGCACCTTGCTACAAGGGTCAATCACAATTCAATGTCTTAACCTAGTGATTTTTTTCAATCAAAGTTAAAATACAGTAAAACCTCATTACAATACCAGTCTATAACTTCAGACACATCTCAAAAGTGACCAAAAAACAGTATTTGAAAGACCCAAAATCTGTTACTTTATAATCAAAATCTCTGTTCAGAGTGCATTAATTTATTTTTGTTCGTTTTTCTTTATTATTACCTTTCCATTTTAAGTTCAATTTTCTATAAAATTACCTTTCTATTATTTGTCTATTTCTACAGAGCTACTTTTAATTTCAAATGACATTCTATAGTGAACACTGTACACAGTGCACAAACTTTCTATTTAGTTCAATTTCTCGAAGATACTTTCTATTGAAAGCTCAATTTTTGTTTTAACACATTTCACTATAGTCTAATTTTCTTCAAAAATAACCTTAATATTCAATATTTGATAAAATATCTTTTCTTTCATTCAATTTTCTACAATCAACTCTCTCATTTTACATAGACATTTTATAAATAATCACGCACAACAATTATTCGTCATTTACAGAAATTCCACTCCGACAGTATTTACAAACATGCTTCATAATTGATCATCACATTTTATTGTTTTAATCAATATTTCTGATTGAACAAAAGATTGCTCTCTATATATTAAAAGTTCAAAGTTGAAGGTCAAAGATCTGGTTTTTAAACAAGGTAAAAGTTCAAAGTAAAAAAGGTCAAAGATCTAGTTTGGACAAAGACATTAAATCAGAGATCTAGAATACATCTACACCATTTCAGTCACCAGATCGATCTACACTTCGAACATTAATCAATTCTATGGTACATTTACGTTTCTAAGATCCGCTTTTCACACATTTATTGAACCTATAGTACAGTTATGTTTCTTCAAATCTTTTTTGTGTTTGTAAGACTTCCCACAGAGTGGACAAGCAAAGTAACGATTTTCAGAATGTGCTTTCAAATGAGGCATCATTCTGCTTCTACATGAAAATCTTTTTTGACATATCGGACATTGCGATCCGCTATTGACTCGGTGAACAATACTCATGTGATCTCGAAATCCATTATGCGAGTAAAAACATTGCGAGCACTCTTTACAAATTAGCAAAACATATTTCCCATGAGCCTCACGAAGATGCAACTTCAGATCTAATTCCATTTTAAAATATAAACGGCAAAATTTACAATGCGTGTCAACAACCCTGTTGCAGTTTTCAGCCTGTCCAGATACATTAAAGGCAAATGAATCAGCTTCCGCTACAGGCTGAAATTCTTGATCATCATCTGCTGGGCCTACCAAAGAGAAAAACAAACAATTTTGCAATATAAGAAATAATTTATTTATTGTAGTTACATAACAAGTTTGTTTTAAAATAAATTCAAAATCCAAAACTATATACAGTAAATTAAGGGAAAGAATTCATTTTCATTATAGATTTCAAACTCCTGGCATCCATTTTGGGAAAGAATTCATTTTCATTATAGATTCCAAACTTCCGACATCCATTTTGGAAATTCCATCAACAATTAAGCTAGTACATGTACATGCAATTTTATGTTACTTAACCATCTTTAAATTTGGTATTGTTACCGAGAGCATCATTTATTTCATAAACACAATGCTACATACAACAGATCCAATTAAAATGGCAGGATTTAAATTAAAAAGAGATGCATCTTATTCATTGCTTTCATTACTTTCATCTTGAAACTTCAGATCAATTGCTTGTTTGTATCATTTAAATACACCAAATTTCACGATGCAGAAACACAGACAGTGACCCTCAATTAGTTTACATTACAATACATGCCTCTTCTCAATTTTCAAAACCTTCTTTTAACTAGCTATGTTTCCATTCCTGGTAGCCAAAATCGCCATTGGCTACTAATTTCTGAGGAATTCTTTCAAAAAGTAATCTATTTTAGCAGATTTGTGGGAAAATACTTTAAAAAGGACTATATTTACACAAATTTTGGAAATTTGGCTACTAATTATTTTAAATTTATGGAAACCTAGTACTAGTATCAACATTTTGACTGAACCAAGTCAACTTTATATATTATTCAGTTATACTGATTTACCTCACAAAGGATAAACTTTATGGACTTATTTGGAGTTATGCTATATTGTGTATTTAATACTGTACTTCAGAATGCCTGCTAGTGAACCATGTAAACAATACTCTTAACATTTGTAGGAAATGATTCGATCAATGCCCTAACATTCTGCAAAACCATGAACATGGCTCATACAATTCCATATCAAATAAATCTTCAGCACAAAAATAATGGGTGCCGAGTGGCATACCGATAAACGCCATTGTCACTTCACGTTAGTTAGATCCACCTTCAAATTGTAATGCTTTACAAATGTGTACTTTCAAGTCGTGTTTATGTTTGTATGACCTATTACAATATACGCAGGTGAACAGCTTCTCGCTTGAGTGCCGCCTCATATGACGGACTAACTGACTTTGACAGGGAACACATTTTCCACACACTTTACATTCTACACCAGGCCTAGCCTCCGTTTTAAAATGAACAAAGTCTAAATGCTGTTTATATCCAAGGGAGGAAAAGAAAGCTTTTCCGCAAATTTTACAGATGGCTACATAGCTCTTATTGTGTTTATTTTGGAGATGTTCTCTCAATTGTGTATCATGGGAAAAAACAGCAAGGCAGAATTTACAGTGATAATTCCGGCCGCCTACTACATTTCCTGTAAATTCCCTCAGATTATCACCTGTCGTAAATGAGTCGTCATAACCAGGTAACATATCGTCCTCATTCATTCCTAAAACAGAAACAAATTTTCGTTTTCAGCTTTCAATTTTTCAAAAAAAAATTTCAAGATCTTAATCAAATTTTTTTTACTAGCGACAATACTAGTGAGTAATCTTAACTAGATGTAAAACGGAAACAATTTTTTTTTATTTTCAGTGTTTAATTTCTCAAAAAAATTCACTAATTTTTTTTTTTTTTAACTTTAATACCAGTCTTAAATAGATATCAAGGTTTTGGTCATTTAATTAGCCTTACCGCTCATAAAAGAAAAAAGAAAAGCACCAAGTAGAGTATTAACTATTGGCAAAAACATACATTTATCACACCAGTGACATGGGGATACCGTTTTTTTCTCATGTGGGATGTCACACTGTAGGGTTGAGACAGGCTACACACTACGCCAGAATAAACAGCTGTTTTCTGTAATCCTATAAGCTTTTAATGGATTTTTAAAGAAGGCGAGAAAAAGAATCTATCGCTTCTGGTCATATGAAATAGGAAAGCCTCATTCTGGACCAAATATATAAGACCTTGGGTTGAGATTTCCCTATCTCATATGAGCAGGAGCAATAGATTCTATTAATATTCAAGTATTCAACTCAGGTGGTCATTAAACATTAGCATTCAACTCTGTTTTGTCCATTTCATTTTCAAATCATCAATGCAAAATACATGTACATGCATTATCACATGTATTTTCATGAAGGCAACTCCAGTGTGTATTTATGTTCATGTTTTTATCACAAGACCAATTGAAAACCAAGGCAACATTTTTCATATATCACAACCAGCGAAACCAAGTGTTCAACAGGACTATTTGGGAAAAACAAAACCCATTGGTCTACATGTGTGATCTTTTAAATTTTTCTTATGTTTGTACGACCGTAAACATAGGTGGCACGTAAAGTTTTTTTCCGAATGACTTCGAAGATGAAGCAACAGTCTGCTATTGGACGAAAAATATTTCCCGCAGAGGTGACAACAATGATTGGACTTCTCTTTATTGTGGATCATGGACATATGATCTTTGTAACCATTTGATGACACAAAACCCTTTCCACACTCCTCGCAGAATGCAAAATATCTGTCAGCATGAACGGTTTTTAAATGATATTTCAATTCCTCATCAGTATCAAAAACGTGGTCACAGAATTTACATCTTGTTCTTACAGCTACGGAACTCAGCTCAAATCTGTCAACATCAGGGAAATTATCATTTTCAAATGAAGACGTTTCAGAATGCATTCCATAAGATGGGACAAATTCTCTGCCTAGGAAAGAAAGAAAAGGAGTCTGTGAGTGAAAGGTGTTTTACATCTTGGTAAAAAATATTTCACTTGTATCGAGATGTCACCAGCCATGATAAGTTACACATTCTAGTATGGCATAATACATGTATACTGCTTATCAAGCACAAAAACAAAGCATGTCTAAATGCTATGTCAAATAAGAGAACAACCGTGTAATCCACTTTTATTCTCAAAATAAATTTATTCTTTAAATAAAAAATCTATTTACATGCATATAATACATCATGTGGTTAATCCAATGTTTCAATCTCTAGTAGTAATCAAAGTACTGAAAGTACTAAAATTCGCGAAAGATTAGAAAGACAGGGAGTTCAGTGTCTCCATCAATGTAGTGTCAGGTATAAGAAGTTGTCAGGTAACTGAAAGGAGGTTGTTATGTTCACCTTGCATTGCTCCCAACACAACATAGCGGGTTCATGTAGTGTGCAATGTGCAGACTATGAGCATGGGGCTGTTTTAATATTCACACATTGGACCAATATTAAGGATTCATGTAGGAAATAGTTCAATCCGAATAAATGCATGTATGGAACCATCAAGGATGGTCAAAGTTACTTCCATCGTCATGGAGACCCCAATATTAAACAAGAGGTCCATGAGCCTTAATGCTCACATGCAGCTGAGTACATATCTCATGCAGAGGTTCAATGGTCATTGACATTAATTAAAGAGAATGTCCAAATAAATTTTCAGCAGTAAGGGCCAATTATATGTAAGGATTTTTTGCAAATTTATTATAACATAACTAGTCATAAGAGTGCTACATATAATATATCTGAAATCTAGCTACAATATATTGTTTATAAACAACTAAAAAGGTAAAGAAAAATTTGAACCCATGACCTTAATCTAAATATCGCAATGAATATTAGGTCAATACCTACAATTTAGAAGCCTATACAAAAAGTTTATAGTTTTTGAGATAATTAACCATGTCATTTGTTTGCATCAGTGACCTTGACTTTTAAACTCATGTCCTTCATTCATATATCAAAATGATCGTTAGGCCAATACCTACAATATTTTAACATATATGCCTATACAAAAAGTTTATAGTTTTTAAGACAATTAATCATTTCAGTATCATTTGCATCTATAACCTTGACCATTAGACCTATGACCTACATTCATATATCAAAATGAACATTGTGTAAATGCCTATAACATTCTGATATACATGCCTATAGAGAAAGTTTATCATTTTTGAGATAATTCACCATTTCAGTATTTGTTTGCATCTATGACCATGACCTTTGAACCTATGACCTTCGTTCATATATGGAAATGACCGTAAGGCAAATGCCTACAATATTCTAATATACATGCCTACACAGAGTTGAGTTTTTGAGATAATTAACCATTTCAGTATTTGTTTACATCTATGACCTTGACCTTTGAACTTATGACCTCTATTCATATATCAAAATGACCGTTGTGCAAATGCCTACAGTATTCCAATACACATGATAATGATGCCCATACAAAAGCTTATAGTTTTCAAATATATTGACAAATACATTAATTTTGCAATTTCCCCCTCAAGTACCTTGCCATTATCTCATTTTGGCCCCTAAAGCTACAATATGTGCAAATCTAAAACTAGGTGCCCATAGTGTTTTACATGAAATATCTAAGTTATATCTCTTGTAGGTTCAGAGCAGATGATTTTTAAAGATTTTCACAAATTTCCCCTTTATGGGGCCCCAAGGGGACATAATCCTTGCATTCATTTGTGCAAATCTGAAAACCCCTTACTTGACCATTACTGTCAAATATCATCCAATTTGGCTCTGTAGTTTTGGAGGAATTGATAAAAAATGTGAAAAGTTTATACATGACGCACATCGGACGAAGATAGATGGCAATTGCACATCTGAGCCTTTGGCTCAGGTGAGCTAAAAAGTTTATACAAGACGGATGAAGATAGATGACAATTGTTCATCTGAGCCAAAGGCTCAGGTGAGCTAATAAGCTTCTGATATCTTTCATGTCATAATTGAGGATATTTTTTAAATAAATTGATAATTTTTGAAAGACTTTTTATTCCCGAGACCAGCATAATTTTAGTAAATCTTGTAAACAACAATTTTTTCAATCGGCTGGCCGTTAGGATCCCCGCTGACTGGGTTTGACAGGTGACCCCTCTACAAAGGTTCTGTACATGATAAAAATGTAGTTGACAGATGACCACTCTACAAAGTGATCGCTATCCCAGATTTCACTCTAATCAATTTATAATTTTTTAAGGACGACTTCACGGAATGCTTTGAAAAACGGGAAAAGCAGTATGATAGCACAAAATTCCAAAATTTTTGTCTTAATATGGGGAGACTCCTTACATCAGCAGGGATTGAGCTTAACTTTTCGATGAGCCATACAATGAACTGTCAAGAGTGATGGTTGATCTGAATATATCAGGCATATACATTTGGATTATTCTATCCCTTGCTTTACTTTTCGATATTCAACATCTGCAATTACATTGACGAATGGTTTTGCAGAAAATGTTGATCTATAGGTACTGCCAATGTCAATGACTATAATTTTGGCAGATTTTGATTTATTAGCAGGAACTTGTTTTGCATTACTAAAGGCTTGGGCCTGTTTGTGAGATTCAGAAATGTCATTATTATTTACACTGTCAAGTTTATAACTAGTGCAACCCTCGGTAAATACAGATTTTTTTCCTGTCGAACTCTACACAATCGGCACACTTCATTCTGTCCTGCGTATCATACAACCAAGGCCTGCCATCTTCCCATGGCTTTTTTATATGCTCCGATGCGTTTGGACTTATCATACTCTTGATAGTACTTTCGTTTTTCCGCAGGTCCTTGTTTAGCCTTTGGAGTCGATGCTCCTAAAAATTTCCACATGGCAGAAAGCCGGAAGTATCATAAATATCAGAAAAGGAAACGAAATGGCACCGTATTTGAATTCCGGTCGGAACACCGGTCCATTTACACTTGTTAACTATATGATACCCATTTTTCAATTTTACTATTATTGTCGCCAGTCAGAAATATAAACAGGAAATCGGTAAACGGATCGGAATGTCAAATACACCGAACTGAAAATTCTAATCGCCACATGGCAGCCCTGGGCGACCTGCAGACCTGTGTATGATACATTTATCGCCCAGAGCGAAAAACTGGGCGCCCGTTTATCTCAATCCCTGATCGGGAGGGTTGGCAGGTATGATAAAGCGCAGCAGAATATAGTTGGGCGGAAAATATTAATATTGGGGCGAAACGTCCATAACCCAAAATATTAATATTGGGGCGAAACGTCCATAACCCGCATTCAAAATTTGAGTTATCTACCTTTATTTCAACTTTGAACCTACATACGAGAGAGAGTTGATTATCTGTAACGGAAGAATATTCGGGTTGAGAAATCTGCATGTAACAGCTTAATTCGAGAATGATCAAGATCATTCGCGAATAAAAACTGCCAATGGCTACTAATGCTTCCGAGATCTTTCTAATTTCGGAAATTTGGCTACTAATAAGTCTAAATTGTGGAAACCAGTAATCCATACAAATGGAAGTAAAATACTTTTGCAATCATCAAAAGTCTGATACAGTTATTTTTTGGAACAAACAATGGTTACCCAAGTCCTTTAAAACATACATGTAGGATAACAAAAATAAAGTATTTGATTCACTGTGAGAAGAAATTGGTTCTTACTTTTGACTCATTTTTTATGTCAAACTTGCAACAAGACAAGTCAGTCCTTACATATTTAAGATAATAAAACAATATTATTTATCAGCCATGAAAACAAAGTGTGTCCCTGTATTATTTCATAATTCGTCCATGGTTTAAAATGAAGGTTTGAAATAGAATTACTTGATCAATTTTTAAGTAAGTTTCAAGTATTATCACAAAAACAGGTTTTTTGGTCTACATCATTCCAGTTTTAAATCTAGCAGCATAATCACAAAATGTATTCCTAATTCCTTTATCAACAGCTATCGTACATTCGCGCCAGGCCCTCTCTTTCATGGCTGGCTCTTCAACTGGGAAATATTTGAACACTAAATGATATATTTTACTGAGTTTGTCTTGAGACAAGGCTTCTTTCCCTTTGCGGCCATAGCAGTTATGATCTCTTAATTCATAATCCGTGAAATAATGCCGAACAAGTTTCCAAGCAAAGTTTTGTCTCGACTGGGAGGTATATCTCAAGTTTCTTATAATGTACGATTCATCGGGTGAAAGTTCATCCTGGTCATCCGTCTCGTAAATTTCACAATGTGATGTGTAACTCATGTCCGACGGGTCATCAGCACCGGCTATTAGATTTAAAGGTCTATTTGGATAACCTGCTATTATGGTCTCTTCTGAATGCTGCGACGGCGACTTCTGGACTCCGATTGCATACGAGACCTTATTTTTCCCGATCCTTCCATCTTTATTCAGGTAGTAAGCCCATCTACCTGAAAGGTATGCAACAAAATGATTCATTTTGTATTGTACCTTGTAACATGTTTAGTACTAATGCATTCTAATTATACTGTCCTCAACCAGGCAAATTTTTGTTCAAGGGAAACAAATGGAATTGTGTATCAAGGTAGGTTACTGGAGTTGTATATAAGGGAAATTGACTGCCGTTATATCAAATAGTCCTAATCCTTCAAAAAGGAGTTAAACAGTTTTATACCAAAGCATGAATGCGTTCCTAATAATAAATACTGCCCTTACCATTTCAAAATGTTATAAAAAGAGTGAAAAATAAATTTTACATCAACGTTCTTGGTACATTTTGGAAATATTTCGCCTAGTCCTATCAACATTTTGTTAGAGACAGAAATTGAGTTTTACAGTTTTGAACATGCCATACACACTGATGGAGGATACAATACATTGAATTTCAAAACTCCTTACAATTCTGATATATAGAAGGTCCCCAACCATTTTAATAATGCCTAATAACCATCTAATATAGACAATTTGTCAAACATTTGTCAACAACAAACTTGGCACAATGTAAGGGTTAACACCACTCTACATTTGTGGTATATTTTTTTCCATCCAGGACAAAATGATAAACACCCTGCAAATATTTGCTAGAGAGCTCCACATATTCCATACTTCCCATATAATCAAATGTTAACAATATACAGTTTTAAACCGTCTCATTTGCATATTTCACTACTGGTATTCAAAATTATCAGAACATAAAATTCAATATGTTGTTTACTACCCTTCTAGTATTCAATTCAGTTATTCAGTATCTCTCCTTATACAGTTATAATATTAAATATATCATTCACTTAAGTTTCAATATACATATATACATATATGTATCTATTTATCACAGATTATTATTATAATAAACTTGGTACAATAGATTTTCTGTATCCCTATCTTTCATTATCAATCCATTTAATATCAATCAAAAATTCATAAACCAATTCTTCATATTTATTACAATTGTATTCTATAAACTATTCAAAGTATTCATTTTTCTAAATTAAATAGTTCTCTTAAAAGTTATGTAATTCCATTCTATAAACTATTCAAAGTATTCATTTTTCTAAATTAAATAGTTCTCTTAAAAGTTATATAATTCCCCTAGGAACCCCCATAACACTCGTATTTTATAATATTTACAGATTTACTCAATAATATATATATCTACATCGTTTCAATTACACAACTTCAATCAAACCTTTTACCAGGTATATCAATTTCAATAAAGACAAGTTTAAAAGTTATCTTCACAAAATGAAAGTGTTCAACTATCTGGCTTTTACTCTTCTCAGGGCTCACATTGAAAGTTGCAAATGTAGTGCTTAAGAAATGCTTAAATTTGCAAAAAATAATTTCATTCGAGTCCAGATAAATAATTATACAGGACTTTAGAATTCATATTTCTTGTTGAATATTATTTGTCAGTGAGAGCCCTGCTTGTATCCAAGTAATTTTTTAATTAAAAGGAATTCTTCTTTAATCAATCAAATTGTTGGAACACGTTCACAGTATAACGACAGCTTTTAAACTTGTTGCGATGTATTCATGTTTCATGTTTTCATGTGGTGTGAATGCACCTACCTTTCACCATCAAAACTCTGGTCTTTTAATCCAATTCACAATACTGATGCATTGAAACCTAGATACCTTATCAACAACTCATAAACTTTCGTCAAGTCAAAATAAAAGATGGATAGAATTTTGACACCCCTTCTCGGTGCTCAAACATGGCATTTTATAAATAGATTTATTTCAGCCACTCTCCCCTTCAACTTTCTAAAATTCCTAAGACCCACCAACTAAACCAATCTCTCTTGTATATATTGCAGCACAAAATGTGAATAATCCTGGCCAAAAACTTTACAAAATCGATATTTATTCTTTTGTTATAATTCTACATAGTTTACACAAGTGTGGTCTCAATTGATATCGCTTTTTAATCAGTTTAGTTTTCAAAGTGTAGTTTTTTTGCCAATGATAATAAAGATTTATATTTATGCAATCAAAATTCAAGGACACTCTCATAGATCCACAACATGTTCAATTTAGAGTTGCAAAGCCAAAGAGATGGATGACAAAATTTGAATATCGTTTCGGCAACAGCCAGGATGTGAAACACATTTTGCACTTTTCTTGTCAAAAAAATGAAAGAAAGAAACAATATTTTGCATCTTGAAAATGTAAACGATCTTGTACTTTTTGGAAACCTGAAAAATCTGAAGAGTCAAACAGTCCTAGCTCAGGTTAACTTGTATTCATCCATCTTTATGTATGCATATCAAATGCTAGACTTAACTGTTTCTAATATTTCTTTATTTCAAAATTATAAGTTGCAAAAACTGATAAGCTACCAAAATTATTATGTTCCAAAATGGCAATATCCCAAAATGATTTTTTAAAGATTTTTTTACCTTTTTAAGATGCTTTTAAATGTTACAAAAAATATACCTACTTCAAACCGTACTTCTAACTTTGTGTGCCCTAATGGGAAAGGTGAGTAGAGTGGAGTGGCATGGGGTGCAGTATATTCTGTCGCATACATCGAGACAGACCAGTGGTAATGATGGAAACCAGTGTGTGCCCGGAAAACCACCAGACCTTTGACAAGCAAACTTTCCACACAAGAATTCTATTGGACATTCCAGGGCAACAAAGAGGTGCTATGATTCATACATCCTTTATAGACCAACCACTCTTGTCATCTTGTAAAGATGTTTCCTTGATTTCTTTAAAGTTGGCTTGGTGATGATGTCTAGCAACTTCAAATTATTTAGGCTAGCTTTTAGCAGACCAAACTGACAAAACTTTCTCACAATAGGACTTCCTCAGTATTTGAACTTAGGCAAATGATGCATCGTCTATCTATCTGGACAGTGAACAGGTTTCTTTTTAAGTTTTTTTTAATCTCCTTTTACATGTTTATATTTCTTCAAATGTCTTATATGCAAGTAATCAATTATTTGGATGTTTTTTCAACTTAGCATAAATTTCCAAAATTATAAATATATGAAAAGAAACAAACACTGTTGTCGTAGAAACAAAGAGTTGATACACAAGAGAGATGTCATTGATGAGGTATCTAGGCAAAACCCACCCTTTGCGAGTTTTTTTTTATCTAAAGAAATACAAAATTTGATTCTGTATATATAGCTACTTTGCTTTGGTATTATCTACCTTTTGAAAGACATTGTTATTTCAGAATACCATAGAACAATTCTTGTACTATTAGGTTCCTTTCAAACAAAACAAATAATTTTTTTTTTTATTAAAGTTGAAATTTTGTCAATATGCAAGCTATAAATACAAGAAACAAATTAAGTATTGAATGCATCAGCATTTCTGCCTCTTCCATTGTGGCTGATATTACATATTTAGACAATGTGTTAACAGATAGTCTGTGGCAACATGACATGGAAACTGACTGATCAAAGTTCTTTTCAGAACATTTTGTAAAATTCTAAAATATTCATCAAATATTCATAATTACAAATGCCTCAAGAACAGAACATAACATGAGGACACAACATATAATTTATTTTAACAAGTGACTAAAGACTAAAGGTCTTATTTTGATATATAATTATGATTTTATCAGGGCCACATCCATGTCATATTTAATTTGTAGAGGCATGTCAATCAAAATGAAACAAAGTATCTTTACATCATGACTTGGTTTCAATTGTGTTCTTCAATTGTTTCAACCTCTCCTTCTGTGGCCATCTAGTGTTGTTAAATGACAACAGAACTGAAAAGGGGAGGCAATTAGCAAAGCCACAACTGAAAACAAATCACTGGCATCATCAATACATTGAATCATAAAGCAATGCAGTTATTACATTTTTCATTTATTAGTAGGCATTAATTATCATAATTACTTTTCTGTTTTCTAACTTATTTTAGACAGTAAAATTTATGAACTTATATAATATTCTCCCAATGTGAAAATTGGAAGTGTCATTTTGATGTACAAAATTTGAAGATATTTTGGCAAATTCTGACATACATAGCCAAATGATCTTGCATGAATATCATCGTTCGGGCTTTAAAACCACAAGGACTGAAGCACGACTCTAGCCCCAAAATTCTAGAACTGCATTGCTCTATATTAAAACATTGTGAAAATATTCATGCATGAAATTTTGTCAACGGTAACCATGATCTTGAATCCTAAATCTGGTTAACTGTCCACTCCATACTATGTGTAAATGCCCAATATGCCGAAAAATATGGTGGACTTTTTAAAATTTCTTTACAGATTCAACATCATGGTTACTTCAATCTGGATGTTTTTGCAAGTGTAGGGATATCATGTGTACCTGTAGTGTGTGAAAAATTCTTAATTAAAATAATAAGCTATCAAAGGCCCTCCTTATAAAAGACCTGGTCATGACAATTATAAATTTGTCTTTAATTCGACAAAAATTTTATTTTAATTTCATTTGGCATATTTTCATTAAACATACCTTTAAACAACATTCTTACAAATATCAGAATTACAGCACATCACTGACATCAAAAAACTTCAACTTATCAAATCTCCCAACAATTCTGCTATAAAGTGTATACACTAACCATCACTTTAATGCTGAAGTAATTTCTGGACAGAAGCATGACCATCACTTTGTATCTCTGCATTCTGGAGAAAGAGATGTCCACCCATCCACAATAACACATTCTGCCCAAACGAGTTTCACAGACACAAAAAAGTTTACGCAACAAATGCACTACCTAATACCAACACCAAAACATGTCATGATCACAGGGATGAAGATTAGCAGGGGTCTAGTAGCCAATGGCTACTCAAAATCAGTCTGGGTCTCTAAATGTTTACATGTTTTAGCCATTTATTGCTATTACAACTTCTTTTCTGAAGTGAGCTGGGCCCGCTTCATCCCTGATCACCAGACCGCCAACCATTCTACTTTTCCAAACTCACAAAATTAAGTCAAACTGACTCTTCAGTAAAAGTTACTAATAATACCAAATCACTAACACACTGACATCAAGAACATGTAAGATCATTCAATTGGCCCCAAATATTATAATGTCAACAACAAAGTCACTACACATGTTGAGTAATATACCGCAATACCTATGATAATATCTCTACAATATTGAAAACCATACAATTTGTCCAAAACAAAAAAATAAATATATCATCAACTCAGTTAAACTGTCAAAATTTCAACAATTCATATCCCAAACCCCTATATCTGTCAGGATAAACTATTGAGCCTGCAACAGTGTACAGACAGACCTCTACAATTGCTTTTTTAAAAAAAAGACCATCTCGATCCAAATCAAACTACAAGTTAAGACACAGAATCTAACAATATTTTTTCAACACAGTTTTCTTAACCATCAATCGTACAAAACCAGTTCTGCCCTACTCTTGTGCCTTTTAAAAAATTATCTGTGAAAATATGCCAACAATTATTAAATTGAACCTTTATATTCTGCAATTGTGGTTTTTTCTCAAAACGGCAGGGTTTTTTAAGCTAATAACTAGTTTGATTTTCCTCCATTCCTAATTTAAAGAAAATCAACCTCCCCATTACTTTTATTTCAAGATGTTCTCATTTTATAAACATAACACATAGTGTTTCCGTTACAGAACATTTTTGCTCAGTACTTATTACATTTAGACATCCGTTAGAAACTACAAAATCAGATATAAACGGTTTTCAAAAATCTACTTTCTCTGGTGCAGTTTTCTTCAAAATTTAAATTGAAATGTTTTGAAAATGTCAGTCAAAATTTTTTAACAAAAAACAATTATTTCATTATTTTCCAATTAATATAGGTCCAGTATAACTACTCTCAGGAATTAACTAAATGAATTTTAGCTGAACAGGAGATGCTTACCATCTCAACGCACCCAGACTTGCTTTCTTTGCTGGTGAAAGTTTGCATGTTTTACTAAATTTGCCATTTTTCAGCTTTCATTTAGTTTTTTGAATTGTGATTTGACAAGGACTCGTGTTTGTTTCTGTTTTGGACATTTCCCAGCTAATCAACATAACAGGACTTGTTAAAGTCAAATTGCCAATGAGAAATAACCCACTTACAGTATGAAACTAAACCGTTTTGGTTAAACAAAACAAAATAGTATTGGTCTGAATTTTATCATTAAACCAAACCAAAATCATATTTTTGACACATAAACGTTGATTTCATTTGACAAGTTTCACAAAATTTTAAAGACTTTATTGGTATGCCGAGGTGAAGTCCATGCAAAAAATAACCTATCCATATTCAAGTGCCATGAAAATCAGTACAGGACATAAGGACTCACTCAAAGAACTTGAGTTTTCAAATTTAATATTAATCGCATTTACTTCTTTTGTTGATTGGTTGTGAAAACAACATTTGGTGTTGATTACACAAACATACCAAAACTGCATGAAAGTTTGTCTATTATCGAAAAGATTCATTTTAGCTAGATTAGTTTAAACAACCAGTAAAATTATTTATTTATTTTTTTTAAATTTGCTGCCATGGGACAGTTTTTTTTTTGTTTTTTTTAATTTCTAATATTAAATGTTTTCTGGTAGCCAAAATCAACATTAGCTACAAACTTTTTATAAGAAATTCTTTGTAAAAGGACTTAAATTTTCAAATTTAGAAATTTGTTCGAAAATATGGTCATTAACAATAATGATTTTCTGGAAACTTAGCACTGCACAGATTTCTTATTCTTTCTTTTTTTTTCCCCTACTTCAATTCTAACATTAAGTGTATTCAGACCAACACATATGTCATTTATAGATAAAATAAATTAAAAATTCCTGTTATTTAATTGTCATGACAACAGGTCATCTTCGTTTGAGTGCTATGATATACTTGCAAATATCATCAAGAATCTTCAGAGGTTTCAAGTTGAAAACATAAAGAGAAACTGAAGTCATAATGTTCACACTTGAATCACTTTTCATTGGAAATTTTGATTTTGTTTTTAGTATTTCGTTCATGTTCAAACTTCAGTTTTACTCTTCATGTTAAAAAAATCAAAATTCTAGAAGATATCAATTCCAAAACCAGACTTTTTAAACATTTTTATTAGTTATATTTTTTTCTTTTAATGAAAACATCTATTTCCTTTCTTTTTAAATTTGAAATTTTTTTATAAATCTTTAAAGTTCATCAAAATAAATAAATACATGTGACAAGCACTGGAAGATTTTTTCAATTATCAAGATATTCTTTTTCTTAAAACAATTCCAAAATGGAAAACCTCTGAAAATTCTTAACAATATGCTCGAAAGAAAATTTGTACCTACCTTGATATGAGCCAGAGTACCACGCACTACTTTGATCACCACTTATATTGCTACCGTCATCTTCATGAGACCAATCGCCAGAGGGTTCTTCGTAATCAATGTTTCCTTCGTCGTCGTCCGGTTGTTCGTGTTCAGGCATGTCCACATACATATCGAGTCCGCCAGTTTCCGTGTTAGCCGAGTAAGAGGTCCCTTGTTTTGTTTCTACTTTCACTATACTTAAATCTGGAGTCATATCAGCTGTGCTTGACTGCGGCATATTTGAATCTTTTCTGCAAGAGGAAATTTTAAACATATTTTAAACACGATAAACCTATGTACAATATTTTGGCAACATTTTCAAATTGATGTTTTGTCAATTTTTGTGATATTTTAACTAGGGATGACAAATCATGATGGAATTATTAATCAATAATCCACTTGCTAGGTTTCACAAATTTATAATTATTAGTAGCCGAATTGCTAAAATTTGTGAAATCCCTTTTTAAGAGTTTTTCACAAATTTGCTGAAACGGTAGTTTTTGAAAGAATTTCTCCTCAGAAATAAGCAGCCAATGCACTTCTCTCCATCTAGGTTTGAATCCTACAACATTGGACCATTTATGTGAAAAATTTGGCAGTTTGTTTGTAGACTCTACAACCATATACCAGAACCAACCACCTTGTTATAAGTGAAATACTCTTGACCAGTCGTCGCAAAATAACCAATACTCCAAATTCATTGGAAATTTTTTTTCTTTAATAACAAAATATATAAATCCTACCTATGATCTTGACCCTTCTCTGAAGAACTGTCATCCATAATGTCTGGTCTTCCCATGTCAGATGGTCGTCTCATTGATGATATGGATTGACTTTTCACGGATGACGGCGACATACTCGGTGGGGTCATTGGTGAGTGATGACTAGCTGGTGAAGCTTGTGGTCTGTAAGCGGGACTTCTAGCGGAGGGTAAATCTGATGCGGATGAGACCTGTTCGGCACTGCCTGCTGCAAATGATTTTCCTGAGCCTATGGGTGAAATGGAAACTGGAAATAGTGGCATTTTTTGTGGTGTGGAATGACTTTCATTACTTGCTCGATGCTGCTGAATGGCTCTGGCGTGTAGATTATCTGATGAGAAGCTTTGTAATGGAATGTCTGGTCGTTGCTTTTTAGATTCCTCTCTACTGGACATGCCTGAATATGATTTATCTGAGAATTTTGATTCTTTGGAAGATGATGATGAATGAGTGAACGATCTAGAATGAGATGAGCCTGGACCCTGGACCTGAGCTGATGGGGCTGTTGAGGTCTGGTAAGTTGTGCGAGTGTCTGAATGATCACTTGGAACGTCAACAACTCTTAAGTCTGTTTCAGTGTTCATTTGACTAGCTACGGATATTGCTACACTTTTTTGAACTGCCCGAGGGTCAAGCCTAGTACCTCCAGGTCCCGAGTCTTTATCTGGTCCAACAGTCTGCACAAGTTCTAAACTATCTTCAATAATTTCAATAACACCAGGCTCGGGTTGTGAACGGCCCACTTGGCTAGGCCATGATGAGGTCTGTGAAGACATACCGGATCCAAGCTGTGGAACCCTATCCCATGGTGCCGGTGTACTATGTGACATATCACCACTACCAGAAGCATCTGATGACGGACTTGAAGGTCTATTAGATCGGTGTCTCTTATTTCCTGGGCTCCCAGGTCGAGACATTTCTGACGGACGCTTCATCATTCTTTCATGAACTGTCTTTTGTAAATCTGAACTTCTCACATGACGGAATTCAATCATATCATGAAAGCCATACTTGTATTGCGGACTCGGAGCACCAGTTTTGGATTGTAAACATTTATGAAAGTCTGCACAACACTTGATAATACTGTCTACTTGTAAAAGTCTAGCTATTTTTTCCACATCACGGACATTTTCCTCGGTCAACATCATAAAGCCTTCATACAAATATTGCAGAAATGTGTTAATGGAATCTTGTTTAATTTCTGCGGCTAAGCGAACTTCCAAGTGAGATCCAGAAGTTGCATTGTCCATGGACTGTAACATGGACAAGCTGCTACTAATACTACTCTGTGAGCCTGTAAGAATATAAATGAAAAATTCATTACTTTTTTTAGGAAAGCTAGAATGAGAATTCATCAAATCATTAATCCTGGTATGTAGGTAATGAAGTTTATGCACTAGGCAAGATTATCTCAAGACAGTTCTGGGATGATAACTAGGCATTTACAATTATTTTTTAATTTTTGGTAGCCACATTTCCAGAATCCATGAATATATAGTCTTTTATTAAAATTAATTTCCAATAAATTTCCTAAAAATGACCAAAATTTTGAACTATTTTTCAAAAGAGCCTGATATGGGGCACAGCTCTGAGAAAGTGATGCGGTTACCTCCCCTTTTGATGCAGACAATGTCCATATCCAGTTAATCATTTTAATATTACAATGAGCTTAGTAAGTAAAAATATTTTCTTCAACAGAGTTGGAGGAATATGTCCGACAAACTATTATGGATGGACAGACTGACATCACCTTAATATATACGATTCTATTCTAGAAAGGGGTGTATAACAAGCCATCGATTACCCAATTTCAAGCTCAGTCTGACACTGCTCAAAAACAAACCATGGTATTTCTGGACTCAACAGTACCAATAGAGGCACAGTCAGAGCTTTCCCTCAACCTATTGTGAATAGGACCTGGCCCCGGTTTCACAATCATTCCTTAACTAAGATTTTTCTTAACTTAAATTTAGCAAATTATGTAATTCTCATTTTGGAACTACAGGTGAATATTTTTTTCAAAACTAAATGCAAATGTTTTAATCTAATAGTTATCTCAAAAATGACACCTTAAATTCCTGAATTTGTTGAAAATTAACAAAATTATAAAGATTTGAAATTTTGCAAGATTTAAGTTAAGGAAAATCTTAGCTGAGGAATGATTGTGAAACCGGGGCCAGGGCCCATGCAATTGCGAAAATAATCATAATGACTATAATTGTGAAAAAGACAAACACATTAAAGTGATAGAAAAATCCAAAATACTGTTGTCAAAGCTAAAATTTCCAAAATTGTGAAAATTGACAAAGTGATTGCTGAAATACTAGAGATGTTATTGTGGACAAAAAAGGTATCGCAATATCGCCAAAAATTTACGATAGTTTCACGATAATATCACAATATTTATGGATGAATATTCTCAGAAGATGGACTGGGTTTTCACTGGACTGCAATAAAACAAAACATAATAAAATAATAAGAAATAAAATTGCAAATTTTATCAAAGGTTTTTTAGATTCATGGCAAAACAAATGCTTATTCTGCTTAATCATGACCAATACACAAGTGATGCACCGATTTCAAAGAATTTTGTTGTTAGTAATAGGGTTCTACGATATCGTGATATATGCTTTCTTCTATGATATTGCCATAGGCAAATCCTCGGCGATGATAATCATGATGGCGATAAATAATAACATCTCTAGAAAATACCATATGATTTTGAATTACTAGGACAGAACATTGGCCTAAAAAAAACCCAGCCAGAGCCCCAACAGTAAAGGATGCACTATTAGTCACAATACTTACTTTAGTTGTAACAGATCCCGTCTTTATCATGGCATCACATAACACCTGTGTTTTCCACATCTGTGCCAGCTGACATAGCAATGAGCTAGAGTGGATCTGGTTGGTATAAAACTTTTGGTAATTCATGTTGCCTTTTTATCACTTTTAATCTTTAATTTCAAATATCAGAAAACAATCTGCAATAAAACAATTCATTCAGTTAAGGACAGATTACTTTTTACTTTCAGTAACATGACTATAACGCCCAAATTAATTCAATGAATAACAATGTTGTTTAATATAACCTGGTCTGAAATGCTGGGCTGAGTACCTCAAGGCTATCTTAGCAGTTACAAATACTTAACACCTTTGTGTTATATAGGCATTAAGTGTTCGTAACTGCTAAGAGAGCTTGAGTTACCCAGCCCTGTACTTCTATTTGATAAATTTATGTTCAGTTACATTGTCAATAAACACAATTGTTAATTTATTTCAGAGCCCCAGATAAGAGGCGTATCAGCGTAAATATGCTACTACTTTTTTTAAAATATGCTTTAAAATCTAATTAAAGACGTACCAAAACGCATTGAAATTGCTCACTACGCTTTACATTTCAAGTACAACGCATAACCAAGTATCACTCACCAGCATGCTTTCATACAAGCTTACATTTGTTAAACGTTATAATGATCAAGATCGATGAACAAATTGATAACGTAATGGAGACAATTCCAGTCCGAAATTGTACTTTAAAATGACGGTCCAGATCAGTTCCGGTCTCGAATCTTACCCTATATCATTTTCTTTTCACCTTTAATGTTGATCGTCATATCACAAAATGTGGCTGCTGTGAAAAAAAGGTTATTATTGCAAACAGTCAGACAGCGGTAGCAACAGTATTAATACGCTTCAGATTTTACAGCATACGCTTTCGAAAAAAAAGTAGGGGGCATTGACCCTTTATGTCCAATTCTTATCTGGAGCTCTGTATAATTTTAATTTATTATGATAAATTAACTAGGGCTGAAACAATTCACTGTGGTTTCGATTCTGTTAAGATTCATTTCACTGGGTTCGGTGTTGGATTTTTTCCATAAATTTTCGGTTCGGTTTATTTCTGTTTACGAGTCCATTTTTCGTTTTTAACTTTAGTGTAAACAACATACCGGATAACTTTACACCAATACAAAAAGGAATGTGCCTGGTTCATTCCGATCGGCAGTCTGGAAGTACCATGGCTTTTAAGACGGTGCAGATAAAACTGTATGTTAAATTTGTTATTCAGACATCAGCTACCAATCTGGTAATACGTATGACCGTGTTTAAAATTTTTTGGTAAAAATGAAAATTACTTGTACAATAAAGCAACGAAAATTTTTGTCTGCTCTTTCAGTCGTTTAAATACATATTCAGGACATCGTAGTAAAAATAACTGCATCACCACCTTCGTATTATGATAGGTATGGTATCGTGTGAGGGGTGTGTAATTAATTAACCCTTCAATTAGCCACTTAAATGCCATACGATGCAAAATGTTGCCATCAAATGAGTTGAGTAATGGTGTTTAACGTCACAGTCAAGAATATTTCACTTATATCAAGACGTCGCCAGCTATAGGCGAAGGTGTAGAAATTTTGCCTGTGCGTTGCGCTTATGGCATTATACAACAGGGTTCTTTATCGTGCCAAGACACAAGACCTCGTTTATTTTCAGTTCCCATCCAAAAGAACCGTGACTTTCATTTCGTAATGCCGAATGCTTGGCGAAAGAACAGTCACTACCCACTTTTAAGTCTTGGGTCAGACCAAGATCGTCGAATGAATGCAATTGGATAAACGTTTGCTAGAGATTGTCTATCCCAAGACCCTAATGGTGAAGTGAAAGCATCAATGTGCATTTATCTTGGATTGAGCTTTTCCATTTTTAATCCAGACCCGACACCCCCCCCCCTCCTAATACCTGGGTCATATGGCAACCAATTCTTTTCCATGGAATTTTAACCATCCCAGTAACTTTTTTCTGTAATTCTGGTGCCATCTGTATCAAATTTAGTAAGTGTATTATTTAAAATATTTTTCAAAAATAATGGTTGGGGTTACACAAGGAAGTCTTACCAACGTTTGGCGGTGAATGTTTCCAGTTAGGAAGTGCACTTGCACCGGCAGTGGACATTTAAATGCGCAAAGCGCGAAAAGTCCGCGTGCGGCAGGTGCCCGTCACGTGACCGGCAATTTTAACATTTCTGTACAAATCAAACCAAAAATACAACGGAGGATATTTAAAATTGACGCAATTAATTTTTAGATAATAATAAAACAGGTTGGCAACAATACAACTTGAGAACAAATTAACAATGACAAAAATACAATCTCATGCATCTTCAACAACAAAGATGGCTGCAGAGTGGATACTTTTGTTTGCAACATAAAAATTCTTGAGGCTGGTAATTGTTCCGCACGACACGACATCACTCAGTATTTAGCCTTTACACTTAATGTATATCTACCTATTAAATGCCGATGGCGCTTTTTCAAAATTTCGATTAATTTTGCTCCTTGTTGCTAATGTAAAAGGAGATACTTGTCAGTTCGCCCAGCCGCCATTTGCTCTTCGTCGATTAGTTGAGTTTAAAGCGGCTGCGCACGTTTGAAAACGAGACATAGCATTGCGCCTGCGCATATCATTAAAAAAGGATTGAGGTACCAAAAAGGGTTTAGTCCTAGGATAAAATAAATAAATAAACCTCGGTGTGAGCAGTTATAGAGTTATCTAAATAAGTATAGAGTGTCAAGAATATAAAGGTGTTTTAAAATTAAGCATTATTTCGAATAAAAATTAAAAAAAGATTAATCAACAACAAGTTGTTCCTTTCTAATGCATTACTTTGAAAAAAAAAAAAAAATAATAATAATAATAATAATAATAATTAATCAATAAAAACCAGCTAAAACACAAAAGTAAGTAATTATATCCACTATTTAATCTTGGATCGCCCGGGGCTGCCGCTAGATATACATCTCCAATAAAGTACGTCGGGTTGTCCATCTCTGGAAAGTTATCAATTCATTGATCTTAATTTTACAATTCTTAATAAAAGTACCATCAAACGTGCCACAAATGGCACCTCTATAAATTTTAAGGGCTATTGTGTCCTGCTTTTAAAGACCAGTAAATGTTATCCCAATTGTCGCGGCTTTTCATTCATGTTAATATTGAACATGTTTATAAGGTCATTATGTCCATAAAAATTTTTTATCTTGTTCACTTAGGTGACTTTTTATAAACAGGATTGACTGTAATTAAATCTTATTAATGCCCTCGATTTATTGGTGGTGTCTATCAAGTGAGTCATAACAAGTGTGGAGCGGAGTAATAAGGTGTTTTTGGCGGTCAGTTCCAGTTTGGTATAGGAAACCGGAGTGCCTAGAGAGAAAAAAAAACAACAGCATGCAGCAAACGAATTAACAAACTTTCTTACACTAGGTTATGTCCAGAATGAGGTTTGAACCTAGACGTGAGAGACGTTGATCCGAATCTAGAAATGGGACCGATGAAATACTACAGTGTTTTGTTGGACACCACTAGTTAACAGTTCTTTTGGGGTCTTCAATGGGCTTCAATCCGTCTCAGATCCGTCATCCCTGATAGACGGTCTTTGGTCATTTACTGTCAAGCATAAATTTTATAGAATTAATGGGGTTGAATTTGATGCCGACATCCTTTTAGTCCAAAAATTCTTGCCAAAACTAAGATCTTGACCAAAATTTAAGACTTAGTCAGAATTTTTGAAATATCCATCCAGTACCCATTTAGTCTTGATTTGAACACAGTTGCGGAAATTGAATTAAAACCACTATTGGGTATTTTCAACAAACGGTTTCGCAATCATTCCCGGTAACTAAGATTTCCTTAACTTAAATTTTAACTAATTTTGACAATCTTTCATGGAGGTCAACCTACAATTTTGTTCGCCTAAAAAATTGAATATAAATCTTAATGAGCTTGACGTGATCTTCAAAATGACTCTGTCATGTGCTACTTTTGAATTTTTATAAAATAATGCATTCAAAAGAAGCACATGGCAACATTAAATTCTCAAATGTCTTGAAAACTAACAAAATGGTCAAAATTTCAATTTTTACTAGGTTTTAGTCAAGGAAATTCTTATTATATATATCTTTATTCGTAAGGCCACAGACCCATATAGTAGTTACATAGTTACATAGTATATACATTACAATTCTGCCATGAAAGCTATATTACAATGTTATTGTGTTTTATATACAATTTTCGTTTTTGAAATGCGTGATATAGAAAATTTCCCACTGCTTGTATATTTGGATGACAAGAGAATAACAAATTTATGAACATTTGGGGATTGAAAAAATAGTTTTGGTATAAATTGATGTCTTATATCCTCGAAAAATTTACAAATAAATAAAAAATGATATTCATCTTCAATTAACCCAAGGTTACAAAACTTACAAATTCTATTTTGTTTTACAATATTTTTATGTCTACCTTTCTTGATCATTAAATCATGGGAACTAGTACGGAAATGTGTTATGATTTTACGGTATTTCTTTAAGTTAAAAATTTCTAGATAAGGTTCTTGACAAAAATTGGTTTTGAACAATTTGTAAAATGATAATTTTGAAGTGTTTTCTATATTTTTTCTCCACTCTTGCAAATATATATCTTTTAACCTTTGTATAATGTCATCAATATAATACTCGATATTTATATTATTTTGATATTCCCATATAAAATTAAATCTACAATCACACAGAATTTTTTTAACCTTTGATGACCAGTTTATATAACCAAGTTGATCGTAACAAACTAACATATTATACGCTTTTTTGACAATTCTATCATCTGACATGGAAAGAATTTTCCCCAATATCTAAGAAGACATTAACTGTTAAAATATACAATGGATACCTTCCACATTCTGCTAATACAGCTAGATTACATGAGCGTAAAGATGTATTTAAAAATCTTTTACATGCATATGTATGAACACTTTCTATAGAAGGATATGACTGAAAACCCCATATTTCAGCACCAGAAAACAAAACTGGGCATACCTTTGTATAAAAAATTTCAAAAAATGTTTTAAACTTTAAATCTTCGATCTTATAGAGCATTGACAAAACTGCTGTTAAAACCCGTTTTCCTTTTTCCGCCAATTTTTCGGTCATAGCATACAATGAAAATTTACAAGAAAATAATAATCCTAAATAGGTATAAGTATTTACACATGCTAAGTATTTCCTTTTAAATAACCATTTCTCGTTTTTACGTATGTTGCCCTGTCTGAACACGACAACTTGGGTTTTATTGGGATTAACCTCTAGTTTCCACTTATCACAATATTGTTCCAATAGTGTTAACTGACTTTGAAGACCTTTAACTGTGTCAGATATTAAAGCGATATCATCTGCAAAAAGCAAAATTAAAACTTGCAGAACATCTATAAAAAGTTGCACTCCTTTCAAATCATATTCAACAATAGGTTTTGTAAATTCTTCTATGAATAATGAGAATAATATCGGGCTTAATACACAACCTTGTCTCAGACCTAGAGTGCAATTAAAACATTCTGTAAAACCATTAAAAGAATGATGTCAAACTGGGACATAGTCTTAGATCGGATATATTTCACGAAGGATTTGTGAACGGTATCGATAATACCATACTCTATACGCATAAATAATAATAAATAAATAAATGATGAAAACAAATAAATAAATAAATAAATAAATAAATAAATAAATAAATAAATAAATAAATAAAAATCCATGTCCAAACCGCAATCCCGAAGCAAATAAAAACTTTGAAATTGGCAATCCAGATTTAACACGTGAACCTCCACCAGGGAAGTGAGGACGGGTGCTCCGGAAGGGTTAATCCGACTAATCAGCCCACTAAACTCCCAAGTTGGGAATGAAAGGAACATAGAACTATGGGATGTCAAATATATCTAGGGTAATCTGGGACATACATTGTATACTTATCAAGATTTTTGGCACGACGACCATAAGACTTTTTGCGGGCCTCGATAAGCCAAGGATTGCAATATTCTTGCGTCAAAAATAAATTTGTAAGCAGCTTGCAATTTGCTTCGTTGTAAAAAGTTTCCGTAATGGGAACAAGATCTATCAAAGCGTATTAATTGTGAAACAAATACACCATAAGCAGCAGAAGAAGGTATATTGCTGCATAGAAAAGGAAAAAGACAATAGGAAAATTGAATTAATAACATTTGTCGAACAGCTTCAAATGTAGCCTTACGTTAGCGTCGTAATTGAGGTACAAGTCTAAATATGAAGCGGAACTTCAAGAATCAGTCGCAGCATACACATGTGTGTCTCTTGAATATGCGTCTTTGAACGGATTCAAGGCTTTACATAAGAATAAGCAGTAACTTGTATTAACTAAACCATATGCATAAGATTTTTTTTCACATTATTAATACATTGTAATGGAATCTCGATATTCTTTTATATTGAAGGAAGAACAACCTCCACAATGTATCCCTTATCAAGGTCAACGTTTTGCTGGATTGTGTTGACTTTGCACATATAAGGGATACTTTTTATTCAGCATTATCAATGCAAGATCTTTTTAGTAATGTCAGTAGACATCAAATTTTAAACTTCCTTCGGGAAATTAATTTGTATCATAAAATATAATTGTTTTATCATATATAACCCAGTGTTTTATTTATAAATTGTATTTGATATAACTGGTTTTTATCAGTTTAGCAATAGTTTTATTAAAAATTCATTTATTGTTGTTTTTTTTTTTATTTTAATACTTTGTGTTATTGATACTATTGTATCTTTTACTTTTTCTAGCCGCGAATAGCTGCAATAATGCTGATGCGGCTTTAAACAATAACTCACTCACTCACTCACTCACTCACTCGATATTCCAGTAATATTTTGCCGCACAACTTTATGGGTCACGGTGGTCGAGTGGCCTAAAGCACATGTGTTTACGGATCACAGCGCCTCACTAGGATCAGATCCTACCGTAAAAAAGATTTCAAATCGCTTGTCGGTAGTGGGCAGCTGTTGGATTATTTTCTCCGGGCACTCAGTTTTCCTCCACAATCCATGAACTGACCTCCTCAACATAAAGTATAAAATCTTGACTAGGACCTAAATATTTAGTACTCCACTTCTCTGCATATCTCTTGAAGCAAATAAAGGTCAGTGCTAAGTGGAATGGACCACCGTTAATCACTGGAAAAAAATCCCAAGTACTGAATGTTATTTTGACGAAGGTTAAAACAAGAGGGTTAGTGTGTTTCCCGTTGCTTTGATAAAAGGTATTGATATAAGCTATCCATGTATACATAGTAGAATTTCTGAATGTAGAGACTTAGAAGACTCTTGTATTATCCTGTGGTTGGCCAATGTCAACCTGCCAAGGCTAGTGTTGACACCGTCCGACCAATCAGTCGAATAAACCCCCATTTTAATTTTTTGTCTTGTAAAACGAAAATTACAATAGGAGTTTAGTGGGCTGATAAGTTGGACAAGTGTTGACAACCATTTTGTTTTAAACAATGATTCATAACTCGTGTGACAATTACCTCCCTTTGCTGGAATTCTTTTGTTTGGAGGATAAGATATAATGGTAGTGACTGTGGGTACAAATTCGAAGTCTCTGAGAAAGGATGTCATTATGCTGGCACCTGCAATATTTTGATAAAATATGTACCAGGGTACTGCAGATGAACTTGCTTTTGATGAATCCATGAAAGAAATCTGTACATTTTATTCTCTACTGTTTAACATAACATAAGTGTACCCACAAGTCAGTAACTAAATACAACTCCACATTCAATAGCAAGCAATCCTATTATTAATGCTTTACATTCAACCAAACTTAGTAGTGATATGCGAGGTGACAGAAATTTTGACGTTTGTAGCGTGATTAGGGCATTGTGTAGGGAGGGTTCTTTAGCATGCCATGCCAGTCGTGATATCTGTTTTAAGTTACCCATAGAATGGCCATATACCATTTTTTTTAAATTTAATAATAAAATCCATTAAAAAAATGGTATATTGTAAATTCATAAAATACATTCAAAAAATGGTATATGACAATATTACCATTTTTTGAATGTATTTTATGATTAAATTAAAAAAAAATGGTATATGACAGAATTACACCATGACTTTCATTTCTAAATGTCGAATGCTTGGCGAACTAAGTCACTACCTATTTTCAAGCTTTTGTCAGACCCGGTCAGGGTTTGAACACCACCCTCCACATACGGAGTGAACACTCCACCAACTGAGCTTCAGCAGTGGTAAAATTAAAGAATACAATCTAATGTCTAAAATAGACAAACAATCAGTGAATTACGATTCTCTGTCAGTAGGCAGGTAGGTGCCTATGTTCAAAGGGCCATAACTCCCACAAAAATGAGCAAACCATTGCAGATTTGTGCATAATATATTAATGCTTTGCACCAAGTTACGTAAAATATTGCTTCATAGTTTTGGACAAGAAGTGCCTGTAAGGAAAGAAGGACAGAATATTTTTAAAAGCAGGGAAAAATACTTTTAGCATAGAAAGAGAATTATAGCTGACAAATGCATACTTGGCAATTATAAGTCAATCGATGCAACCAAATAACACACACACACACACACACACACACACACGAAAATATAACTAAATAACAGACACACACACGCACACGCGCGCGTGCGCCAATGCAACCAAATAACACACACACACACACACACACACACACACACACACCAACAAAGCAACAACAAATTAATATTACTAATTTATTTTTATTGCATCATTTTATCATATATTAGATAAACCACACTGTATAGATACTATAAAACTATAATTCACATGCACAGAATAGAAGATTAAGGATATAACCTACAGTAAATGATTAATATTCAAACATTAACACCTTTTGATTGTTTAAACACAACAGACTACACAATTTACACAATACCAAACATAGTGTCGAGGTATTATGTTATATCTCCCTTGAGCAGGGCTCAAAGTTGAACCTGAAATATATATAGGCGCCATGGCAACTAAAATTCTGATTTTGCAATAATTTGCTAATTTGGCAACCAAAATTGTTGTCATCAAAATCCGCTTTGACAGTTTCAAGTTGAAGCTTTTAGCGCACTACTCTTTTAAAGTATTTTATAAAGTAAACGAGAAAATTTATCTGTCACAAGCTTTTCAAACATCCACCTGTGTTTCATATCGTTCCCCGTGTCCCACCAAGGTTAGGGAGCATTGACAATGTTGTGCACTAACAGATTCCACTAAAGTGTTCACCAGGGACCGTGGTGGCCTAATGGATACGACGCCACTCTACACATCCAGGGTCTCTGAACGCTGTGAGTTCGAGCCCCGTTCAGATCATATGTGGGACAGAAAATTTTCCTTGCCGCTGACCTTTACTGGTTCACCAGGCCCCAGTTTCACAATCATTCCTTAGCTAAGATTTTCCTTAACTTAAAGGGATACTGAAGTCTAGGGGATTATGATTAAAATCGATAGTTATAAGTACAATATTAATAATAAAATTCAAAAAAATAAAAAATTATTTCATTAAGATATATATTTCGCTATTTGAAAATTGCCGAAAATCATCGCTGCAGCTCTTTTGTGTTGGAGGTGAGAAGAACACGATGTGACGTCATGTGTGAACAAATCTCGCCATGCTATCAATAGTGTGGTTACAGTATAGTGTAAAAGTTTTTTAAAATAATGTTTTAATATGGTTTTGTGTGCGACCGTTGATTGTAAAAATAATTAAAAAATTATAATAACTTAGAACTTGTCTCTATTTAGACTTATTTTAAATTGAATAATGACCAATATCGGCTTAATCATGTGCACAGTGATCTATGCATCAACTGACCTAAATTGATGAAATATTCTTTTATTTTTTCACGATAAATCGATAAGATCTCAATTTCTTAAAAGGAGAATTTCACATCCCTTTCTCGCATACAGGTAATTAAGAGATTATCAGTAACCTACAGTACCTTTAGATCCTGTTTATTAGACATTCCATCGCCGGTAATCAAGAGGTAGATCTACCTTACAATATACAACATAGATTTAAAGACTGATAGGTGTAAATAAATTAAGTGATAAAGTCTTCACGATATCCCATATTAAATGTAAGTATCATTAATTTGGAGTTTTGGAAAGATGCATTAAAAATATTTAAATATTTCAAAAGATTGATTTACGAATGTATAAATTGATGATTTAAATTAATGAAATATTCCTATTCGTAAATTCAATTTAAACATCAAAAACTCTGATTTTTTTTTTAATTTTCCCTCGCCGCTTCTCATGTCATTGACGCGAGAAAAAAAAAAGAAAAACAGAAAAGTCCGTAACAGTGTGATCTAGATCAGGACAATTTTGAATGCTGACGACGAGAGTCCGTCGAGGCCCGTCCTTTAAAAATGTATAAATTTACTTTTAAATTAATTTCCATACAATGACGTTTTCAAATCTCTTAAAAAACTAAAATAAACGGTACAATATTCACGGTATGTATCATTTACTATGTTATACTGCTGTTTGTGTTCACCATATCATTTCATAATTTCTGCTACCTCGACTGTTTCACATCTTGATATAAATGAAATTATCTTTACTACGTTTTTGCCTTACAAGTTATAACATATTCAGATATAAATGGAATTATCAGGACATGGATTATACAATTCAAGCAATAATTATAGCTAGCGTCATCTTGATATAAATAATCTTGAGATATATAATACAATCCAAGTAATAATTATTGACATGACTGGTGACATCTTGATATAAGTGAAATTATTGTGAGATGTGAATATACTTACATGTAAGTACAATGTAAACTAAAGAGAATGTATTGTCCAATTTTCATAAGTTTTAAAAGGACAGCTTATTTCCCGGTTTCAATGGTACACATATATAAAGAAATTGGGAAACAATTATAACCTAGATTTACAACATAGTTGCCATCTTCTGAAAGAAACGCGTCTCTTACTTTCCAAAGTATACACATGCCGAAATAAAAATTAAAAAGTGAAATTAAATTCTTCGCTCAGAACAATTTGTGGCGGAAAGGGCTCAATAGGTGGTCAGGTGGCCCAATCGGTAGAGCGCCTTGTTAGTATTGTGAAGGTCCCGAGTTCGAATTCCGGTTACGCCGCTGATTTTTTTTCTTTTCCTGTTACATTTGAGGAATCATCCGACCCTGGGCATTGGCTGACCAACAAGTTGGTCCCAGGGGTGGAACCCGCTGGTTTCGATTCAAGGGAGTTGAATAGAAAAAAGATGGGAGGAATGTGGCGGACCGTGTAGCTCAATCGGTAGAACGTCCCGCTAGTATTAGGAAGCTCCCGGGCTCGATTCCCGGTGTAGCAGCTGCATTTTTCCCTTTCCTGTTAGTACATCAAAAGTAGCTTTCCCCTCTTCTGATTTATAAATGCTTATTATTCTTTTTTTCATATATAATTATTATTATTATCATTAAATATTATTTTAATGCATATTAACATCATTTTCTGGAAGGACCTATTTATTTATTTTATATACGTATTTATTATAAATAAACATAAGTAAAAGTCTGAAATAATTATTGTCAAAAATGATGTTTTTAAAAATGCTCTAACATTATAGATATTTATGAATTACAAAATTATCAACATCTTAAAATAAGGTGTGTAAATACACAACTACCGAAGCAGTTAAAGGGTTGGTAAATATACAGGAAGTGTCAGTATACCTGTCTCGTTAGTTAAGTGAATTGGGTACACTCCGATATACAACTAGTCGGTCAATATTAAGGGTTTGATTACAGGTGACTATAATAATAATAATAATAACTTTATTCTCATAAACCCTATTTTTTTCCATGATTGGCCATGGTTAATGTCTCCTCGTCTTATGTTGTGTTTTACAATCGTTGCTAATCGCAAAACTTCTTGATTGAAATGCACGATCTCAAGGTCAAAGCTGTCGATTATACATTTTTAAATAAATTGCAATTATTAATTTTGTCTTTGATCTGTACGATATTTGTGCAGCAAATGCATTCCCTCTCAGTGTTCATTGCTCGGCAGTTTCATTATATGTCCCAAACCTACAAACGATGTTCATTATCTATAACTTCGTATGAATCCGATTTAAATAAATTCTCTGGTTCACTTTTAGTTCCCTAACATTCTGACTCAAAATCGAAAAAGATAATACGCCATTTCTAATAATATGGATACGTCACAACTCGTAAGATGCGACACTTCTGTATATATATATATATATATATATATATGCAGTAGTTAGGAAGAGTGTTTGTTCACACATGACGTCACAACTTGTTTTCGTACCTCCCTATTGAAGAGTTCCAAAATGACCCGAGGTTACGAATTTTGATTTTTTAAACTTCTATATATTTTTTATTTCGGCGAATAAAATGTTGAAATTTTCAATATTATAATAATTTACCTTAAATTTTCATATTTTGGTCAAATTGACTAAACTTCAGTATCCCTTTAAATCTTGCAAAATTTCAAATCTTTATAATTTTGTTAATTTTAAAGATATTGAGGAATTTAAGGTGTCATTTTTAAGATCAATTCTAGATTAAAACATTTGCATTAGTTTTGACAAAAATATTCACCATTAGTTCCAAAAAGAGATTACAAAAAATTGCTAAAATTAGGTTAAGAAAAATCTTAGCTAAGGAATGATTGTGAAACTTGGACCTGGTATCAGTATAATGTGACTGGGGGAGTGGTACGCTTGTCTGCAGCGTACTGCCTCTGTGAGCTAACATTTTAAAGTCGCCCTGAGTGCGCGCTAGTACAAGGTAGACCATAAAACACACTCGCACTCCACATGCATACACGAACTTGTTCATAGATAAATCCATGGGGATTACGAACGTGTTCATAGATAAATCCATGGGGATTAATAAAATAGTTCTCTTCGAGAATAGCTGAAAAATTGCTGATGTGACGTAAAGCAACATTCAACCAACCAACCAACAAAAGTGCTCATGGAAAAATGTAAAAAAAAAAAAAAAAAAAAAAAAAAAAAAAAATACAATAAAAATGCCTTTGCAAAAGGTTTTCAAAATAACAAATTAAAATAAATATTTTGGCACAATTAAAATTTTCTCTCCTCTCTCTCTCTCTCTCTCTCTCTCTCTCTCTCTCTGTGTGTGTTACCTTTCCCATCTCCTGACAAGAACCTTTACATTGTGTGTGTGTTTTAACATTTTAATAATAACATGTATTAATTTGTATGATTATATGTTGTGGTATATTAACATGCAAAAATAATAATACGATTAATTATTGCACATAGTTTACGAAGGTCATTTATAAAATGACTGGTCATTACACATCTAACAGGTTCAGAAGAATCGCACCGCCACATTAATCTGAGGTAGATGGATCATGATTTCAGGGATTAAGATAAGAAGGGATCCAGTAGCCCAGAAACCGTGGCTCCTAAAATAAGTCTAGGCCCTTAATTCAGAAATGAACAGGCAAAAGAACTCAAAATACTTGTACTTGTGGTTAAGCTTCATCTGTGATGATGAGTTCTTGGTAGGTTGACCATAACGTCAAACCTGTCTATGAACCTATAAAATTAGGTCTTAATAAGCAAACGACTTTTATATACAAGATGAAATAACACGTTCATGCATTAGGAAGATATAGGAACAAAGAGCCCCCCCCCCAAAAAAAACAAACAAAAAACAAAAAACCCCCAGAAAAAAACAAAATCAATTGTTTTCTTTTAAATACACCAGTTGAAAACAATTTTAAAATTTAGTCCATGTCCTGTTAATCATAGTTGAATCACAATCTATTTCTCAGCAGATATTTGCAATTTGCATAAAATTCTAATCATAACAATATTGAACCAAATAATTAGAAACAATTCATAAGAAAAAAAATGTGCTCTCGCTTCTGAATCTTGTAGATTCGTTAGTCCTTGTTGATTTTTTGCCCTTTTTTATACTGAGGTAGTAATACTTGTTTAGTTAATATTAATCAGGAATTTTTCCCAGCAGTTAATCTAGTTGAGTCGCATCATTTCAAGTTATTCACACACAGTTGTATTTTCATTTTCCTGTCGCCTCTTGACGATAAATGCAAATATGAGTTGATTATGTTGGAATTTATTTTCGCAAAATTTTTATTTTTTCCTATTATGATACTCTCGCCAATTTAGACGAAAATATAAAACAAAAACCCAAATTTTCCGATTTACAGTAAAATGGTCTGACTGTAAAAATTATAGAGAAATTCGACTGTAAACTAAATCATGAAGTAAACCGCTATTTTCAAACATTTCCTCGTCCGACTGAACATGTTGCTGCCTTTCATCTGGATGATGAAGACTAGATCGGTATACAATTCCTGTTTGTCTAATAACTGCATATTTTTTATATTTCTTTTCTTTTAAATAAAGTAGTCCAAAAAAAGCTTAAATTCTAAGAGTCCAGGACCTGTGAATCGCACACATGTCTAAATCATGTAGTCCAGGACTTGAATACAGTAGTTCAGAACCGGTGAACTTGAACAAGTTAGATGTATTAGTTCAGAAGAAAAACCTGGTGCTGTCAGTTCTGCATTCATTGGTTTCTTTAGCACCTCTTATATTAAGTTTTTTGCTCTTTTTAATATTGAGGTAGTGGTACATGTTTAGGTACTATAAATTAGATAATTTTCGTGAGAATAGAACAAAAACGAAATTTACCTGATTTATAGTATATTTAAATACGCTGCAGTACCCCTGCTGCTTTTAACCTGAGGTGGCAAAAGCTTTGTGGCCACTTAATGACACCACCATTGGACGTGATACCGTATGTAGGTCCTGTCCAGTATAGAAGTAGAAGTAGAAGTATAGTAAGAAGTCCTCACTGTACAACTTATGAAGAAATTCGACTGTAAAATAAATCATGAAGTAAACAGCTATTTTCAAACATTTCCTCGTCCGACTGAACATGGAACATGTTGCTGCCTTTCATCTGGATATTGAAGACTAGATCGGTATACAATTCCTGTTTGTCCAATAACTGCATCACTGTGGCTTTTAAACACGTGTTTGTGTAAGTTCTGGATAGCTGGGCATCCTCTGACATTTCCGCCATCATTTTCAGGATGGTTTTGTGACCCATTGGTCCGCTGTACCAACACCCAGTATTACCCGGAATATTTTCCGCTGACCGCTGGAAAAACTCGTCACAAGTTGGATCAAGTTTTGATAAATATAATGTCAGACATTTAACAGGACAGTTGGGGTTGTCAGGCATTTCATACATCCTGGAATACCAGTGCCAATCATGCATCTCAGAAAAGGTTTCGATTTTGTCCATTTCATCTTCATAATTCAAACGAAAATATTTTTTTCTGTTGCCATCCGTCTCCAACACAAATGATTGTCTACTTAAAGTCCGCATTGCATCATTTCCCTTCAGACCAAAATGCAGTATTAAATCAAACCAAACTTTCCTTTGAATCGAGATTCTATCCGAGAAAGATATAACAGAGGAATTCATGAGGGTGGTGATGTCATCATCTGACATGGGGACTTTAATGGTCCCTTTCTCCCTTTTCTTTTCGTGGTCAACCATTCTCTCTAATAATCTATTTGATGAGCTGAATTCTTCATCTTTCACTAACGAGATGGTTCTGCCGTGTGGGAGGGAGTTTAGGTACCTGTTAACGCTGCTTCTAATCCCTAGCAACGTCGATCGTGTGTATGGGCGGCCATCTTTAGTTCTGGCTTCCTGATAGAAACACTTCAACAATTCGTTTATCTCATTATTGGTCTGATTTTCAATATCACAATCCAAGCCTCTGTTGATAAACCAATCTACAACCAAACAAAGACATTTTGATTAAAACTCCTATAAACATGACACATATAAAACCTGTATATAAAGACCATCTATAGGACCTGTCAATAATAGAGTTTATAGGCAGGTGTTTTGTATATAAAGAAATCTTTAAAGAAGGTGGTTTTATATATAGAACTTCTTTTTTTGGTTGAAATATCCACCAAAAGGACCTTAAAATACTGGTCTTAATGGACAGGTAGACTTTATATAGAAGGTCTGTTTGGTTGAAATATGTAGCAATACTGGTCTTAATGGACAGGTAGACTTTATATAGAAGGTCTGTTTGGTTGAAATATGTAGCAATACTGGTCTTAATGGACAGGTAGACTTTATATAGAAGGTCTGTTTGGTTGAAATATGTAGCAATACTGGTCTTAATGGACAGGTAGACTTTATATAGAAGGTCTGTTTGGTTGAAATATGTAGCAATACTGGTCTTAATAGACAGGTAGATTTTTATAAAAAAGGTCTGTTTGGTTGAAATATGTAGCAATACTGGTCTTTATGGACAGGTAGACTTTATATAGAAGGTCTGTTTGGTTGAAATATGTAGCAATACTGGTCTTAATGGACAGGTAGATTTTATAAAAAAGGTCTGTTTGGTTGAAATATGTAGCAATACTGCTCTTTATGGACAGGTAGACTTTATATAGAAGGTCTGTTTGGTTGAAATATGTAGCAATACTGGTCTTAATAGACAGGTAGACTTTATATAGAGGTTGTTTTTGGTTGAAATATGTAGCAAAAGGACGATAAAACACTGGTCTAATGGACATGTAGTCTTTATTTATTATACCCCCCGCTTAAAAAGTGGGGGGGGGGGGGTATATAGTGATAGGGGTGTCCGTCCGTCCTTCCGTTAGACCTTAGGGTACCTATCTCTTATCCGCAACTCCTTCTAAACCCTTCAATGGATTTTCATGAAACTTTCACACAATCTTTGTGATATAATGTAGATGTGCACCTCCTATTTAAAAATTTGATCCGATGGATTTTTTTATGTGGGGGGAACGGGGGTATTTTTTGTGAGCTTGTGGCTCACAGTTTTTCTAGTTTTAAATAGGAAGCAAAGCGACCTTAAACCAAACACTGGTCTTAATAGACAGTCTTTATATCTTTATATTATACACAAACATAGGTCATCTTTATATAGTTGGAAATCATGGTTATTTAAGTTGACATGTGGAACAAAGAACCCTGATTATAATAGACAGGTGGTTCTATATGGAAGCTTTTTATGTGAAATATGAAGTCTTTATTGGCAGGGGGTCGTTATATAGAGGTTCTCTATCGTTGAAATATCAAGCTAGACCATTGCATAGACATTTATACTAGTACAGGTGGTTTTATACGGAGGTTTTTATGTGGAATATGAAGTCTTAATTGGCAGGGGGTCGTTATATAGAGGTTCTCTATCGTTGAAATATCAAGCTTGGCTATTGCATAGACATTTATACTAGTACAGGTGGTTTTATACGGAGGTTTTGATGTGAAATATGAAGTCTAAATTGGAAGGGGGTCGTTATATAGAGGTTCTCTATCGTTGAAATATCAAGCTTGGCTATTGCATAGACATTTATACTAGTACAGGTGGTTTTATACGGAGGTTTTGATGTGAAATATGAAGTCTAAATTGGCAGGGGGTCGTTATATAGAGGTTCTCTATCGTTGAAATATCAAGCTAGATCATTGCATAGACATTTATACTAGTACAGGTGGTTTTATACGGAGGTTTGTATGTAAAATATGAAGTCTTAATTGGCAGGGGGTCGTTATATAGAGGTTCTCTATCGTTGAAATATCAAGCTAGACCATTGCATAGACATTTATACTAGTACAGGTGGTTTTATACGGAGGTTTTTATGTGAAATATGAAGTCTTAATTGGCAGGAGGTCGTTATATAGAGGTTCTCTATCGTTGAAATATCAAGCTAGATCATTGCATAGACATTTATACTAGTATAGGTGGTTTTATACGGAGGTTTTTATGTGGAATATGAAGTCTTAATTGACAGGGGGTCGTTATATAGAGGTTCTCTATCGTTGAAATATCAAGCTTGATCATTGCATAGACATTTATACTAGTATAGGTGGTTTTATACGGAGGTTTTTATGTGGAATATGAAGTCTTAATTGACAGGGGGTCGTTATATAGAGGTTCTTTGTGGTTGAAATATCAAGCTTGGCCATTGCATAGACATTTATACTAGTACAGACGTGGTTTTGTACTAGTACAGACGTGGTTTTATACTAGTACAGACGTGGTTTTATTCTAGTACAGACGTGGTTTAATTCTAGTACAGACGTGGTTTTATTCTAGTACAGACGTGGTTTTATACTAGTACAGACGTGGTTTTATTCTAGTACAGACGTGGTCACTATATCGGGTTCTAATATACTCCACATTAATGCTACCCTTAGCATGGCAGGATATTGTAACTACCCCTTTAAATGGAAGCCAATTAATGTGGAGAAAATGTGTCAATTAAGGTGTGGCTCTAGTAGTATTACAATCCTTCAATAATCTCAATAATCCGCTGTAACAGCGTTATGAAGTCATAAATCATTTTCTTTTATTTAAAAAAATAAAAATAAAATTCATTCCATTTATTGTTAATCCTTCTTATAATACCAAAACAGGCTGAACAATTAAACGGATTTAATCGTTTCTCAAGAATTTGTACCATAAAAACGGATAAACGGGCGGATAAAATGAAAAAGTCAAATTACACCCAGATTTTTCCCATTTTGACGGTTTTTTCAATTAAAAATACTAAAATTGTATAACTTTTTGTATGGAAATTGTACCAAATTGTAAACACTCAACGATAAAAAGTACCTAAATGGATACCTTGCGCATTAAAAATGTACCGATCTTGACAAATAAAAAATTTGATTGGTCAGCCTGCCAAAATTTAACTGAACAGATTGTGACAATGAATGAAGGTTGTACTCTTTACAAGACAGAGGGAAATATTTTTTTCAGGAACAAAATCCTTCCTGAACTTAAGTTATGTATTATAGTTCCATGTTGTTTGTCAATTTTAATGTTACGCGTGGTTGGTGAAGATAGCTAAAGAGGAACTGCTTACCCTTACAGAGCACACGGCCTCACTTCCCTGGTGGAAGTTCACGTTTTAAACTTAATTTGTCAGTTTGTCTTTGATTAGCATAAAGTTTGACAAGTCAATTTATCAGTAAATTTTAGACACGGTCCTAGATTTCAATACCATTGTGCAATTTCAATTAAGTACATGTACTGAAATGATGTTTTTATGTCCCAGTCAAGATTCTTTCACTTATATCAAGATAGTCAGTTCCAGAAATCCCAGATGGTGGAGGAAACAATAGCGTTTGTAGAAAACCACTGACCTACGGCCATGTAACTGACAAACGTTCTTACACTAGGATTTCCCAACTGGGATTCAAAATTCAGGTGGCGAGAAGCGCCGTGGTCCCGTAGTACATGCTTTACAAACATTCAGCGACTCAAACCCCCTAACGAGGGGATTTTTTAATTCTGATTTTCAAACATAATGCAATTCATAAAGTCTAACTTTGAGATCTTTTAACATACTAGTAATATTTTTGTGAGCTTAAAATAAAACACAAATATCTGGTTATTCAATTTCTGTTTTAAATTTTTAAATTTGGACTCGATTATAATAACACTTCAATTTCTGCTTTAAATTTGGACTTCAATTACAAAACCACAAAAAGCTACAGTTGAAGCTGTATGACAAACGTGACGACTTCCATTTTCTTTTGTCAACTTTCCGGTTCTATGCCGTAATATAATACGTGCTTCTCCTGCTTGTGGTGTATTTGTTTCACAGTTATTACGCTATGGGAGAGCTTGTTCCCACTACGAACACTTTAAACAACAAACCAAACTGCTTATATACAAATTGTCGATTCTGAGATAATGTCTAAACTTATCGGGGCCCTCAAGGAATTTTATGGATCATCACAATACTGTTGATAAGTATAACGATTAATCTTTATTTATTTAACGTCACATAATTTCATCTTCTTTTCAGTCTCAATTTTGATAAAACCACTGCGGTAGCTCAGTTGGTAGAGTACTCGTCTGTATGTGGGATGTCGTGGGTTGACCCCGGCCTGGTCGGACCCAAGACTTGAAAGTGGGTAGTGACTGTTCTTTCGCCAAGCACTCGGCATTACCAAATGAAAGTCACGGTTCTTTCGGATGGGAACTTAAAATAAACGAGGTCCCGTGTCATGGTGGGCCTGGCACGTTAAAAAACCCTGCTGTATAATGCCATCAGAGCACCACATAGGCAAAATTTCTGCACCTTGGCCTATAGCTGGGGACGTCTCGATATAGTTGAAATATTCTTGACTGGGACGTTAAACACCATTACTCAACTCAACTCAATTTTGATAACATACATAGCTGGTGTAGCTAGCTTAACGGAAGGTGCTTACCCTTCAGGAGCACCTGACCTCCCTTTCCTGGTGGAAGTTAATGCGTCTGCCTATATTTGCCAGTTTTCAAAGTATGATGCGGACATTAATTGGACATGAATTGGTATGTTTGTTTTTGATTTTACGTTTTATTCCGGCACTCTTACCTTGGAAACTTTTAACATCACGTTTAGTTCTAGCTTTGGTACCAGCAAGGTAGTTTCTGGGTGTACTTCTATCCACAAAAATGATGGGTCCTTCAACTGTTCCAAATGTTCCTAAAATACCGTATAATAATTGCTTAAATAAATGAACAAAGTTATAAGAAATACATGAAGTATCCACGTGTATGTGTGTGTGGACCTTCTACTGTCAAAAAAATTCCTTTATTTTATAAACAAATGTACAAGTTAGAAGTTAGAAGATATTCATTATATATCAATACATGTGTGTGTGAGCGTGTGTGTGTGTGTGAATGCATGCATGTGTTATGTACGTTAGTAAAAATACCATTATCTGGAGTCAGGTTTTGTGGTTCAATGTTACTGTTTAAAAAGAAAAATTGTAATAATAAACTACTATTACTTTGATGAAATGTCAAATCGTGGGCCATGGTGTCCACGAAAACAACGGAAATCGGGAAACCATGAAAATTAAAGATTTCACAGAATTGGAACTAATAATCTTATAGAGACTGGATGTTAAACAAATCAGGTGTATATTCAAGCAAAAAGAAAACTAATATTGTAATTTGGGAAATGTATAAATTAAAAAAAAAAAAAAAAAAAAAAAAAAAAAAAATATATATATATATATTAAAAGTACATTTTCAAAGGATATTGATTTTTAATATAACAAACTGAAATGCATTGATTGTCATCCAAACGATGTAGAAATATAAATACATTTGAACACTAAAACATTAAAATTCACGAAAATTAACGGACGAGAAAAATATTTTAATTTACATGTATTTCAATTAAAAAATTTGGTCAAACAATTCTGACCTGTCCACTTGAATATTCCTAATGAAAGGTCAAACGGACAGGTCAATGTTGTTTACCTATACTGATTCCGATGTTATGATTTTGGAATGAAAGTTCTTGTAAATAATAATAATACACATGTATTATGTTGAAATACCTTATATTTATCATAATTATTAACTCCAACATATAAAAAAAATTCCTCTTATGTTAGCACATGTATTTTCATACATGTTTGTACACAAGTTACAACTGCCAGTTTTCCTTCCCTCACATTATCGCCACCCTTTTTATACCGCCAAATTTTCCGTTGTACAAAGGTGGCATTATAGCGACGGATTACTGCATTTCACAAACAAACATTGACACAAGTGATCATGATGTCAATGACTTGTTCACAGACCTGTCCCACCGTTCTTATAGGGCCACGGTGGTCAAATTATCTAAAGGGTGCATTTGGTATCCATGAATAGTCCAGACGTGTGTCACCACCGTAACTGGGCTCACACCACTCATATCGGATCAAGATGGTCAAATTTTTAAGAGCTTCTGCGGATAATGCAATAAAAAACAAACATACTAATCAATGTCCGAATCACAATCCAGAAGCAAAGTAAAAACTTTGGAACTGACAAGTTAGGTTAGACACGTGAGGCCGGGTGCTCCGAAGGGTAAGCACCTCCTGTTTAGCTAGCTACACCCGCCACGTGCAAGTATCCCTTCCAGCCAAGGTTGGAATCTCATTTGAGGAGATCATAGAGTGATAAAATTACCAGTTTGCTTGCCAATAGTCTTTTTTGCATAATGCTCCTGTTTCTTCTGCCATCTCAGAACTGATCGCCCTCACATAAATGATTTTTTGACCGGTTTCTTCAGGACAAATGTCTTAATTGTTCACAGAATCTTACTGTGAAATCATTCATTTTGTGGTGTTACATTTTTGTTGTTTTTCAGGGCTAATTCACCAACAGAGTAACGTGCCAGTGAATTCACACCACCACCACCACCATGGTGATTTCTAGAACCACGAAAATTAGACACCATGAAAATAAATTATTTCACAGTTTTCATGCTGTGTCAAATTGTGCTTATTAAATGAAAATGCTGTCTTAAAGGAAAAAAAACTAATATTTTTATTGTGAAAATATTTAATTCATATTAAATAGAAAAATAATTACATTTATTTCAAAATGGAATGTGACATAACATACACTAATCAAACAATCAAATGAAAACATGGAAATCACAAAATATAATCCTATTATTTTTAATTTGAGCTTGCCAGTGTACAACATAATAAATAAAGTCCAACCTGCCTTAAAAGTCACCTCTATATCAGGAACACCTGTTTATAAAGACCAGTAAATTTATATCCCAAATGTTCTTTATTCATATTATTTGAACCTGTATATAAAGACCACCTGTCCATAACGGCCATTTTAATGGTTCCATTGGGTGGCCTTAATAGACAGGTTTGACTTTACTCATAACACTTGTGTGAAACGATTTTGAAAACATTTACATTGCAACTTCTAAAGTACATGGTTACAGATAGCACCTCTTGGAAGGTGCCTTGGTGTCTGAATTTTCTATACAGCACATGATCACAAATTAAAGGTGCGTCTGTAACATAGTCGTCTAAAGTGCATGTTTACAGATCACCGCACCTCTAGGAAGGTGCCTTAGTGACTGATAATTACAAAGTACTTGCTTACAGATCGCAGCAGCTCTCGCCACCCTAATTAAGCCATCTGTGTTCAAGTGGTTTAAAATATGGGCTTGTGCAGAGAATTCCCTTTCCATAGGTCAACAGTGGTTTTGTTCTCCAACGTCTCAGAAACAACCATCTTGGTATATAAAAGTAGAATCTTAACTTGTGTGTTAAACATCTTTACTTGACTCCATAGTATAATGGGAGACTTGTGTTGTATGTTAACAATTTTAATTTGTTGAAACATGTAAATAATCATACAGTGATTTAAAGAAATAAAAAAGTGGATAAATGACCAATAAACAGTAAAATACCATCACCAAAAACACAAACTGAAAAACATGAGATTATAATATAACATGTAATGTTTTAAACACACACACACACCACACACAGGCACACACACACACACACACACACACACACACACCACACACACACACACACACACACACACACACACACACACAGGCACACCCCCCCCACACACACACACACACTGGTCATCCTTTTCTGATTTCAAAACTTTATAAATCCATTTCAACAGGACTTTTATGTTATAGGTTTTTCAGTCAAAGGGCTATAACTCCCAGGAAAATGTGAAAACTAACTTGCTTTAACGATATGCGAATCTCCTATCAATGTTGATGCTTTGCACGAAGTTTCGTGAAATAGCGCTTCATCGTTTTGGAGAATTAGCACAGACAAACATTTCGGACGGAAGGAAGGAAGGACAGACATGGACACTCAAATTTAACAACACCTTTTCTTTTATTGAAAGACGGGGTATGAAAGCTTCAACGATGTTGGATGACAGAGTGATGGACATTATGGACAAATGGACAGAAAATACCTTACCGTAAAATGTCCCACTTTGATGAACGGGAGTATAAAGGTTCATACACGTTTCCTTTCTTACCAGACATGAACTTATTTATTTCAATATGTATGTCTCGCAAGCTCGTGCAAATGTCGAGTCAACTCAGGACAATATTTCAAAATATCAGTTCAATAACCCTATAATATGGTTAAACCAGAGAAGAAGATTTTTTGTCTTTTTGCTATTTTTAGTAACGGCGGCCATCTTGTTGGGCGTGGCCAAACCCCGAACACAATTTTGAAAGGCATGATAATCGCAAAGTTTCAGAAAATTTGGCCTAGAAGTTTTGGAGGAGAAGATTAAAATGTAAAGTTTACACACGACGCACGACGGACGACGGACGGTGATAGATTGCAATAGCTCATCTGAACCTTTGGCTCAGGTGAGCTAAAAAGCTTAAAACAGATCTGCCGATACCCTACGTCTCTAGACAAAAATTGTTATCATTTGATACACGTATATCATGTTTATAGTAACAGTTTCTCTGATCTTCAATTTAAACATTCTTAACAATACAACTCAATATGTTTAAATATTTTGGTCAAAATTGAACGTAGCTGGTTAATTCATACTATGTCTTTAAACAGGAACCATTTTCATTTGACACATGCATACCATGCTTATAATACTAGACCCCAGTTTCACAATCATTCCGTAACTATAAAGCTTCTATTACTTAAATCTATTAAAATTTCAATCTGAATAATTTTGTGAATTCTTAAGATATTCATAAGTTTAATTATCATATTGACCACATCTTGAAAACAATTTTTGTTTCATAGTTTTGGTCCAATCATTACGGATTAGGAATTGAATTCTGAAACTACAGGCTAGTGCTGTAAAATTTAAACTAATATATGTAAGATCTTTCTATGCTCATTACACATGCATTTCAATTTTGTTGAAACCTTTGTCAAAATTTGCCAGTCTTAAGGGAAATCTTAGTTATGTTGTTGTTGTTGTTGATAAGTTTGATGTCTCTGTGTCTAGGATTGCCTTGGATATATTTGACGTCTCATAGTTCCATGTTCCTTTCACACAATTTTGATTACACACGTGACGGGTGTAGCTAGCTAAACAGGAGGTGCTTACCCTTCCGGAGCACCCGGCCTCACTTCCCTGGTGGAAGTTCACGTGTCTAACCTAACTTGTCAGTTCCAAAGTTTTTACTTTACTTCTGGGTTGTGATTCGGAAATGGATAAGTATGTTTGTTTTTGATATGTAAGATCTCTCTATGCTCATTACACATGTATTTCAATTTTGTTGAAACCTTTGTCAAAATTTGCCAGACTTAAGGGAAATCTTAGTTATGAACTGATTGTGAAACCGGGGATTGTTAATAAAACAGTTTCTCTGACCTCTGCTTCACATTACAATTCGATATGTTCATATTAAAAAGTTAAAGTCTATCCCGAGCCATTAGGCCCATCAGGCCGGAGCTTATCCCGGTTTCGGTGGCGTTAAGCGACTGAGAGTACAAGACTCTCCCCTGAATGGGACGCCGGTCCATCGCAGGGTTAACCCCCAACATTTTGCTGGTACTCATTTATTTTTCAGCTGAGTGAACTGGAACAACGTGAAATTAAGTGTCTTGCTCAAGGACACAACACATCGCCCGGTCTAGGGATCGAACCCACGACCTTCGAATCATGAGTCCAACGCCTTAACCACTAGGCCACGCGCTTCCACATATATATGTTCATATACTTTGATTAAAATTGCAAGTAGCGGGTCTATTCATACTTCATGTCCTTAGACAAGAATCATTACCATTGGTAAAAATTGTTTACAATTTCTCTATTCAATACATTATTATATCCCTGTAGACAAGAACCGTTATCACTCCAAGCATGTGTACCATTGTCCAGAGTGACCACACCGTCTAACAAAAGCTTATGGTAGTTCATGAAACAATTTCTCTGCCCTTTACAGAGCGGTGTACCACACGACTGGCAGTAGTAGATAGTATTAGGTCGCCATCCGGATTTAGTCTTGATACCAAAGTGCTGGCAGTACCAACAAAGCTTACTTTTCCTGTGAAAATTATCTATCTTAACTAGTCTATGTTCAGTTTTACCATGCTCAATATTCCAGAGTTGTGTTTCTATTTGAGAAGAATTCGCATGCAGTTCTGACCTGGTGTATATCATGCCTGAAATGGAAATAAAAATCTGTCAAAATTTTAAAATATTTTTTGGTGGTTGTTATTCTATTTATTTATGTTTTTATCTTTTACTTGCTTATGTACTAGTAGTGTGTCAAGTTTGACCTGGAAAATTTGACCTTTAATTTGAATGTTCTAATAGACATATTCATTGTATAATTTAGGGGCTAAAAAACCTCATATAACGATAGATGATATTAATACTGAGTACCTGGTGTTTATGAAACATGCTGCCTTACCAAATTACATATTTATACCAGTTTTAATTTTACAGCAATAGACGACCGTTTTAGAATACAATTTCTCATCAGTCATGCGTAGACCAAATTTATGAAACCAAATTTTTTTCTTCAAAAAGGTGAAAAGATACCAAAAGGACCAAAATAAATTTACCAAATCGAGCTAAAGAAAATACTTTTAACGAGAGAGTATATCTTAGGTTTAGAGCAATTTTAAGTTTTAACTAACAGCAAATTTAGACAATATTATATTTCAGACAAAACTACAAATTATTGCCAACTGAGTTTGTGCTATCCTCGGGACACCAGCCAGCAGCAGAGATGCCTATATCATATAGTCTATTAGCCCAATTTAATATTCAAATTATAGGTAAAATAACCAAGTAAAACTTGACACACTACCATTAAAAGCATTTATGTTTTCTATGGTTGAAAGCAGTTAGCAGTTAGCAACAATATACCTGCTTCTCCTGGTTAGGATTTGTTTCCCAATTAACACGATATAGTACAAATTGTTTCCACTTTATACAATGAAGCAAGCTACTTTCAAATAATTTTTTGACTCGGAGATATTGCAAGCATACGCTAATCAGGGCCTTTACAAAGTTTTATGGCCGTCATCACAGTATTATTGATAAGTTTGATGTCTCTGTGTCAAGGATTGCCTTGGATATATTTGACGCCACATAGTTCTATGTTCCTTCCACTCAATTTTGATTACACACGTGGTGGGTGTAGCTAGCTAAACAGGAGGTACCTAACCCCCCAACCCCCACCCGAGCATCTGTCCTCACTTCCCCTGTGGAGGTCCACGTATTTAACCACCTAGTTTGTCAGTTTCAAAGGTTTTACTTTGCTTCTGGTTTGTGATTTTGGCATAGACCAGTATAGTTCTGTTTGACGGATACTTTAGGCGCACTCTGATGTAAAAAATACATTGAACCAATACTTATACAAATTACTTATTAAGAGGGGAGTGGAGTAATAAAGTTTCACAACTTAGGCAAAACTCTTTCACTTGTATCTTAGCAGTAAGTTTTGGAAAGATGGAGAAAGTTGGGAGAATACGACTGAGCTTTGGCGAATCTCAGACTTGGATCTGTCCCAAGTGGGATTAAAACAATCAAATTTTACACGTGAATGAATAGACTAACCTTCTCACTCTATGATCTGCAAGAGATGGATTCAAATCCAGGCAGTGGGAGAGCCATGATCATAATCCAATGCTTTAGACCACTTCGTCAAACCCCCCCCCCCCCCCCCCATCCCCCACAACTACTGTTGAGAACACACATTAAAATGGTATGATAGTGTGGCTCAGTATAAATTATTGCCTTCGAGTGAACAAATATTCATAACACCCTCACTCAAAGGCAATAAATTGTTTATTATACCGAAATAAAAGATTACCATGGTTTTGTAATCGTTTGGAACGACCATAAATCTCCCTCATTTTCTACCAGAACTCATTGGAAACAAACGCTAGGATATTGAAACCTATTTTCTATCGAAGACGTTGCGTGTTTCGAAGGGGTTGGATATGATATTTTCAGAGGGACGCAAGATGTTTTCTTGATCCATGATCCTATCAAATTACAGATCGTATAGTTTTTAATGAGGTATTATAAATATATTTGTGTGGTCCTAACCATCCTGCCACATTCTTTATATTAATGCAGTATTGTTTATGATAAAAACGGAAGATAGAAACTTCGGTAACTTGTTCATCTTTATTACAAAATGTATGATACACCTTTTATTGACACAACTTATACATTTATATACAGTAAAAACGGTAAAAATGACCACCTCTATATATCTTTCCACTAAAGGTCCTTTGGTCTATATTTGAACCAAAAATAGCCTCTATATAAAGACCACCTCTCCACTACAAGTGGTTTAACGTACTCCGGTGCAAATAAAAAGACTACCTGCCTTTTGTGAATAGTAATTTTGAAGTCCCTTTGTTTCACCTTTTAAACTAAATAAAGAGATTATATATAAAGACTACCTGTCTATTAACACCTGTGTTTTAAAGTCAACTTTATTTTCCATTTATCAACCAAAAAAGAAAGTCTATATAATGACTACCTGTCCATTAAGACCAGTGTTTTAAAGTCCACTCGTTTTTATTTTAACCAAAAAAAGCACTCTTTGGATTATGAAGATTTCCTTTTCCTGATTAAGACAAGGGACCAGTTGCACAAAGCTAAAGCTAATTAGTTTAATCAGTTGATAGTCAAAATTTGAATTTCACATAATTTCAGATCCGTTGGGAAATTAAAGTTGAAAATTTTGAAAATGTTGAAAGTAAAAAGAATTCCATCAAATCTTAACTATATGATAATAAAACTTTAAATTTTATAATGTTATTTTGATTCTTATTGCCTTTTTAAATTTTCGTTAATCATTCATTAAACTAATCAGGCTTTGAACAACTGGTCCCTGTTTTTTCATCTATGAACTAAAATCAGATTTTATATAATGATAATCTATGAATTCAGATCAATGCTTTTGTGATATAAAGACCACCTATCTATAAAGTTAATATTTTGTGGGTCCTGTGGGTGGCTTTTATATACAGGTTTTATTGTAAATTCATATTGTTACACAATATAACAAACATATTATATACAGCAAATATAAAAAAAACAAAACAAGGAATTTTCTTGACACAAAAATTAAACCACAAAATGAAATAAATGAAAAAAATAATAAACCAGATTTTTAAAGATCGGATAAAAGTCTTTTAAAGATCAGGCCCCAGTTTCATAATTATTCCTTGCCTACGAATTTCCTCAATGTTAACCTGGCAAATTCTGTTGTGTTAATTTTGTTAATTTTTAAGATACAAGATAATTTACGGTGTCAAAATGAAGACCACTGTGAGCTTAATATATCTATATTCCACGTTTGTTGATTTTTTTTTCATTTTGTTGTACCACAAAATATAGTTCAAAGTTGACAGAGTAAAGTTAAGGAAAATCTCAGTTAAGGAAAAATTGTGAAACTGGGACCTTTATAAAAATATAAAAATGAGTACCTTTGTATGATTCAGACAAACAACATATACAAATATATGAATGATATCATATAGTCCCCCAGCAATATATTGACAGAGTGTTAATAAACATGGAAGAGTCTATTTACTGTCAAAACGGATATATAAAGGTGGTTCTGACAAATGTATGCACGAAGGCGTGAATATACAACATGAATAACACAGTATAGGTCGTCCATTGTCCGAGTGTTTACATTTTTTCGATCCGTCTATTATTGTAAATAGGTAACTGACCACTATAAACAAATTCAGGACAACATTATTTTTGTACTGAGATGGATATATCTAAAAAGCTTTTAAGGTAGACAATTCATTTATATAATCTTTTACATCCATGACCTTGAATTTTGAGATATAATTGGTGCTATGACCTATGATTCTACCTTCGGTATATCAACATTGATATGACCTTGACTTTTAACATATCATGACTTGTTCTTTACTTTTAGTATATCACCATCAACATGACATTGACTGTTGATATACCACCATTTATATGGCCTTGACTATATATCACCGCTAACATGACCTTGACTTTTGGTATATCAACATCGAAATGACCTTGACTTTTTTTAAACATCATTCTGATATAGCTTTGACGTTTGATATATTACCACTAATGTGACTTTTTGATATATATTATGCAGTTATGACCTTTTTAGTTTCAATATAATCACTGCTGAAGTGACCTTGACCTTGGACCAGATAGTGGTACTCCGCCTTCATAAATCATTTTGTGGTAGAGTTCAAAGCAGTTTCTCTCATTTCTCTCATTACAAAGTGGAATGTCACAAGCAAGACACTTATAGTGAGTATTTGGTCGCCATCCTGATTTCGTTTTCAATTTGCGGTATTTACAAAATGCACATTCTTTTTTCCCATTTGAAGAGTAAGCACGGACAAGTCTATGTTCAACATGCTGTTGTTCCTCCATTATATAGGGCTGTAGGTCATTTGCATACAAAGTGTATGGCTCTGAAAGGTAAATAAAACATTTAAATTAGCCTTTTTGTATCAATATTTTATCATGGAGCAAAGTGTGAATAAATGAAAGCATAAAAAAGAAACTTTTTTAAGTGCTCATTACACAGCTCTGTTACCATGACAACATGTCCTTCCATTTTAAATAAATTCTTCACATATTATTAAAACGCTCATTACACAGCTATGTAACAATAGTGACAGGTCCTACCCTTTTCCATAAGTTTCTTTACATATCATTAACACACTTAATACACAGATATGAAATCATGGCAACAGATCCTCACATTTTTAATTAATTTCTTTAAATATCATTAAAACACTCAATACACAGCTATATAACCATGACAACAGGCCCTCAAATTTTTAATTAATTTCTTAACATATCACTAAAACACTTTATACATAGCTATGTAACCATGACAACAGGGCCTCCCATTTTAGTCATAGATATCACTGGTGTCATTTTAACAACAAGATGTGTTAATATTTAATACTTTTTGCTGAACACGTTTATTTTTGTGAATGTCAAGGTCACAAACAAGGAAATCAATTTGACAGTCAAAGAAATGTCTCAAAAAATTATATTTGCAAGCCCTTGGGTTATAATTCCCGATAGACAGATTAGCACAAAAGAATAGACAAACAAAGCAATGAATCTTGTGCAACAACAAATGAACATATTTTACGTGTTTTACAAAACTATTTACACTACAATGCACTACACAAAACAATTTTTAACAATCCTAAATGAAAAGTGTATTTTACAAAGATGTACAAAATCACGCAGTTGTTTCTCTTATCTCGACAGTCTTTATTGTATATCCTTCAAAATTTAATGTTAAAATTCTATTTTTAAAAGAATCGTGAACTCTCCCAACAATCTAAGTATGACCCGCATAAGCACACAATATACCCACAAGTATCTATGACACTTCTGAAAACAAACTTTTCAGTGGGGGTACCCGCATAAGAACACAATATACTCACAAGTATCTATGACACTTCTGAAAAACTTTTCAGCGGGGATGGTGATGGCCCCATCCAGTTTTCACAGCTTGGCTAGTATGTTTCAATGCAGTCATACATAATCACATATTACAATTTTGTCTCAAATTTTAAAAATCTTCTCATAAAATTTACACAGATATTTTTTCATTTTAAAATTTGTTGTCGTTTACAGGGTATAAACAAGATTTTGTAAATGGCAATTCTCATAAAATTGCGAAGTCATTTATGATAGAGTTGTCACTTCCAAGATCTTGTTTACATCCCCGTAAACCACAACAAATTGTATCAATACAATATTAATTGTTTTCATTTACTGTTTAGAACTTGTAACAGGCCAATTATTTTGATTTTTTTTAAATACTGGCTTTGTCAGTGAATGGAACAGCACCATCCATCCTTTCAGAGCATTAAGCCACGCCTTCTATGACGTCATTCATCCCTTCAACACCTTTAGCCCCGCCTTCTTTGACGTCACTATAAATACAAATGAAAATTGGACTTGACGAGAGGTTGACAGGTCATGCTTGTTTAATGAAATGTAAATTCTATTCTTTTCAATAAGTTTATGTAAGAAAAACTAGCAATTGTAAATATTTAACCATTAAACTGTCTAGAAATGGCGTTTATAGTGCTATAACTTCCATTGCCATGCAAATCAAACAGAATAACGCGCACTAAAGCCATTTCTAGACAGTTCAATGGTTATATTTACATTTCGCAATTTTTGAAAATCTTTTTGTTTTTGAATCCTGAAATAACTTTAAAACACTGTCGTGTACGACATGCAATTTCAATTCCTGGAACAGCCTATCAATGACGTCACAGGCATAGGTGTCAGCAAGAAATGAGTGACGTCACATTAGCAAATGTAATTTAGTCCTATAACTTCATTTGGTCTAAAACAGAGTTTAATACAATCAAACACCATAAATGTAAATATTTTATTTTAACAGTCACTTGTCATTGGTGCTTCTTAAACTTATCATATGTGTTTATACACATTAGTAAAAGTTTTGTAACAACTGCATTTTCACTGAATATATTTCCAGCATCAAAGAGCATGGACTCACATCTCAACAACATATATATACATATTCTTATGGTTTTGTATCATCTAAGTCAACCATATATGTCTGTATTTTTGCGAGGGGGTTAATGCCCGACATCAAAAGCTGATGGTACATTTCAAAGCAATTGCGCTCTCCAGTGCAACATAATGGAATATCACATTTTAAACATTTATATCTTGTGTTCGGTGGCCATCCAGAACGAGTTCTCACATTGTGTATTTTGCAGAAGAGACACTTTCGCTTACTATTTTCTACAAAAGCACGAACAAGTCTATGGTCTTCCACGAACATTCCACGTTCAGCTGTTTGTTGCTCAAGTTTTTTATTGTCAAAGTCACTCAAATTTTGTGGGTCTGAAAGGAAACAAAATCGAAACATTAATTTTTAAAATTTTATTAATTCTGAGATAATAATTGCAAGTACAGTAAAAGCATTTCAATTCTTAAATACAAGTGTTTAAATATGAAAAGTTTGTTTTCTTCGAAATCTGCTCATGTTTTTTTTTTTTTTGCCATGAGATTCACATTTCTCACACACGTGACATGGGGATCTCTTATTTTTACTCGTGCTGTATTTCCTTGTCTCGCCCTAGGTTAGGATCAATTTTACAACATCAAAATCACTTACATACGCTAAATCAATGGCGTCAATCTGGACAGAAAACAATTATTCATATTCGTCTGAGACATCTCTATCTTAAATTGTTACCGATGTAAAGTTCTATTAATCTCACACTTTACCGATGTAAGATATCGAGTTGGTCAGTTCTGGAATGAAAGCGGATATGACATACAAAAAATCAAAATCAAAATAAAAAATTCCACAAGTGATTACATCCAAAAACTTATATCTACTGATGTCTTACACACAAGAATGAAACCAGTCCTGCTCTTTCAAAACACCTATACAACTATCATTGTTTTTTTTATCTATAAAAATCAAAGTACTTATGCATTTGAAATTATTGAAGTTTCACTGTACATGGATATTTTGTCCTGAATTTCTTAATTTGCAAGCATTTCATATTCCATGAACTTCAACAGCCTGATACCTCTGGGCATAAAAGCAGCCTTGCTACACAATAATTTCATTTTCATGAATTTAAACTCAACAAACTGTTATTTCCCATGATGCGATTACTCGAACTTTTTCAGGACAGACATTTTTTTCTAATTTCGGTCCATGATGTCATTATTTATTATTGTACAAAATGTGACTTTCTCACTCTTGATTTTTGTGATCCATATGTAAATCGTAAATGTTCGGAAAATAAATAGTTCGCATATAAAATGATTTTTTTAGTCTGTGTTTATTTTATTCTTATTTCATTCATTTGTTGTTGTTTTTTATTCTTGGTTAAAAATTTAAGCCCATAGTTTCGTACTCACTTACCTCAGCAGCTGACGATTCTGATCTTCGACACTTTCATGACCATGATGTTAAGAAGGCATTTATATACATATGCACTGGATCATGGGCTAACGGTCTTGGGCAGTATTAAACTTACAGGTCCGTGATTAAAATTTTTGCTTTCGCTAATATTTTTTTAAGGAAGTTGATATTTCACTGTATACACGGACTAGAAAACGGTTTAATTCGAATTTTAGGAAATTCAATGTCAGAAAATACCACTGATCCTTGGGAAGCAAACTGACAAACTTTCTTCCACTAGCATTTGTCAAAACTATTCTAACCTAGACAATGAGCGTCACTTCGAGTGTTCATTTTTAGATCACTTTGACAAAAAAGCCCTGGTGTTATAAATGGGTGTTGGTGATAAATTGAGGGACACTTATAAAAAAATAACATAAAAGTTAATAGATTGTGGAACTACAAAGTACTGTGGCAATAAATGATGTGCAAATTGTTAAGTGGTATGTAGATGTCTGATACACTTTAAATTGTTACTGTTATGGGTAAACAACATTGACCTGACCGTTTGACCTTTCATAAGAATATTCATAAAGGAGGGTCCATCCAATTCATGGGTAGTGTTAAGATCCAAAGTTAATACATACATATGCTATATGAGATGAGTATATCTCAAGATATATACAAAATTAACACCCGTGCTCCCTATACATACATGGTCCGTGATAAATATTTCAATGAAAGGTCAAGCGGACAGGTCAAAGTTGTTTGCCTATACGAGAATATTTGTTTCGGACTGACTGAAGGACAGAGGTAAACAAATACATTGTGGGTCGTAGCTAACATAACGAGAATATGAAACATTGATGTCATGGTGTTTTAGATGAAAGTTATAAAAATGGCCGCTTTTTGAAAATTTCTAGATTAAAAACTGTTGTCATGATTTAATTGTTAGAAAAAGAAATTCAGGAAAGTTTTTGAAAAAGATGTACCTTTTCAAGCAAAACCTGTGACTTATCCTCTTACCAAATGGTGGGGTGTTTACCACTGGAATTACAAGTGTGTTCATGTCGTGTATGTAGAATTGTCAGACCATCCTTGTCAGTAGTAATGGACTTTCTGCAGTTTTTATCAACGCTGCACGTGTAGACAACTTCTCCGCCTTTCAACACATTAATTTTACGATATAGATGACCAGCCACAACTATCGCTTTGTTTCGACGGTTTGTTTCTGTGTGAAAAATCTCCATGTCTACAAAAATAATTGAAATTTTCTGTTTCTACTACTACTTTTCATTTAATCTAAGTAATTTGAAACATTTATTTGTGCAATATAACCATATAGATATTTTAGATAATCTGTAACAAGTAAATTTAACATCTTCCCTCCACCAATACAGTCAAACCTGCCTTAAGGTCATATCTATACAAGGGCCACCTGCTTGTAAAGACCAGTAGAATTGTATCCCAATTGTTCTTTGTTCATATTATTTGAACCTGTATATAAACGCCACTTTCCCTTAAAGGCCACTTTTACTGGTTCCCTTTTGTGGCCTTTATAGGCTTTATAGTGTTTCATGATACACATATTGCGAAAATTACCCTAATCTTTAAGGGGTCATAACTGTCAAGAAAAATCCAGTTGATAATATATACATCCCCTATCACTATTAATACTGTAATCCAAGTCTTTAAAATTTCAAAGGTTCATAGCTACAAGACAAAATCAAGTTAATGTCTGTATGCCAGACAAGTGAAATTATCTTGGTCTAGTTCAATGACTGCTGGTCACATGACAGTAGTCTCAGAGGTCACATGACATTTGAACGGTGAACTTAATTTACTGTTGATTAGAATTTAATGGGTACATTTTTAAATGATTTTTGACGAAACCCGATTCACACACACACACACACACACACACACACACACACACACACACTTATTGATTAAATACGATGCTCCAAAAGCGAAAATGGCCCTTCGAACAATACCAATTGCAGTAAACAGAAATTAATAAAAAAACAAATATAATCTGCTTGGTGTTTTTTTCAATTTCTCAACAGCTATTGGGTGGTTTCACTTTTATAATTGATTATGCAAAATAATTTTGGGTTTTTCAATAATATAACAAAAAGTGAAATTCTCAGAGTCCTTAATTGCATCTGGATGGTCAATTTTTTTTTTAGCTATTATAACATTTCAGAATATCATAAACATAATATAAAATGACTAAACCTTTGAACTCTTAGAGACAAGATTTCCGTTAAACAAAATCTTAACTGGTTCATATCATTCCAACTTATAGCAACTTCATAATATAGTATATCGACAAAGCTGTAACATCTAGTGTCATCACATAGTTTACACTATTGTATCTGGCGGACGTTTAATATTAAAAACATTGCGGTCATCTCATGTAGGAATAATACAATTCTAAATATAAATATAAGCAAAGGGCTATAACTCCCAGTAAAATAGCAAGCCAATTCAATAATTGTTGATGCGCTGCGCCGATGTTTTCGTAAATTGTGCTTTATCGTTTTGGAGAATTACTCTGGACAAGAATGGTCTTGATAGACAGACGGACAGAAGGAAGGACGAAAGTTTTATATCCCTCTTTATCTTCGAAAGGTGGGGTATAATAAGTCAACGCATATTATTCATTTTACCTTGAATAACTATTGCAATTAAATGACCATATTTATCATAACTCAACGGTTAAAAGCTTAATTATATTCTTATTTCGTTCATTTGTTTGGAGTTCTTGGTTAAATTTTAGCACACTCTTTCTTCTTCACCTACTTCGGGCACTGAAGAACCCGATCATCGTCACTTTCATGAGCATGACATTGAGAAGCCATTTATAAACAAATGTACAACACTGGGTCCCGGGCTTGCACTCTTGGACAGTATTAAAACCACAGGTCTGTCATTATATTTTTCACCTTCGCTCAAATTGAATTAGAGGAAGTTGATATTTTCCTATATTCACGGACTACAAAACGGATCAATTCGAATTTCAAGAAATTCAATGTCAGAGAATACCACTGACCTATGGGAAGCAAACTAACAAACTTTCTTCACTAGGATATGCTCAAACAGGATTCCATCCTAGGCAGTAAGAGGCACGAAAAGTGTTCACTTTAAGATCTCTCAGCATTTGGTGATAAATTGAGGGAAACTTACAAAGAATAACATAAAAGTAAATATTTTGAAACTACAAACATTGTGGCAATAAATGAGGTGGCAAAGTCATCAAGTGGCAATAAATGAGGTGGCAAAGTTATCAAGTGGTATTTTCACTATGTTTTACTGTATAAACATGAAATTACTTATTGATAATATTAATAAATAAACTGTTAACACATTTTTGAGGTACTAAGTATATGATATTTTTAATTTAATTTTTAATTATAGTCTACCAACAATAGTACAAAATAGAAACATAATCAACAAATGTCAAAATACATACAACATTACGACAGATATCAGAATATATTACTGGATTTACAACAAACATTTTTAAAAAAAACCCACTATTTTTACATGTTACAGGGGGCTCGCTAGGTTATATTTATGGCAACTCGCTATTAAAAATCTTATGATTTTTCACAAACACAATCTGGTTTTTTGTTTCTCTTTTTAAAGAAAAAACCTAAAAAGGACTATAAATAAATTGGATAAAAATTATTTCATGGCAAAACTCAATCGGAAAACAATTAATAGTAATAAAACAAATACACGACCATATACATGTATATTTTAACTATTCAATTCATAAAACATGCTTTTATCTGTCTATTACATCATATATATAATGGTATTGTTCATTTTCACAATTTTGGCTTTATGACCACTAACTGTTTTTTATATTTATCTTTTATCCACATTCACATACTTTCACAATTTTCTAACATATATACATATATATTACAATTTAATCTTGTATAATGAATGCTTGTCATGAGAGAGAGAGAGAGAGAGAGAGAGAGAGAGAGTCCTTTACATATATATAGCACTTAGTTCAGTTGGGTTGTGTAATGGTGTTTAACGTCCCAGTCAAGAATATTTCACTTGTATCGAGACGTCGCCAGCTATAGGCGAAGGTGCAGAAATTTTGCCTGTGCGTTGCGCTGATGGCATTATACAGCAGGATTCTTTAAAGTGTCAAGCCCACCGTGACACGGGACCTCGTTTGTTTTAAGTACCGTGACTTTCATTTCGTAATGCAGAGTGCTTGGCGAAAGAACAGTCACTACCCACTTTCAAGTCTTTAATAAACTTATTTTAAGTTCACTGGAATAAATGCATTTGCAGCATTATATACCGATATTTCATTAATCCTTTTCTTTTTAATATGTTTTACCGATGAAATTCCACCATAATAGTCTATAATGAGATTTCATTGTTTTCCAAAATAGAATTTGAACTCATTTTGATGATAGCTAAGGCTTTATTGTCATTTAATACTTTTTGCTATTTATGGTAACGGTGGCAATCTTCGATGCTGCAAGTATGTTTACCTAGTGTAAACTTTAATCTACTCCTTTACGTTTTCCACACAAAACGCGGTTCAAATAAGCCCAGTATTTTTTTCAGATAAAAAACTATAAAGCTTTATTGGCCACTTGTCATTTATTTTTAATCTAGGGATAGATCGTCACTCTAAATTTGGTTAAATTGTCCCAGTTACCAAACAGCATTTCCCATTATAATTTTTACCATGGTCATCGTGGTAACATGGAAAACTAGTGTTGTCTCCAATTTTCATGAATTGATGTTCACTTGTTCTTGCAACATTGTTCATTAAAAAAAGTATTGATAATTTATTTTGCTTAAATGACCCCATTGTTAAGATATTAGTGACCAATATTTTACATTACACGAAAAGAAACAGAGGACCATGGGCTTAACACTCAACTGAAGATAGAGCTGTCATTGAATAGAATTTGAATATCAATAAATCAACTGAAAAATATATCGATAAATCGAAATATCGGACAAATGATTAAAATAGTTTATTTTTGTTGTTGTTGAATGTTTTATAGATAGATTATTTTCTACCAATATTTGGTGGAAATACCATGCCTGGTGTCGTCATGAAGACGTTAAATGGCCAACTACATTAACTAAAGGGAATGTCCAAATTTTCAGCAGTATGGAGCAATATACAAAAATGTGTTCTTATTAATTAAAACTCGTTTTACGAATGCAACATCTAAAATATCTAAAGTCTAGTTGCAGTATATTATTTATAAACAGCTAAAATAGTAAAAACAAATTACCCATTATACCAGTTTTAATTTTACAGCACTAGACGGTCGTTTTCGGAATATAATTCCTTATCAGTAGTGCTTTGACCAAAATTATGAAACTAAAATTGTTATCAACATGTTGAAAAGATAGCCAAAGGACCAAAATATATTTTACCAAATCAAGCTTAAGGAAATACTTTGCATGAGGGAGTATATCTTAGCTTTTGAGAAATTTCAAATTTTAACTTGCAGGAAATTTAGACAATTATAGTATATTTTGACAATAATACGAAATTATTGCCTAAAGTATAAACTTTTGTTCGCATCAATGATCTTGACCTTTATAAATAAAGGCCAATACCATCAATATTCTAATATACATGCCTGTACAAAATGTTTATAGTTTTTGAGATAATTAACCATTTCTGCATTCGTTTACATCTGTGACCTTGACCTTTGAACTCAACTTATTCATATATCAAAATGATCATGAGGCTAATTCCTAAAATATTTTTATATATACCTATACAAAATGTTTATCGTTTCAAGATAATTACATGCATCTGTGACCTATATGCCTATAGTTTTTGAGATAATTAGCCATTTCAGTATTCTATTGTATCTGACCTTGACTTTTGAACCCATGACCTTCATTCATATATCAAAATGATCTTTGGGCCAATACCTACAATTATCTTACATACTAGGTTTATAGTTTCCATGATAATTAACTATTTCAGTATGCACATGCATCTGTGTCCTTGACCTTTAAAATCATGACTCATTTATATAACAAAATGAACGTTAGGCCAATACCTCCAATATTCTAATATACATGCATATACAAAGTTTATATGTTTTTTTTTAAATAATTAACCATTTCAGTATTAATTATATCTATGACCTTGACATTTGAACCCTTCATTCTTAATTCAAAATGGTCATTAGGCTAATGCTCACAATATTCTTAAAAAATGCCTTTCCAAAAAGTTTAGTGTTGGAGAATTACCCATTTCAGTATTCAGTTGTATCTGTGAGCTTGACATTTGAATCCATGACTTTCATTCATATATCACCATATAAAATATTTATAGTTTTCAAGATAATTATTTATGTATTTATTTTCAGCTTTGACCTGGACCTTTGAACTCATGACCTTATTAAAAAATATTGATGTTTTGGTGTTTTAGAAAAAAAATGATAAAAACCGCCCATTCTGCAAAATCCTAGATTAAACAGTTTTCATGGTTTAATTGTCAGAAAAAATATTCAAGACAGTTTTTTAAGCAAAATTTTTGATAATTTATTTAATACCTGTTGAAGCAAACCCTGTGATGACTCAGTCTCTTACTAAGTGGTTGGGTATTTACTGGCATTACAAGTATGTTCATTTCGTGTATGTAGAATTTTCAGACCGTCCCTGTCAGTAGTAATGGACATTCGGCAATTTTTATCAATGCTGCACCTGTAGACAACTTCTCCAAACTTCAACACATTAATTTTACGATATAGGTGACCTGCCACAATGATTGCTTTGTTTCGACGGTTTGTTTCTGTGTGAAAAATCTCCATGTCTACAAAAATAATTGAAATTGTCTGTTTCTACTACTACTTGTAATGCTACTGAAATTTTTCATTTAATCTAAGTAATTTGAAACATTTTTGGTGTAATATAACCGTATATATATATATTTCTGGATACATCTGTAGCAATCAAATTTAACATCCTCCCTTCACCAGTAGATATGATATGATTTACACATGCATGTAAGTTCAATAATAATATGTCCATCTCTAATCACTGTTGATATTTTCTAATAAAGTATAAACAGAAATGGATTACATTCAATTATTTGTCTGAAAAAAAATTATTTACTGAAAATTTGTTATTTTTCTTGATAAAATGTATTTATAATCAACTAGCCGAATACGCACTTTAGGTTTCCATAATGTATATTTTGCAATAATCCAGCTTTACTGAGAAAAAATTGGCAATTTCTGCAATGATGGAAAATTAGCAAAGTCTATGTGGTCTGTCTTTTTCCATGTTAGGCTTAATGATATGTCTTGGCCCTTTTTCATTCCTATAACCTGTTTAACAATCTTCCATCTTGCTTAGCATTTGGCGAGATATGAGAAAACAATACAATCAATAAACATGCAAATATTTGATTTTCACAGAAATTTAATCTCTATACACTTTAGATAAGACAAGACAAGACCAAGTAGACTGCATTCTAATAATTATATAATGTTCAACAATCTTTCATTTTGCTAAGCATTTGGTAATATTTAATAAAACAATGCAATCAATAGACATGCAAATATTTCACCTACACAGAAATTTAATCTCTCTATATAGTGCTTAACCAGTAAGACTTCAATCTAATATTTATATCATGTTTAACCATCTTTCATCTTGCTAAGCATTTGATGATTTTTGAGAAAACAATGCAATCAATAACCATGCAAATATTTCACTTGCACAGAAATTTAATATCACTAATATAGTTTAGATAAGACTAGACAAAGCCATTAAGACTACATTCTAATATTTATATAATGTTTATATACAATCTTTCATCTTGCTAAGCATTTGGTGATTTTTGAGAAAACAATGCAATTGTTAAGCATAATTATATACATGGTTCTCACACTTGGCATTTTCTATATACACTAATAATTCTTTGACATACTCATGAAAAAATATTTTTCTTGACATTGAACGCACTTAAAAACAAGAGCCCCACTAGGCAGAACTATAAACACTTGTTTAAATTTTTGCAAATAATGGCAAAGTACAGATGAGACATAAAATATTTAAGTAGTATCATTTGAAAGAGAAACAAAAACGAAAGCTCTAGTCCATAATTATGTCCTGTTCTGTTTAGTAGTGTGGGAAGAGCAAGCTGTATAAGAAATAAACATGATCATAATTTCAAAGAGCACAACTCTTGAGAATTAAATATAAAATTCCTCGACATTTCCTTAATTTCCGAAATTCCTTGCCAATTCCCAGATCTTGAAAAAAAAACATTTCCCTGACTTTTCCCCTCGACATGTGGAAACCATGCTATATCTATATAGTTTAGACAGTGAAAAAACAAGACAAGACAAGACTACAACAGTAACAAGACAAAATAATTACGGTTTGATATACATATATAGTGTTTATCTAACAATTGTCTATCTTCCTACACATTTAAACGATATTTTAGAAAGCAATACAATCAATAACCATATTTTATTTCCGTATACACAGACATTTCATATCTTTCGATATATAGTTTTACAAGAGAAAAACACAAGACAAGACTAAGAAGACTAAAACAGTTTATAGTGTTCATTTAACAGTTGTCCATCTTGCTAAGCATTTGGTGGTATTTAAGAAAGCAGCGTCGTTCTCCCAAGCAAAGCGGTACGTCACAAGCCTGACATTTATGATAAGTATGAGGACGCCAGCCAGAATTTGTTCTTATGTTTAGATATTCACAAAGTACACATTTTTTTCTTTGATTAGGATCATAAGCCTTAACAAGTTTATGTTCCAATGTTTGATTGGATGATTCATCAATTGATTGCCAAGTTATGATTTCTGAAACGAAAAAAATATAAGAAAATTAATTTTGATTTTTTAAATAAAAAACATCTGATTTAATTTTACTTATTAAAGATAAACATCACAAATGAATTGATATTATAACCTTTATCTATAGTGAAAAAATTACCACTTAGGACGCTATTACTCTGTCCCCCAAACAAAAAACTGGGCCCTCATTAGGCCCAAAATAGATAAAATGTACCACAGTCAAAACAAAAAAGCAAAAGGCTATTTCTCATTCATCATATAAAAGTTTCTTTGGAAATTATTTAACTCCTCAACCCAGAAAAATGCTATGGAGAAGGATTGAAGAAGAAGTGCTTATGGCCGTCATCACAGTACTGTTGATAAGTTTGATGTCTCTGTGTCCAGGATTGCCTTGTATATATTTGACGTCTCATAGTTCCATGTTCCTTTCACACAATTTTGATTACACACGTGACGGGTGTAGCTAGCTAAACAGGAGGTGCTTACCCTTCCGGAGCACCCGGCCTCACTTCCCTGGTGGAAGTTCACGTGTCTAACCTAACTTGTCAGTTCCAAAGTTTTTACTATGCTTCTGGATTGTGATTCGGAAATGGATAAGTATGTTTGTTTTTGATTATGGGTAACAATAATTCAATTATTTCTTAATACTAAGTTTTCATAAATTTAAAATTATTAGTATTCAAATTTTCAAAATTTGTCTTAATAAAGTCCTTTTTAAAGTATTTATTTATTAATTATTTGTTTAACAAATTTGTTTAATGAATTGCTTTCGACAAAGTTTCTCTGTGAATACACATCTTTGCTCTTTTCAACTGTGGCAATGCCTATCAACATCCACCACATATCTATCACATATTACGCCTTCAAAGACTCGACAACTAAATATTCATTTTTTCAGACATAACGCTCAATGGAACAGTGTTTTTCTTAAGAGCCGGCAACAGGCAAATTTGACTGCCTAAAACTCAAAATTGACACGTCAGGATTAATAAAATTGTCTTTAGAAGACCTGAAAATTGTCTCTGGCTTAGGTGGCCTCTTGAACCCTGGCCTGTTGGATTAGTCAATCTACCTCCTGCTACAAAATTTAGGGAAATCACTGAATTGATATTACAATATTGCAACATTTTAACATTACAGAAAGAGATTTTATGTCTTACTTTAACAGTTTAATCATACTGTATACTTATAAATTTGGCCTAAAGAAAAATAAGCATGTTTGTGCTAACTCGACCAACATTAATCCTTATGTCTCCTCTAAACTTTTATGACAATATTTTGAAAAGTACTGCTGTAGTTGGTAACCTTTTCCCCAAGTGGTCAATATTGAAAAAAATAATAATTAAAAGAAAATGTCTACCTACCAAATCTAATTTTTAAAAGACCATTAGCAGAAACGCACATATTTTTTGGCCTTGTCTTTAATAAACAAGAGGCCCATGGGCCTTAACGCTCACCTGAAGAAGAGTACATATCTTATGCAGAGGTTCAATGGTCAATGACATTAATAAAAGAGAATATCAAAATTTTCAGCAGTAAGGGCCAATAATATGGAAGTATTTTTGCAAATTAATTATAATAATTATTATATAAGTATGCTATATATAACATATTTAAAGTCTAGCTACAATATATTATTTATAAACAGCTAAAACATCTGTATATTAAAATGTGCATTAGGCCAATACCTACAGTATTCCAATATACATGCCTATACAAAGAGTTTATAGTTTTTGAGATAATTAACCATTTAAGTATTCATTTGCATCTATGACCTTGACCTTTAAACCTATGACCTTCATTCATCTATCAAAATGATTGTTGTGCAAATGCCTACAATACTCCAATGTACATGCCTATACAAAAAGTTTATAGTTTTTGAGATAATTAACCATTTAAGCATTCGTTCGCGTCTATGACCTTGACCTTTGAACCTATGACCTTCATTCATATATCAAAATGATCGTTAGGCCAATACATACCTTATTCCAATATACATGCCTATACAAAAAGTTTATAGTTTTTGAGATAATTAACCTTTTAAGTATTCATTTGCATCTATGACCTTGACCTTTGAACCTATGACCTTCATTCATATATCAAAATGATTGATAGGCCAATACCTACAATATTCTAATATACATGCCTATACAAAAAGTTTATAGTTTCTGAGATAATTAACCATTTAAGTATTAGTTTGCATCTATGACCTTGACCTTTGAACCTATGAACTTCATTCATATATCAAAATGATTGTTGTGCAAATGCCTACAATATTCTAATATACATGCCTATACAAAAATGTTATAGTTTTTGAGATAATTAACCATTTAAATATTCGATCGCAGCTATGACCTTGACCTTTGAACCTATGACCTTCATTCATATATCAAAATGATCGTTAGACCAATACCTACAATATTCCAATATACATGCCTATACAAAGAGTTTATAGTTTTTGAGATAATTAACCATTTAAGTATTCATTCAATTCTATGACCTTGACCTTTGAACCTATGACCTATATTCATATATCAAAATGATCATTAGGCCAATACCTACAATATTCCAATATACATGCCTATACAAAAAGTTTATAGTTTTTGAGATAATTAACCATTTAAGTATTCGTTCGCATCTATGACCTTGACCTTTGAACCTATGACCTTTATCTATATATCAAAATTATCGTTAGGCCAATACCTACAATATTCCAATATACATGCCTATACAAAAAGTTTATAGTTTTTGAGATAATTAACTATTTTGGTATTCTTGGACATCTGTGACCTTGACCTTTGAACCCATGACCCTGATCTATGTATCAAAATGATCGTCATGTTAATACCTACAAATAACTGAAAATCCTACGCCATTTTCATGAGAAATGTTAAAAAAATAGCATTTTTTATCAAAGGTCAAAAACTGGGACATGACCTTGACCTTCGACCTTGACATCAATTGGAAGAAAATTGCAAGACAAGATCAACAGTGAAAACTCCATACAATTATCTTCAGCCGTTATGAAGTTATAACAATAAATGTCTCATTTTAAAAATTACGTAATTTTATGCAAAAAACGCGTAACCCATTTTTCGTCTAATTTTCATGAAAAACACAATTTTAATGTTCCCAGGTATGCTGAATCCAAATATCCAATCAAAATTTGCCTGCACCTTTTGGTTTCAGAGAAGAAGATTTTTTTGTCTTTTTGCTATTTTTAGTAACAGCGGCCATCTTGTTGGGCGTGGCCAAACCCCGAACACAATTTTGAAAGGCTGTTACCTAGGCATGATAGTCACCAAGTTTCATCAAATATGGCCCAGTAGTTTTGGAGGAGAAGATTAAAATGTAAAGTTTACACACGACGCACGACGGACGACGGACGACGGACGGTGATAGATTGCAATAGCTCATCTGAGCCTTTGGCTCAGGTGAGCTAAAAATCCTTCGAAAAGTTAGAAAATGGATTGCTTGTATGAATATACAACTTGACACATCTCAACTATAGGATTATATGTTGCAACATTATTGTGATATAGCAGAAGCACATATTATTTTCTTTGACCTTATTTTAGACAGCACATTCCCTTTAAAAAGCCAGAAAATGGATTGCTTATGTGAACAAAACTTCAACTTAACACATCTCAACTATAGGATAATGTGTTGTCATGGTATTGCGATATAGCATAGACACATAAAATTTGTTTGCCTTATTTTAAATTTAGACAATAAAAATCCTTCAAAATGGCAGAAAAAGAAATTGCCTACGTGAATATTCAACTTGACTCCTCTCAACTATAGGGTAATGTATTGCAATGATATTGCGACATTCTAACTCTTCTTCTCGGAGTCAGTGGACTAATGCCTTCATGTAATAGTTTATGGTACATGTTAAAACAGTCTCTCTCTCCAACACACAAGGGTACGTCACACTCAAGACATTTGTGATATGTATTAGGACGCCATCCCGATTTGGTCCTGATATTCAAATAGCTACAAAGAGCACATTTTTTCCTGTGATTAAGGTCATAGGCTCGAATAAGCTTATGCTCAGTTTCTTGGTATGAGCCTATAATTGTTGTAGCGTAAAGCGAAGCATTGGACATATTGGGCTCTGAAAGGAAACAAAACAGAGAATTAGCAAGCATGTCTGTTGTATAAATAAAGCATGGTTTATGACTTAAGGTTGATAGATACAGTTTAACTTTTTTCATCAATAAGATCCATGTTTTCATTACTAGCGGTCAAAATCAACATTGGTTTAGTAGTTCTTTAAAAAATTCTAATACATAACCTATGTTAGCAAATTTGTGAAAAATATTTTAACAAATTTTTAGATATTTGGCTACTAATAGTTTCAAATTTGTGGAAACTTGAAATAAAATGTATAAATTTGTTGTAATTGGCTACTAATGATTTTTTTCAAACATTTTTTAGAAATTTGGCCACTTATAATTTCAAATTTGAGGAAACCTAGATAAAATTTACATATTTGTCAGAGCATTCATTTGTTTGGCTCTTGTATCTATTCAATTTAGTAAAATTTAATCCATATTATGAATAAATTAGCTTCTAAGTGGCTAACGGTTGTGAAGCTCTTCAGGAATTTCTGTTACGTAAGAAAGCTAAAATGTATCAACTGGCGTTAAAAGTTACAAGAGAGAAGTCTTAACTGGCTAAAAAATTCTAAATCATTCCAGCGATATACAAGTTACAAGGGAGATATCTTAAATGGCTAAAGAAAGCTTAAACATACCAGCGATATAAAAGCAATTTGGTTTTAATTAACATACCAAAAAACCAAATAAAATAAAGCCAGTAAAATCACACACACACACACACACACACACACACACACACACACACATGCACATACTTGCACAATTTTAATCTTGCTCAGTCTAATTCAAGTCCTTAGCAACATGTGACAATATTTATAGATGTGTCTTTAGCATGCACTGACTTACAGGACCTTGGTTTTGAGTCTCATCCTAAAGACTATTCTAGTATTGAGCTAGTATGGGTAAGAGGTGAAATTATCTAAGGAAATTTCCAAATCCCCGAGTGAGGTTGGAACACACAACCCTTGACTTTGAAAGTAAGTGACAGTACCACTCGGCAATGTCGGCCCATACACAGAACTCTGGTTAAATAAAATATTGATCACTTGATGCAGTTCACAATGAGGTAGATAATAAAATGTAAGTTTAATAGTAGAATCAGACATTAAAATCCTGTGTTTTACATGTGTACAATTTTTCCGTCTTACCCACAGGTAAAAACAAGCTACATACACTATGATGTACATATGTTTATTGTTTAAAATTATGACTAAATTAATGACCTGAGTTCTATTTTCTATGTTTAAATTTTCAACAAAATTGGTACAAAAATAAGACTGTAATGGCCCTTTAAAAGTTTTTGCTATTTATAGTAACAGCAGCAATCTTGGATAAGCTATAAGGCTGTCGAGCAATCCTACACCAATCACTATAATCACTTTGCACAGTGCCAATCAGTTTTAAAAAAACAATCTTATGCTTGCTATTGTAAAATCTTCATTTAGCTTACGTAGAAAGTAAAACTTTGAACATCCAGTAACTTTTAATAGATTTTATTTTTTATATTTAAATACAAGCTCATTAGCACACATTAAGACAATAATCAACTCATTATACAGACAAATTTTAAAATCATAAATACTTTGTTACATAGATATTCAAATTAATGTTCTATATTAGAATACAGTTAAACATAATTATTATGGGGTAGCAGGGATGAAGCTTAACTATTTTGAGTTAGGGGCCTAGCTTACTTCAGAAAAGAAGTTCTAATAGTAATAAATAGCTAAAATGTGTTAATATTTAGGGGCCCGACTAATTTTTAGGAGCATTGGGCTACTGGACCCTGCTAATCTTAATCCCTGGGTAGGTAAAGGGAACATCCATCCAGAGAAATTCCCCAACTTTAAACAGCACCTTTTATGGGGGAGGTAGCTAGACCACCAACCTTTGGCAACACATGACTATTATTGGGAGGTAACTGGAACATCTGCAAAAAACCATCAAGAGGTAACTGGACCACCAACCTTTGGCAACACCTGATTATCATGGGGAGGTAACTGGAACACCTGCAGAAAACAATCAACCTTCAACAACACCTGACTATTATAGGGGAGGTAACTGGAACATCCAGAGAAAACCACCAACCTTCAACAACACCCAACTATTATGGGGAGGTAAATGGCACATCCAGGGGAGGTAACTGGAAACTGGAACTGGAGAAAACCACCAACCTTTGGTAAAGAAACTGACAGCATTTCTAATAATAAATTAAAACGATTAGGTGTTTGAGTTGAACATGAGCATGATAGGCAGTGTAATCTAAATACCAGTTATTTCTATGTACAACTCAGGGCACTGCGATTGAAAAGATCCATTTTCTATCTAAAATAACATTTTTCACTCTATCTAAAATTGAAGTTTTTAGAATTAGACAAACCAAAGGTCGATTTAAAAGAAAATATACTAACTAAAATAGGTGCAAGTCAACCAAGATACTGAATTGAAAGCAGATAGGCTCTAGATAAAGATAAGACTTTTTCAGAATTAGAAAAACTATAAACCAACTTATAGCAGATATACATTAATTTCAACAGGGTTTTTATATCTATACAGAATATGCAAATTTCAATAACACCAAAGCAAAGACCAAATTATATTAAGCAGATGCAGTCCTTTTCATCAAGTTTGACTGTATTTAAATGTAACAGGCACCAGTATCACAATCATTCCTTAACGAAGATTTTCCTTAACTTAAATGTCAAATTTAAATCTTTTATTTTATTAATTGTTAAAATATTAGGGAATTTAAGGCAACGTTTTAAATATTCTGTCAGTCAAGCTTATGACATCTGCATTTAGTTTGATAAAAATATTTATTCTTAGTTCCAAAAGCAGCTTCCTAAAATTAGCTAAATTTAAGTAAAGGAAAATTTTAGTCAAGGAATGATTGTGAAACCGGTGCAAGCATATCAAAACTTCACTGAATTTTATTTACAGGATTTAAGATATAAATCATATTATTAAGTTTCACATGAAAACCAAGGTGAGTAAATGTTTATGATAGGTTTATAATGAATCTAGATAACCACATAACGTCACAAGATTCACAATGGGGTTTGCCGCTGTACCACATGATACCTTCTAACGTGTCTGCGAAACGCTTGTTTCCAATGGACATGGAATCGCACAATATGACGGTTTCCCGTAAAAACGATGTTATTCCAGGAAATTGTGACGTAGACGTTTTCAAAAATGTTCCGCACAAACTTTAAGAGGTACTGACCACGTGGTACAGCTGCGAACCCCATTTTTTAACAAAAAATAAAAGATTTTGCTATTAAAATGCATGTACTGATACACTGATTGATTGAATGGTGTTTTAAGCACTGGCGATTGTGAGAGTTTAATCTCCATATGTTGACCAATATGTTGACTGTATAGTGAACTGGACCAGGGGGGCCTTTATATAGGTGATCACTATAGAAAGGTTTAATGTTTATAAACTAGAAAAACTGTGAGCCATAAGCTCACAAAAATACCCCCCCCCCCCACATAAAAAATCCATCGGATCAAATTTTTAAATTGGTGGTGCACATCTACATTATATCACAAAAATTGTGTGAAAGTTTCATGAAAATCCATCGAAGGGTTTAGGAAGAGTTGCGGATAAGAGATAGATACCCTAAGATGTAACGGAAGGACGGACGGACACACGGATGGACACCCCACCACTATATACCCCCCACTTTTTAAGCGGGGGGTATAAAAAGTCTCAAATGCACACAATTATATAGTGTAAACCAACTTTTATTTGCTGATATTAACTATTTCGCGACTATTATCTTTCGTGATGTAAACTTTTAGCTGATTATTTGGTATAAATGAAACCATTTTTGGAAACAAATTCGTGACGATTAACTTTTGCGATTAAATTGTCCTCACAAAAGTTTATCGCACATGAATAGTAGTAGGTTTACAGCAGCTAGAAGCTATATAATTACATGTACATAGCTAGAAACTACATTAGATAATCAATAATTTTGACTTTTTCGAAGAAAATCGGAATCAACAATGCATATCTCACAACCCTGGGAGCCATCTTGCTTCTATTGCACAAAAGTTATAAAATACACAAAAACAGCACACCCAATTGTTAAACTTTATCAAAGTTCAGGGGTTCAAAATTATCTTGATTCGAGGTCCGGGACCTATTGATTTTTCATTTGGACACTTGATATTTAAACTGTAAAAGTCTCATGGACCTGCCTTTTGGCCAGAATATTCTACATTTTCATTATGATAACATACTTGTGCATGGATTTTTCAGTTTTGATATTGGACTTTCAAAACTTTATGTGGGACCTGCCAAAAATAAAGACCAAAAAAATCCACAAAACATAGCTATGAACCCCTGAAGTTCAATATTTCATCAATGATCTAAGTTTTCTTTCAAAAAATTTCTAGGAATTCAGTCATTGCAGCCAGCAGTCTCAATTTTTGGATTAAAAGGATAAGTATATTTGGAGTAACTGGCACGGCGACGGGGCCCTCTCAGTACGTCACCACCTTGTAATAGCATTTGGTGGTATTCCTGAAAACAGTTACGTTCTCCAGATTTACAAAGTGGTATGTCACATGACTCGCACTTGTAATAAGTGTTTGGCCTCCAACCCGATTTAGTTTTAATTTTAAGGTAACTGCAGTAAGCGCAGTTTTTCCTGTGATTTAGATCGTAAGCACGAACGAGTCTATGTTGATCTAGGTTGGGAGTAATCTGCCAGTCACCATATACACCAAGAATGAGGGGTTCTGAAAGGGAAACAAAAGCCAAAAATTAGAACAAATGTTTTCAACAGTCAAGATTGTCAAAAAGATAAATTTGAATATTGTTTTTACCCATTAAACAATATGGCATGCTAGTTATTACAGGAAAATTAATGCCCTATAAAATTAAGACAATATATCAACTATGCCTATAACTTTATTTTTAAAGAGCTTGTAAAATCTTTCTCTCTGTCTTTCTCTCTCTCTCTCTCTCTGTCATGCTCTCTTGTTCTCTCTCTCTCTCTCTTTCTCTCTCTCTCACTTTTGCTTATACAGTTATACCTCAATTTATTGTCACTATCAGTTTAGTCAGTTTTTGGCATTATAAAGGATCGAGGGTGACTTTTGAAGAAAAACATAGAATGCATTTTGGTACTTAAAAATACTATGATTATAAGAATGTTGACAAAGTTGGTACTTCAAAATACTACGGCTATAAGCAAGTTGACAAAGTTGATACTTCAAAATACTATGCCTATAAGCAAGTTGACAAAGTTGATACTTCAAAATACTACGGCTATAAGCAAGTTGACAAAGTTGGTACATTGTATTTCAAAATACTGTGGTTATAAACAAGTTGACAAAGTTATTGTTGGGCATTACCAGCAAGGTCTTACTGTATTTTAATTTAATGTTTTTTCTCTGTTACTGCTTTAATAAGTGTAGCGTTCTTGCTCCATAAGTGGAAGATCCTGGATTCAAACCTCAACTGGGTCTTATTACTGAAGACTTGAAAGTGGGTAGTGACAGTTCTTTTGCCAAGCACTCAGCATTACCAAATGAAAGTCACTGTTCTTTTGGATGGGAACTTAAAATAAGCAAGGTCCTGTAACAAGGTGGGCGTGGTACGATAACAAATCATGCTGTATAATGCTATCAGCAAAACGCACAAGAAAACTTCTGCACCTCCGCCTAAATCTGAAGGCATCTAGATATAGGTGAAATATTCTTGACAGGAACATTAAACACCATTACTAAACTCAGCTCTTCAATAAGCCCTACTCAAACTACCATTATTGCCGAGCCATTGTGTGAACAATTATTAAGACATTAATAATAAAAGAAGGATACCAACACCCGTATGGTATAATTTGTGGTAATGATCAGTCTAGTGGGTACCTATGCAGTATTTAACAGAATTCCATAGTAGTAATAAATTAATAAAAGAAATGGTTCTCAACACTAGATGAACAGTGGTGGTAAGACTTTTATTAGTCTACATGTTTCAGCAGCTATGCTGCCGTCATCAGGACTATTAAGACATTAGCAATACACCTTGCAACACAAACTGATACCAATAAATTGTCATGTGATGACATAATTTGTAATGTTGTATAAGGTTAGGTATCAACTATCATCTGGTTTAAGATCATCATAATTGTAAATGTAATTATAAATACAGTCCAACCTGTCTTAAAGGCCACCTCTATTTAAGGACCACCTGCTTACAAAGGCTAGTAGAATTGTATCTCAATTGTTCTTTATTCATTTTATTTGAACCGGTATATAAAGAGACTTTTCTTGGTTTAATTGGGTGGCCTTTGTAGACATATTTGACTATACAGTCCAACATGCTTTAAAGGCCATCTCTATTTAAGGGCCACCTGCTTACAATGGCCAGTAGAATCATATCCCAGTTGTTCTTTATCCATATTATTTGAGCCTGTGAATAAAGGCCACCTGTCCATAAAGACTACATTTACTGGTTCCCTTGGGTGGCCTTTATAAACAGATTTGACTGTATAAGCATTGTTGTAAGTCAGTTTCTTTGACAGTTCTAGTTCAAACTAATCCTGAATAATTTTGTTTATGCACATACTGGTCATTTTCTGAACTTGAAAGACATAATAATGCATGGCATACAGAATAACTTAATAATTACACAATTTGTAGTTGACAAATTAAAAATTTAACACAAATTTCAATCAAACCAATCAAATAAAAGCAAGCTAAAGTTTGTACATCTGAATTTCAACTTCTTTAATTAGCAAATTTGTATTCAAATAAAACAAATTGATGCCTTATCAGTCCATCCAATGCTTTGGACTAATTCTCATATTGCAGGACACAGGGTTTTGTGTGAATTAAATCAAGTCTTTGTGTCCTTGGAAAACCTTTGCACAAGTAATAAATAATGCAGTGAAACTTTTCTAAAAAAAGACGTTGTGTTAAATTTCCAGTTTTTGAACTGTTAGAATGGGATTCGCTGCTGTTCTACATGGTAACCTTTAACGCTTGTGCAGAACAATATTTCCTTTAGGTATATATGAGTTACTTTTTTCTGTAAAAAAAAAACATTATTTTGGGGAATTTGCAAAGCAAACATTTTCCAAAACATCCCAACACATTAAGAGGTGTTGATCATGTGGTACAACAGCAAAGCCTATAATAGGAACTCAAAATGATGTTGAATGTATTAAAATAATACTGAATATAAAGACCTTAGCAACTTGAAGGTAAATGAGTGTTCAATTTATTGAAATGGCACAGGCTTTGACTATTTGGAGTCTACTGCATGTCTCTGGTGTGCTTTTAACATGGTTGAATTATTGGAACTCAAAATGATGTTGAATTTATTGAAATTGTGCTGAATAATGAACTTAGCAATTTGAAGGTAACAGTATTTCTCTGGTGTGGTTTTAACATGTTGAAATCAACAGAACTTACAATGATGTTACATTTATTGAAATAGCACTGATTAAAGGCCTTAGGAATTTGGAGGTAACTGCATTTCTCTGGTGTGCTTTTGGAAAGTCTCAAAGTCTCCATATTCCTCTAAAACTTTATGATAAAGATAAAAACAGTTCCTTTCTCCTTTACAAAGAGGAATGTTACATGCTTCGCAGATATAGTTTGTATTTATACGCCAACCAGCTCGGGTTTTGATTTTGTGAAAACTACAATATGCACAGTTCTTTCGGTGGTTTTTATCGAAAGCGTTTACGAGCCTATGTTGTTTTTGTGAGCTACTGTCATGCAGGACTTCACCCCTGTGATCAGAGAATTCAAATCTGTAAACGGAGCTGTCCCGACTTGTTGCCATTGTTTTTGTATTGTATGAGTAGTTAAAATCGGAATGTGCATATTCTGAAAGGAAACAAAACAAAAGAATTAAAAAAAGAAAAATTTTATTTTTATGTAAAGACTTAACTATTATTGATGATAAATGGGATCTTTACCACATGAAGCATCAATGGATGTATGTTTAAAACCAATTTCTATGAATAAGCTTATATCTTATAATCCAGTCACTTTCCTGATGTGCAGCACTTCACAAAAAAGTCAAACAATGATGTGTGGCACTTCACAAAAATGTCTACCCATGATGTGCGCCTCTTCACAAAAAAGTCTACCCATTATGTGTGGCACTTCACAAAAAAGTTTACCCATGGTGTGTGGAACTTCAGAAAAAAAAAGTCTACCCATGATGTGTGGCACATCACATAAAAGTCTACCCATTAAGTGCAGCACTTCACAAAAGTCTACCCATGATGTGCAGCACTTCATCCAAAAAGTCTACCCATGATGTGTGGCACTTCACAAAAAAGTCTACCCATTATGTGCGGCACTTCACATAAAAGTCTACCCATTATGTGCGGCACTTCACATAAAAGTCTACCCATTATGTGCAGCACTTCACAAAAATGTCTACCCATGATGTGTGGCACTTCACAAAAAAGTCTACCCATTATGTGTGGCACTTCACAAAAAATTCTACCCATGATGTGTGGCACTTCACATAAAAGTCTACCCATTAAGTGCAGCACTTCACAAAAGTCTACCCATGATGTGCAGCACTTCACAAAAGTCTACTCATTATGTACAGCACTTCACATAAAAGTCTACCCATTATGTGCGGCACTTCACATAAAAGTCTACCCATTATGTGTGGCACTTCACAAACAATTCTACCCAATATGTGCAGCACTTCACAAAAAAGTCTACCCATTATGTGCAGCACTTCACATAAAAGTCTACCCATTATGTGTGGCACTTCACAAACAATTCTACCCATTATGTGCAGCACTTCACAAAAAAGTCTACCCATTATGTGTGGCACTTCACAAAAAATTCTACCCATGATGTGTGGCACTTCACAAAAAAGTCTATCAATGATGTGTGGCACTTCACATAAAAGTCTACCTTTTATGTGCGGCACTTCACAAAATATGTCTACCCATGATGTGCAGCACTTCACAAAAAAGTCTACCCATTATGTGTGGCACTTCACAAACAATTCTACCCATTATGTGCAGCACTTCACAAAAAAGTCTACCCATTATGTGTGGCACTTCACAAACAATTCTACCCATTATGTGCAGCACTTCACAAAAAAGTCTACCCATTATGTGTGGCACTTCACAAACAATTCTACCCATGATGTGTGGCACTTCACAAAAAAGTCTACCCATTATGTGTGGAATTTCACAAAAAAAGTCTACCCATTATGTGCAGCACTTCACAAAAAAAGTCTACCCATTATGTGCAGCACTTCACAAAAAGTCTACCCATTATGTGTGGCACTTCACAAACAATTCTACCCATGATGTGTGGCACTTCACAAAAAAGTCTATCAATGATGTGCGACACTTCACAAAATATGTCTACCCATAATGTGTGGAACTTCACAAAAAAGGCTAACAATGATGTACAGTACTTCACCCCCCCCCCCCCCCCCCCAGTATTTTGTTGAAATGCTTGTGACTAAACAAGTTGTGGGAATTCCACAAGAGTGTGTTCAAATTTTCAAGTACATTGTATTTTCTTGAAATGCTTGTGACAACACTAGTTGTGGCAATCCCATGCTACCCAAATTATCAATTATTTTGTTTGTCATTTCTTTTCATGAGTTATGGCTTGATGACAGAAGGCTCAAATTAAGCTCTTACAAGAGTCTACTCAAATAATCAAGTGCTTTGTTGAAATGCTTGTGATGGATCGAATCCTTCGTAAATCATTTTGTGATAAAAACCAAAGCAGTTCTTCAATTTACAGAAAGGAAGGTCACAGGCTTCACATTTATAATGTGTATTAGGTCTCCAGCCTGATTTAGTTCTAACTTTATTCAATCGGCAAAAAGCACACTCTTTTTTATTATTATTTGTGTAAGCTTTGATTAGTCTGTGTTGTTGGTGTGGTTGTTGACAAGGTGACCCACTTTCTCCTTGGTTATTAGTGTTAAACTGAATATTATTTGCATTGAAGTAGTCACTATATTCCATTTCTGAAAGGAAACAAAAAACCCAAAATTAAATGTTGTCTTTTTATTTTAAGCTGAACTTTAACCAGACAGCTACTGCTAAATAAATACAGTTTAAAGCAAGGAACTGCTAAAGTCACTATATTTCATTTCTGAAAGGAAACAAAAAACCCAAAATTAAATGTTGTCTTTTTATTTTAAGCTGAACTTTAACCAGACAGCTACTGCTAAATAAATACAGTTTAAAGCAAGGAACTACTAAAATCTTGATTCATCAACATCATTTGTTCAGTAAAATTTCATTGTTAATTAAGGGGATGGGTAATAAATTTAATTTGTTTATAAATTTTCAGTCTGTATTGATAGTGCCAGTTTCAAACATACTGTAAATGTATTTACAGTCCAACCTGCCTTAAAGGCCACCTCTATACAAAGGCCACCTGCTTATAAAGGCAAGTAGAATGGTATCCCAGTTGTTCTTTATTCATATTATTTGAACCTGTATATAAAGGCCACCTGCCCACAAAGGCCAATTTTACTGGTTCCCTTGGGTGGCCTTTATAGACAGGTTTGACTGTATTTTAGAAGTGTACTTATTTTCGCGTATTTCGCGATCAATTGTTTTTGTGAGAAAATTATACCAACTGAAAAGTATATTATGGTTTTTGTGCTATTATAGTGCATATTTCAAAATTGTGAAAATTTAACTTCGCAATATGTCTAAATTTCCTATTCCGCGAAAATAAATACACATGAAATTAAATACATTAATAGTAAATAGTAATTTATGGACGGCAGTGTTTAACAATCCTTGTTGACCAAAAGATTGCATGGATCTTAAATCCCAGATTTATCTTGCTGTTCATTTTCCTCCCGATACATATACATGTACAAACTGATATACTGGCAATGAGCGGAATGGAGAAATGACTCGAGTTTATGTCTGGCTCAAGATTCTTTCACTTATGTGAGTACAGTCAGCTCTAGGATGGTGAAGGAAATTAAGAAAACTGCCAACATTCAGCAAGTACCGTAAATCATTGAAGTTTATCACATAAGATTCTGCCAAAGTTTAGAATGTTTGATTGATTGCACGGGGTTTTCCCTTCAGTAAAAATATTTCACTTATATCGAGACATCACCAACTATGAGTGAAGTGGCAGAAATTTTAACCTTTGCAGTGTACTCTGGGCAATGTGCATGGAGTTTTTTTTTTAACCCGCCATGTCTTCCGTTACATACACTTTTACAGTCTCCTCGATAGAACCAAGCCACTTTCATTTATATGATAAATGTTGATTTCTTGGTGAAAGAACAGTCACTACCTGTTTTTTGTCTTAGTGAAGAATGTGAGATGAGAAGTGCTGAGATCAGGGCAATGTGCATGGAGGGTTCTTTAGCATGCCATGCCTGCCGTGACATACATTTTTACGAGCTCCTCCATAGAGCCAAGCCACTTTCATTTGATTGTTTGGCAAAAGAGCAGTCAATACTTGTTTTCAAGTCTTAGTGAAGAAAGTGCGAAGTGCTGAGATTAGTAAGTTCATTAATTTGAGAACTGGTCTCAAGGGCGCCTGCATAATGATTCATTCATTCTATACATAAGTACAACATGTAGTTGACCATGATCAGAATGTTTTTGTCTTGTTTTATTTTCGAAGTCTTAAATCTAGAACATTATATTCACGTCTTTATATTTTGTAGTGGTTTTATTTTACACATGTCTAAATAAAGTGAAAATAAATCTTAAAATCAAATCTTATGATACAATGCACTTTTTTCCTCAATTTCTCCAAAATAATTTCACAAAACTAACAGTAACAGACATTAAAAGGAAAAAAAAACCAAAATATTAGTTAATTAATTAAATGTTTTATTTTAATCCCAAATTACAACTTTTTAAAATTAATTTTAATTGTTTCACAATTATTACAAACAACATATAAAACAGACTATTCAGAATATTAATATACATTTGAGTCTCTTTTGATAATAATAGTAGAGTGGACACTCCCATGTGTTCAATACTTGAACCTAGAAATGTTTTTTCCTATGAAGTTTTTTTGCTGTTTTGTATTACTTAGGGTCCCTAGAGTAAAATTAGGTTAGTTGCCCTGCAGGCAACACTGGGCAAATTGCATAATTTTCATATATCCAAGATGGCTGCCTGACGCCATATTGAAAATCTATCTTTCGTAGAAATTGTTCTACCATAGCTTGTAATATGCCATTATATATTTTGTTCAAGGACCATAAGGAAAACAAAACATCAAAAAAAACTTCATAGGAATAAACATTCTAGGTTCACAAAATGCCTACTTGACTATAAGGGTTGTTTTGACAAATAGGATTGCATATTTATATACAAATAAACCTGCTATAGGCAAACAACTTGACCTGTCCATTTGACCTTTTACATATTTATTATGGATGACTGCATTTATATTTAGAATCACACAGGTTTATTTTGCATACATAATGAGAACACTAATCACTTATCTTGTGTACGAATTATTAACTGTGAATCCTACTACTACTTATGAATGGGGTAGACTTTTCTATATAAATATTCCTAATGAGAGGTCGAACAGACAGGTCAATGATGTTTGTTTATAGTATTACAGAATTTGGTGATATAGGCAAACAACATTGACCTGTCGGCTTGACCTTTGATTTAAATATTCCTTATGGACAAGTTAATTTAAGAATAGGGATCACGCGTTTAAACTTTGTCTATGTGTCATGGGCAATGAGTATATGTATTAACTACCAATCTTAACACTTCCCGAGTATTTAGTGGGTCATCCCAGATGAATATTCCTAATGAAAGGTCAAACAGACAGGTCAAAGTTGTTTACCTTTATAGACTCACACTGAGCCATCAGATCATGAACCACCTATATAGTTCAACAACGTCAACCTGTCTGCTTGACCTTGTAATTTCAATATTTATTATGGACAATTACATTTATGTACAGAGAACACAGGTGTTTATTTTATATATTATAAAATTGTTTATGTATTAACTTTGAATCCTAACTACCCATGTATTGAGTGGATCATTGTATAGGGAAACAACATTGACCTGTCCGTTTGACCTTTCATTAGGAATATTCATATCGGAGGATCCACCCAATACATGGGTAGTGTTAGGATTCACATTAATACATTTACACATTGCCCATGATTAGTGTTCACAACAGGTATACAAAATATACACTCATGATCCCTATTACTTGAATTTACTCTTCCTTAATGAATATTTAAATCAAAGGTCAAGCGGACAGGTCAATTTGTTTACCTATACATGAATATTCCAATTGAAAGGTCAAGTGGACAGGTCAATGTTGTTTGCCTATACAAAATAATATTAACTTTACAAATACAGCAATTCAACATGTAACCAACACCTGCACCAATCAAAATGTATTTTTACTCCATCTGAAGTGACATCATTGCCAACAAAAATGTTTCAAAAAATAAAATAAATCTGGTTAAACTTGTAATTATTGGTTTGCTTTGCAAAATTGTGTAAATACAACATCAAATACTCTCCCCCCCCTCTCTCTCTCTCTCTCTCTGGGAATTCCATACATCTGGGTTTGAACCTCTCTCTCTCTCTCTCTGGGAATTCCACATCTGGGTTTGAACCTCTCTCTCTCACTCTCTCTCTCTGGGAATTCCATACATCTGGGTTTGAACCTTTCTCTCTCTCTCGCCCTCTCTCTCTGGGAATTCCATACATCTGGGTTTGAACCTCTCTCTCTCTCTCTCGCTCTCTGGGAATTCCATACATCTGGGTTTGAACCTCTTTCTCTCTCTCTCTCTCTGGGAATTCCATGGGTTTGAACCTCTCTCTCTCTCTCTCGCTCTCTGGGAATTCCATACATCTGGGTTTGAACCTCTCTCTCTCTCTCGCTCTCTGGGAATTCCATACATCTGGGTTTGAACCTCTCTCTCTCTCTCTCGCTCTCTGGGAATTCCATACATCTGGGTTTGAACCTCTCTCTTTTTCTCTCTCTGGGAATTCCATACCTCTCTCTCTCTGGGAATTCCATACATCTGGGTTTGAACCTCTCTCTTTCTCTCTCTCTGGGAATTCCATACCTCTCTCTCTCTCTTTGGGAATTTGATACATCTGGGTTTGAACCTCTCTCTTTCTCTCTCTCTGGGAATTCCATACATCTACATCTCTCTTTCTCTCTCTCTGGAAATTCTATACATCTGGGTTTGAACCACACTAACTGTTGTGAAATTCTGATTTAAACTAATATATGCATGAGCACAACTGGACATTTTACATCCCAGACAAAAAAATTTAAATTATATCAAAATGTCACTAGCTAAAGGTGAAGTGGCAGAAATTTTTAGCTCTCCACTATGTTCAATGCAATGTGCAGGGAGGGTTCTCTGAACATATCACACCTACTATGACACAGGGCATTGGTTTTAAAGGTTTTTTCTGTGCTTGGCCAAAATACAATCATTAATGAATATATGTCTATTAAGTCGTGGTCAGACCTCGCTAGGATATGAACACAAGACCTCCTATATATGCAGCGAGCATTTTATCAACTAAGCTACTGTTGCATCTTTTCTGGGAATTCCCAGTGGAATGTTTCATACATACATGTGGTTGTGACTCACACTGACTATTCTATAGAACATCAAACCAGGATGTTGTGTTCATATCCCCCCCACCCCATTCCAAACAGGCAATTGACATCACTGGCCATCCCTTTATGTTCAGACACTGGCCGCCATGACGGTACTAAATCAGTGTCATGGCAACTAATGTTGTAATGGTGTCAGTGACATCATTAAATGGCACGATTCAGGCGAAGTTTTCATTCTTTATGCGTGCAAATCAAGCATGCTGGCCTATGTCAGAAAATTGTGGGGGTGGTCAGCTTCTTCAATTTAGGTAAGGCAAACAACATTGACCTGTCCCCTTGACCTTTAAGTTAAATATTTATTATGAGCGTTTTTTTTTTTACATATGAGGAATGCTCGTGTTTATTTTGCCTACATAATGAGAAACACACTACCCATGTAATGGGTTGATTTATGAATATTCCTAATGAAAGGAAAGAACAAGTGGACAGGTCAATGTTATCTGCCTATTATAAAGTTACTTTTGGATTATTAATACATAATATGTACAATATGCACAAATCTAAGAGATAAAAAAAAAAAAAAAAAAAAAAAAAAAAAAAAAAAAAAAAAAACCACAAAAACAAAAAACCAATTAAAAAACAGCATGCAATGCAACAAAACAAAGGTAAACACAAACAGTAAAATATAGTCAGACCTGTCTATAAAGACAGGTTATTTTTGGTTGAAATATGAACCCGTTTGTTTTTAAATACTAAGTATCTATGGATGAAGGATCTTTGTTATATCAAGTGGTCACATTAACAGGTTTTGTTGTAAGTCTTCAGCCTTGCTAATGGATGTCTTGTACTACAAACAGTAAAACCTTGTAAAATTTACCCTTGATAACTTAGTCAAATTTAAGTATCGCACTATTTTCAAATCCAGGGTTCGTACAGACATTTGGACTCCAATTTTAAGGACTTTTTAGGGTCTTATTTGCAAGTTTAAGGCCTCATCAGAGGGACAATTTTATCAAAAAATATTGGTGCAAAGGAAATTAAATCATTAAAACAATTACTTCCGTGTCCATAGTAACTACACTTAAAGTGGAGGTTGAAGTTAGGCGTTCAGGAGGCTCATTTCAATGCAACTTATTTATTAATTTATTTATTTATGTATATCAGTCTATTCCCAACCTCTTAATATCAAAATACAGACGCCCAATTAGCCAAATTCAAGGGCTTTTTAGGGCCTTCAAGATAAATTCAAGGGCTTTTTAGGGTCAGACTTGTTTTTAGGGTCTTTTTATGGCAAACTTCAAAATTTAAGGACTTTTCCAGGCCTGTAAGAACCACGTATGTATTAACTTCTGTGTTATAGACTATAGCTGAATATTTCATATAAATAATGCCATTTTCGAAAACAAATTTGCGACCATTAATATTGTAATTATTTTGTCATCACAAAACATGCAATAGTTAATTGTTCGGAAAAAAGACACTGGTTTACAGTTTACCCTCCTTGACAGGTATCATCTAAATTAACAATATACTGCTTTATAACACTTGACTGAAGAAATTGTAACAATGAATTGTTGAAGTTTTACTATTATTCAGCAGACAATTCTAGTCCAGAATTATTTAGGGCTCTTAATCTTTACTATCCAACATCATGTGGTACAACTGAAAACAGTTTCTCTTTAGACTCTTACAGAGTGGCACTTGACTGAAGATATGATGGCATTTAACTGAGGTTTTACTGTTATTCAGCAGACAACCGTAAGTAAGAATTTTTTACAACTGGTAATCTTTACTAGCCAAGATCATGTGACACAACTGGAAACAGTTTCTCTTTGGACTCTCACTGACTGGCATTTGACTGAAGGAACGGTGGCACTGAATCGAGGTGTTACTGTAATTCAGCTGACAACCATAGTTAAGAATTTATTTAGGGCTGGTAATCTTTACTAGCCAACATCATGTGGTACAACTGAAAACAGTTTCTCTCTAGACTCTTACAGAGTGGCACTTGACAAGCCTCACACTGGAATGTAGTGTTCTGATGCCACCCAGCTTTGGTACGAAGTTTCAGAGCTTTACAATAGACACAGTTTTTCTTGCTATTTCTGGCATAAGCTCGTACAAGTCTATGTTTTGGTTTATCATAAGAAGATAAATATACTTCACTGTATGAGGAAGAAAATGAACCGAGATTTGTACCTGGAGGGATGGCATCGTCTGAAAGGAAAAGGAAAATAAAACTGATCATGAAGTTCCAGACTAAAACAAAAACCTTAATGTATTAAAAATTATCTCTAAAATACAGTAACATCTGTTCTACTGACCACCTGCTCCAGTGACCACCTGTTCTACTGACCACCTGCTCCAGTGATCACCTGTTCTACTGACCACCTGCACTAGTGGCCACCTGTTCTACTAAGCACCTGCTCAAATGACCACCTACTCTAGTGGCCACCTGCTCAAATGACCACCTAATCAAATAACCACCTGCTATAGTTACCACCTGCTCCAGTGACCATCGGCTCTAGTGACTACCTGCTCTAGTGACCACCTGCTATAGTGACCACTTCTATATAAACACCAGTGATTTTGTTAGTATTTAGGAGCTAGACACTTTCTGCCTTGATATTTGGAAATTTTTCAATATTGTTAAAAAATAGGAAAATTTCTGAAATAAATAGCAAACCTACATGATGACCAACATCCTTGCAAAAGCTTAGTAATGATTCTAACAGGAAAAATGTTTTCTCACACATGTTATCTTGAAATCTAGCTATTTCAATAGTGCTAGATCTTGAAATCTAGCTATTTCATTAGTGCTAGATCTTGAAATCTAGCTATTTCATTAGTGCTAGATCTTGAAATCTAGCTATTTCACTAGTGCTAGATCTTGAAATCTAGCTATTTCAATAGTGCTAGATCTTGAAATCTAGCTATTTCACTAGTGCTAGATCTTGAAATCTAGCTATTTCACTAGTGCTAGATCTTGAAATCTAGTTATTTCACCAGTGCTAGATTTCTCTATCTCACCCTCATTGAGACAGATCACAAAAATAATCTCTTAAAAGATTAGAAATTAAATATCCATAAACACTTACAAGTACATTTACAATAATTTATAGATGAATTTTATTTATATATACACATGTACAAAAGTCCTAATAGACATTATAACATCAAAACAATGGGGTTCGCCGCTGTACCATGTGATACCTTCTAACGTGTCTGTGAAACGCTTGTTTCCAATGGGCATGGAATCGCACAATATGACGCTTTCCCGTAAAAACGACGTTATTCCGGGAATTTGTAAAATTGACGTTTTCCAAAATGTTCCGCACAAATGTTAAGAGGTATTGATCACGTGGTACGGCGGCGAGCCCCATTGTAATACGGCAATTAACATATACTGTTTAAACTGTAAATCGGAAAAATTGTGGTGTCAATTAACTTTGCAAAATGCAATAGTAGTCATTTCAGAATTTTGTCAACTTTTATGTTTGTGTCCTCTGATCATGATTCATGTATAATAGCTGAGAACTATATCAAAATAAAATATCCACAAAGCTTCATTTTTACATATCATTAAACACTCTCTCTCTTTCTCTCTCTCTCTCAAATTTACGCTGAAAATTGAAGTGAAAATTCCCTGATTCGCAGTATGAAATGGTACATTGGTTAACTTTTTATTGTGAAAATGAAAAAACAAAATCAAGGCAATGGGTCTGCAATACCAATGAAGGTTTGTGATTTAATTTAAATGGAAACATTTGAAGGTGGTTCAAGTTAAAATCAAGGTGTTGGGTTCCAAATGTTTTTGTATTCCCAGTACGTATATCTATAACTATTTGAAAGTGGTAAATGTTATAATCAAGGTATTTTGGTCTGAAATACCCTGGTACATATCATGTTTTTTTTTGTATTACCAATGGGGTTTGCCGCCGTACCACATGATCAATACCTCTTAACGTTTGTGCGGAACGTTTTGGAAAACGTCAACATCAGAGATTCCCGGAATGACGTCGTTTTAGCGGGAAAACGTCATCTCATGCGATTCCATATCCATTCGAAATAAGTGTTCCGCACAAATGTTAGAGGGTATCACATGGTACAGCGGCGAATACCATTAATATTTGTAAGTGGTTCAAGTTAAATTCAAGGCATTGGGTCTGAAATATCCTGGTAGATCTCATGTTGGTATTTCCAGGTTTCTGGAAACATTTGAAGATGGTACAAGTTGAAACAGTCCCTCATGCCTTTCCATCCCTTACACAGAGGAATATCACATGCTTTACATATAAAATTAGTGTTTGTATACCATCCCGCTTTTGTTTTAATCTTGTGAAACTTGCAATATAAACAACGTTTTTTGTTATTTCTATTAAATGTTTTCACAAGCATATGTTCGGACAAATCCGCATTTGAAAATCCAGTTTGTTGGATAAATGCTTGCATGTTTACATGTTCTGGGCCTGAAAGATAAAATGGAAAAAAAGTATTAGGGAAATTTTAAAAAACTTAAAATTTCTTTCTCAAAATATTTTTTAAAATTCAAAATTAAATGATTAAATTTTACAAATTTCAATGGTTGCAAAAATGATCAGGTTATTTCTCTGTGACCCAATTTGAAATCAGATTCAATTTTTAAATGAGTTAATCTAAGATTTGTCCAGTAAAACATGTGCTTGTTCAATGCTCTTAATTTGTTTCAAAACACTTTTATGTCCTACAGTCCAACCTGCCTTAAAGGCCACCTCTATATAAGGGCCACCTGCTTATAAAGGCCAGTAAAATTGTATCCCAATTGTTCTTTATTCATATTATTTGAACTTGTATATAAAGGCCACCTGTATATAAAGGCCACTTTTACTGGTTCCCTCGGGTGGCTTTTATACACAGGTTTGACTGTATATTCATCAAAGTGTGTTTTCCGCTTACACAATGAATATTAAAACAAGAGGCCCAATAGGGCCTGTACCGCTCACCTGGGCCGTTAACAGCACAAAAACACAATAAATACTACATTTAAGGAGCAATAACTCTGATGTGGATATTTAGATATATATGAAACTTGCTATTCGCATCTGTGACCTTGTGAAATGATGATTGCATCAATACCAACAATATTCTAATATACATGCCTATACAAAAAGTTAATAGTTTTCAAGATAATGAAACTTTCTGGTATTGTTTTGCAACCGTGACCTTGACCTTTGGACCCATGACCTTTTTTCTATACATCAAAAAGATTGTTGTATTAATACCTACAATATTCTAATATAAATGTCTATATAAGTTTATAGTTTTCGGGATAATTAATGATTTTGGTATTGTTTGCTACTGTGACCTTGACCTTTGGACCCATGACCTTTTTCTATACATCAAAATGATCGTTGTATCAATACCTACAACATTCAAATATACATGCCTATACAAAAAGTTAATAGTTTTCAAGATAATGAACCATTTCAGTATTCTTTCGCATCTGTGACCTTGACCTTTAAACCAATGACCTAAATCTATATACCAAAATGATTGTTACATCAAAACCAAGAACATTCCAATATACATGCCTATACAAAAAGTTTATAGTTTTCAAGATAATTAACAATTTTGGTATTGTTTTGCTACTGTGACCTTGACCTTTGGACCCATGACCTTTTTCTATACATCAAAATGATCGTTGTATCAATACCTACAACATTCAAATATACATGCCTATACAAAAAGTTAATAGTTTTCAAGATAATGAACCATTTCAGTATTCTTACGCATCTGTGACCTTGACCTTTGAACTAATGACCTTAATCTATATATCAAAATGATCGTTACATCAATACCAACAAAATTCCAATATACATGCCTATACAAAAAGTTTATAGTTTTCAAGATAATTAACCTTTTTGGTATTGATTTGCTACTGTGACCTTGACCTTTAGACCCATGACCTTTTTCTATACATCAAAATGATCGTTGTATCAATACCTACAACATTCAAATATACATGCCTATACAAAAAGATTATAAATTAAAAGATATTGAACCATTACAGTATTCTTTCGATTTTGTGACCTTGACCTTTAAACCAATGACCTAAATCTATATATCAAAATGATCGTTACATCAAAACCAACAACATTCCAATATACATGTCTATACAAAAAGTTTATAGTTTTTAAGATAATTAACCATTTTGGTATTGTTTTGCTACTGTGACCTTGACCTTTGGACCCATGACCTTTTTCTATACATCAAAATGATCATTGTACTTATAGCTACAACATTCTAATATACATGCCTATACAAAAAGTTAATAGTTTTCAAGATAATGAACCATTTCAGCTTTCTTTCGCATCTGTGACCTTGACCTTTAAACCAATGACCTAAATCTATATATCAAAATGATCGTTACATCAAAACCAACAACATTCCAATATACATGTCTATACAAAAAGTTTATAGTTTTCAAGATAATTAACAATTTTGGTATTGTTTTGCTACTGTGACCTTGACCTTTGGACCCATGACCTTTTTCTATACATCAAAATGATCGTTGTATCAATATCTACAACATTCTAATATACATGCCTATACATAAAAAGTTAATAGTTTTCAAGATAATGAACCATTTCAGTATTCTTACGCATCTGTGACCTTGACCTTTGAACTAATGACATTAATCTTATACCAAAATGATCGTTACATCAATACCAACAAAATTCCAATATACATGCCTATACAAAAAGTTAATAGTTTTCAAGATAATGAACCATTTCAGTATTCTTACGCATCTGTGACCTTGACCTTTGAACTAATGACCTTAATCTATATACCAAAATGATCGTTACATCAATACCAACAAAATTCCAATATACATGCCTATACAAAAAGTTTATAGTTTTCAAGATAATTAACCTTTTTGGTATTGATTTGCTACTGTGACCTTGACCTTTGGACCCATGACCTTTTTCTATACATCAAAATGATCGTTGTACTTATAGCTACAACATTCTTATATACATGCCTATACAAAAAGTTAATAGTTTTCAAGATAATGAACCATTTCAGCTTTCTTTCGCATCTGTGACCTTGACCTTTAAACCAATGACCTAAATCTATATAACAAAATGATCGTTACATCAAAACCAACAACATTCCAATATACATGTCTATACAAAAAGTTTATAGTTTTCAAGATAATTAACAATTTTGGTATTGTTTTGCTACTGTGACCTTGACCTTTGGACCCATGACCTTTTTCTATACATCAAAATGATCGTTGTATCAATATCTACAACATTCTAATATACATGCCTATACAAAAAGTTAATAGTTTTCAAGATAATGAACCATTTCAGTATTCTTACGCATCTGTGACCTTGACTTTTGAACTAATGACCTTAATCTATATACCAAAATGATCATTACATCAATACCAACAAAATTCCAATATACATGCCTATACAAAAAGTTTATAGTTTTCAAGATAATTAACCTTTTTGGTATTGATTTGCTACTGTGACCTTGACCTTTGGACCCATGACCTTTTTCTATACATCAAAATGATCGTTGTATCTATACCTACAACATTCTAATATACATGCCTATACAAAAAGTTAATAGTTTTCAAGATAATGAACCATTTCAGCTTTCTTTCGCATCTGTGACCTTGACCTTTGCACCAATGACCTGAATCTATATATCAAAATAATCATTACATCAATACCAACAATATTCTAATATTCATGCCTATATAAAAAGTTTATAGTTTTCGAGATAATAAATAATATTAGAAAGGTAAAAAAATAGGTCATGACCTTCATAATTGACCTTGACACCATTTTGAAGGTAATTACAAGAATATGTCAAAACTGAAAACCCCATGTCATTATCTGGTCATATAGTCAATTTATAACAATTTAAAAATATTTTACGATTTTTGCAAATTTAAACGCAAAAACGCGTAACCTATTTTTAAACCAAATTTCATGAAATGAACAAACGTAAAGGTTAAGACTATGTAGAATCCAAATATCACATCAGTTTTTGCTTCCAATGAGTGGTTCAAGAGAAGAAGATTTTTTTAGGTTTTGTCTATTTTTAGTAACAGCGGCCATCTTGGATATTCGATCATCATGATTTGAACAAACTATAGTTAGACTCTGTCAAGGACCTTCCACGGCAAATTTGGTTTCATTTGGCCCAGTAGTTTCGGAGGAGAAGATTAAAGTTTACTGACGCACGCACGGACGCACGCACGCACGCACGCCTCGCCATGCCATAAGCTCACATGGCCTTTGGCCAGGTGAGCTAAAAATAGGTCACACCAACATCATTTGAACCTGTTAATGAGTTGCTAAATCTGTGTCACAGGAGTCAAGTTGTGTCCTGCCAGAATGAGATTTTACCACCTTGATTTTTAAGCTAATGCTTAAGACCACTTGGCCACCACAGGAGTTGCAGAAAGAAAATTTATAATTTCTGTTTTATACAAGTTACAAATATGCCCCATCATTGTCCTGCAAAAATCTGAAATCAACTTAAAATTTAAATTGAATGTTTTAACTTGGCAATGACATTAACGAAACAAATTTACAAATTCACAACATTCATATAAACATGGAACTAGACCTTTCCTTTATACTTAAAATTGTTATTCAATACAAACTTTGATTGTCAAATTATCAATATATATCTACAATATTGATTAATAACAAATTATGTTCACATCAACTTACAACAACATCTATAACCGAGAAACTGATCATCCAATGAGAATCGTTGACACAAACATTGAGTAAGCTATTATACACTCAAATATATTATAATGAATGACACAAACATTGAGTAAGTTATTATCCAATCAAATGTATTATACTGAATGACACAAACATTGAATAAATTATTATCCGATCAAATATATTATAATGAATGACACAAACATTGAGTAAGTTATTATCCAATCAAATGACACGAACATTGAGTAAGTTATTATCCAATCAAATGACACAAACATTGAGTAAGTTATTATCCAATCAAATATATTATAAGGAATGACACAAACATTGAGTAAGTTATTATCCAATCAAATGACACAAACATTGAGTAAGTTATTATCCAATCAAATGACACAAACATTGAGTAAGTTATTATCCAATCAAATGACACAAACATTGAGTAAGTTATTATCCAATCAAATATATCATAATGAAATTAAGTGTTGCTTCAAAATTGCATTTTAGTACCCCTATATCTATGAAAAAGATCCAGTCCCATTTAATCAAAATAATCTAACAATACAAACTATTAATAGTTCAATTTCAATGGGTTTTCTGTCTCCTCAAAATTCCATTCAGAAGTTTCACTGCATATTACCTAGGTATCCATTTAATCAAAACATTTCAGCTTTGTAGGATTGTATTCAATTTTTTGACCATGGCCATTCATTAACATTTGATGATACAGGTTAAAGCAGTTTCGTTCATTAATGCACAGCGGTACGCGACATTGTCTACAGCTATATAGAGTGGTGGGTAACCAGCCTTTTTGGTTGTTATTTTGTGGTACCGACAATAACTACAATTTGGCTTATTATTTATGCTATAGGTTTTAGTTGGTTTATGATCTAATAGCGACTGGTCAAAACTCCAGTCACAACTCTCTGAAGCTGTAGCGGTACTATAATTTGGTGACGGCTCAATATAAGTTTCATATTTAGTGCCCGTATACTGTCCTGAAACAAAACAAAAACTTAGAATTAGACTTTTACTTTCAGTATCCGACCCTTTACACAATTTAAACCTTATTTTAAATATGTGGTCTAAAAGATTAATTTTAACCTCATTCCTTATATAGTGTGACCCTTCTAATTTTCAATATGTGGTCCCTAATTCTAGTATAGACCTAATTTTCAATATGTGGTCCTTAAAGATAATAATTGATCTCATTCATTGTATGTGGTGACTCTTACTATTTAGACCTTATTTTAAATATGTGGTCTTTAAGATTAATTTTACCCTTGTGACCCTTTGCAGTTTCAATATATGGCCATTAACACTATTTTAGACCTTATTTTCAATATGTGGTCCTTGAAAATAATAATTGATCTCATTCATTGTATATTTAGACCTTATTATACTACCCCCCATAACCCACATGATTGATATGTCATTAACAATGGAAATTGGGAACCAAAGGAAAAATCCGCTAAGCAAGCCTAAAACCACTCCACTGTACTGAGAATGTTATTTTTATTCACAATAAAAGTGTTTTAGCTGGATAAATCAATGGTTTGTATGAGATTGGAATCGTTTCACTGTTTAAGTCTGATGTTACCATGGTAACTAACACTAAGTTGTAATACACTGATGTTCTGTTCTCTCCTTTCTAACACAGATAAGAGAGAAAATCAATATCATTACATGTAATCCCAGGCACTGTAGTACAACATCAGCTGGTTTTTTTTTTCATATACATGATATGAAACTCACCGAGATATTCACTACACATAAAATCAAACATAAATGCTCTAGAGGGTTAGAGTAGTGGTGATTTGTGCCAAGAATCTTTCGTATACATAAAATACCAGTACTGGCATTGTACAACATGATTTTTTACTACATGATATGAAACTCGCCAAAATATTCACTTCATATACACTGCCTACCATAAATTACAAGTTATCATACATGTTTAAAACTTGCCAAGTGATTCAAGTGATTTCCCCAAAATTTGTAGCATAAGATAGATTGACTAATCCACCGGGCCAGGGGTCAAGGGGGCTCCTAGGCCAAAGAAAGTTTTAGGTTTTCTCAAGGCAATTTTATGAATTTTAACCAGCCAATTAGGAGCTTTAGGGTTTTCTGCTTGTTGCTGCCTCTTATGGAAAACACTGCTGGTCATACCATTACAGACTGAAGATTTTCACAATATTAAATCGCTGAAAACATAATTCTGCTATGTTGCTGGTTTTTTATGCTAAAATAGCCTTTTATCTTTAATGCTCAAATAGCCTTTTATTTTAAAAAGTTTTCCAGATAAATGTTTTTTTTTAAGGTAAACAACTTTGTTGCATACATTTAAATCATTAAGTTAAGATTTCATATTCAAATACTGCAAAAACTTCAATATTTCCATTATATTAGCAACATTTGATAAACTTATGGCCATTATAAATTTGTACAATCAGTTATTTATGGATGGCAGTGTATGGAAATCACCCAAATATGCTTTAAAGGAATAAAGTAATGGTGGTTCAAATCAAGACTCTTTCACACAAGTAAACCCGATACAGGCAATGTACAACATATTTTTTACTACATGACATGGAACTCGTAAAGATATTCACTTCACATAAAATAGACAAAATCTACTATAAAAACAGTGTGACAACAAATAGAGTAATTTTGGTTTATTCCAAGTCTCTTTTACATACATGTAATCAAGTAATAGTTACTGGCACTATACAACACAAGTTGGGTTTTTTTTACTACATGATATGAAACTCAAAATACCTGGTACCAGGCCCTGGTTTCACAATCATTCCTTAGCTAAGATTTTCCTTAACTTAAATTTAGCAAATTTTGGTTATCACTTTTTGGAAGTACAGATGAATATTTTTGTAAAAAACTAATGCAAAAGTTTTAATCGAGAAGCGACCTCAAAATTCACACCTTAATTTTCTGAATATCTTGAAAAATAACAAAATTATAAAGTTTTAAAATTTTGTAAGATTTAAGTTAAGGAAAATCTTAGCTAAGGAATGATTGTGAAACCGGGGCCTGGTACCAGTTTTTTAATCATTCCTTAACTAAGATTTTCTTTAACTTAAATCCAGCAAGTTTTGGCAAAATTTTATTGTACTACATATATGAAAAATTTCCACAAAATTACAATACAGTATTTAGCATCATGTGATTTTCAAGATGACACCTTGAATTCATGAATATTTTGAAAATTATAAAAAAAAAAATTTTCAGATTTCAAATCAAATTTAGGTTGAGGAAACTGTTGGAGAAGGAATAATTGTGAAACTGGGGCCATATACAGTCCAACCTGCCTTAAAGGCCACCTGTTTATAAAGGCCAGTAGAATTATAGCCCAATTGTTCTTTATTCATATTATTTGAACCTGTATATAAAGACCACCTGCCCATAAAGGCCACTTTAACTGATTCTTTTGGGTGGCCTTTATAGACAGGTTTGACTGTACCTTAAAATAATGTATGCAAATAATATGACATAACATATTTTCCTAAAATATTTTTCGGTATTGGTTACCAAAGTGGCAAGGAGTTTAAATTATCCAATATGAAACAAAGAGGGACAGTGACCTACATTCACGGTGTTATTTGGGTCCAAATGGATAAACCAGTCCTTCCAGTAGATTACACTTTTTGGGTCCGGTCGGATTATAATCTATTTTTTCACCTCTACTCAACATTTCATGATACAAATAAAAACAGTTTCTCTCGTTTGCACACAGAGGAACGTGACATATTGCACACTGATATCTCGTGTTAGGCAGCCAACCCGATTTTGTCCGAACTTTACGATGTCGGCAATAAATACAATTGGGTTTGTTGTTCATGCTATATGCTCTGACTGGAACATGACCCTCTAAATTTAGGTGATTTATATCTTCTATGTTACTATTGATTGTCTGAGAAATATTGTCAGGCATTTGTTGAAAACATCCAGTTTCTGAAAGGCAAACAAAAGTAGACATCAGTTTAGACTTGACCAGCAATCTTAAGGAGCTCTCAAGTGCTTGGATAATATTGTCAATATTATCTGTTTTCTATATTCAACAGTATAGCTGACTTGATCAGCAATTATAAGTAACTCTCAAAATCATTGATAAAAGTAATTTTGTTTGCCTAAAATTTCAACAAAATCATGGTATAGTCTCTACTAGGGAAAAATTTACATAGTAATGGGCATAAACAATGAGATAGAAAATTGGAATCCATAAAGTTTTACCACATTTGTAAGGGCATCACCAGTACCACAAATATATATACAGAATCTTTAATCAAGTTAACATAATTGTACCATGTCACTATTTTAAAATTCTTTGTGAGGGGTTTAGAAAATCCACAGTTTTTAGAAAATTTGTAATGCGATTTCTCAATACTGTGAATATGAACAGAATCAATAATCAAGTTCAACATTATATTATGTATCACTCAAAAATCTTTCGTGAGCAGTTTTGTAACAGGAAATTTAGATTCCTCAAGTTCTACAAATTTACAACGGTGATCGTCAATGATATGGAAAAAGTGAAATCCACAATAAGTTTTACAAAACTTGTAATGGGCATCATCAATATATCCAACATAATAGAATCCATAATAAAGTTAAACATAACTATAAACATATCAATAAACAATTTTTGTCAAGCGTTTTTGTGCTTGCCTTCCATAAAATAGGAAAATATTTCTGGCAGTTGTTTTGGTCCCATTGGATTATACAATAATCTTTCAACTATATAATCTTTGTCAAGCGTTTTTGTTTATTTGCCTTCCGTAAAATAAGTGAATATTTCCGGCAGTTGTTTTGGTCCCATTAGGTTTTATAATATTCTCTGACCTAGATAATCTTTGTAAATTGTTTTTATTTGCCTTCCGTAAAATAGGTAAATATTTCCGGCAGTTGTTTGGGTCCCATTGGATTATATGAAATTCTTTCTCCTCTACTCAACATTTCATGATAATAATAAAAACAATTTTTGTCGTTTGCACACAGGGGAACGCGACATATTGCACACTGATATCTCGTGTTAGGCAGCCAACCTGATTTTGTCCGAACTTTTTGATGTCGACAATATATACATTTGTGTTTGTTGTTCATGCTAAAAACTCGTTCTGGAACATGACCTTCAAAATTCAGGCCATTTATATCCTCCAAGGATCTATTTATAGTCTGAGAAATATTATCAGGTGTTTGTTGAAAATATCCTGTCTCTGAAAGGCAAACAAAAATATGGATGAGTTTAGGCTCTAATTTATGGCAAAAGTACACTAAAGTATGGGGTTTTCTTTTTGCATGCAATTTTTGTCTCGTCTAAAAGAAAGTATAAGAACCGTCTTGTCTAAATACATCATTCTTGCCATAAATTGTTGGGCACTGAACATAATGAAAATATGCTGTCCAGTTATAAGGTCCTTATTTCTCGTATGGCATGGCCTATCTGAACCGAACACTTTCTATAATCTTCAACAATGATAATATTTAGAATATTTACAATTATAGTAGATCTGTGATTGTTCAACCTATCACAGATTTCCTGATCATTTAGTCACATTTGAATAAAGTTTGGGCATAACTTCACTATACAATAACATAATGTATTGTTTGATGGGCACACATTCTAACCCAAGACGACGTTACTATTCTTCATTAGAAAAAGGCTGTTCTATCAATCTTGTATGTTTGTTGGAGTTCCTGACAGGAGGCGCTTACCCTTTCGGATGCACCTGGCCTCACTTCCATTGTGGATGTTCACATGTTTAACCTAAGTTGTCAGTTTCAAAAGTTTTACTTTGTTTCTAAATTGTGATTTGGACATGAATCAGTATGTTTGTTTTTTATCATAACACAGATTGAATACACTTAAATAAAATGTTATTTCTGATATAAACAATCATAAAATCATAAAAAAATAAAATATTTTTAGCCTGACATAAAATTATTGCTACAAAATTTGATTTAATCTAAGACTCTGAAAAACATGTATACAGGATTGATGGAATAGCCAAGTAAAACTCTTCTACTTATGCTACATTTGTACAGCCATTTATTAATCATACTTATTGCACGATTCCCAGATTAACACCTCTTCTAGACGCTGTAATATTTCTGATATTGCACACTAATTCTCTTTTGTTTTGTAATCAATACCGAAAGTTCAACTAAATTTAAATGTGAATATTTATCAAGTACTTTTGTCCCCCATCAATTATAAAAGACAAAAAAGAAACATCAACAATGGGATTCAAACCCAAATACTCTTACTCGGTCCTGTCGCCATCCTTGGAGGTTTTTAAGGAGTTGATTAAGACTCTACCCAAGTGGATCCCAACTATATTCAGCTACTGAATTCATAATGAATGTACATTTTTTTTAATCACAAATTTGTTGAACAGCAATTCATTTCACTGCAAAACTTGTAGTTTCGTCCATGTTGGATTTTGATGAGTACAATCAATGAAGTTATACTTGAATGGAATGTTAAGGCTGAAACGTTTACAAAATATGTAAACGTGTACACGATTGACAGTAAACAAAACGAAACCGTTTTACACGGATGAATACTAGAATGCATGTAAAAAATGTAAACAATCATAATGCCAGGTATTTAACATGGTACAGTTAAGGTAGTTAATCCTTTACTCTGTATTATAATCAATTTTTATTATTATTTTGTGATTAAATGCCATAAATTATCAAATTGGTCATTACAAAGAATGAAGGTTGGATTAAGAATCAACAGCGATGGACTTTCAGTTAGTCAATTTGTTTACCTGTGCAACTCTTGCGTAACTAAATATACTGACAAATCAACTTCCATGGGTCTTCTCAAAGTAACATGAATTAAAACTCCAAATTATTTTTGAGTTTAATCAATGATTCTAACATAAAACAGTTTTATAAAAATCCAAACATTAATCCATATCAAATAAATTATTGGATGGAATTTAAACTTGTCACATTAATAATTTGATCGGCAAATTTATTACTAGCTGAAGAATAGTTGCCAATTTTTTTAAACCTTCCCCCATCAGATATGGGTCAAAGGTCGCGCACACTTCTATGTACATTTCACCCATTTATCGGAGATTTATAGGCATTTATAACTGTCTGGATTTAAACACTTTATTATTTGATTTGGTATCAACAGAACCATGTTTGAGATCATTAGCCATCACCTGTGCTACAACCCATGTAACTGAGTACCATTTTACACAACAGACATAATTTTTAACTTTTGTTTTCCCGACACACCATCAGTCACTTCAAAATACTCCCCAATTTCAGACCTTCCGTTTTTCTTTAGTTATTTTCCAGACTCAATCAGTAATATGACAACTCAATGATTAAACAACAAAGTATATTTTTATTGTTTTATTTGACAATGAAAAGTAGATAAAAACGGAACAATGTTTTTTATATTACACTTCATTAATGTAGTCCAATATGGCAGACAAAGGTTACGTTTAACCGTTTACTATTCTTGTAAACGCTTACAGGTCAAAATCGAAACTGTAACGTGTACACATGTAAACGTTTCAGCCTTATACAACATTCAGGGACTCTATACCAAGGTGTGCTGTGTGACCTTTAACAGGTTGATAGGCATGTATAGTGTGTTTTGTTTGACCTAGCCATTTGACCTTTAATTTGAAAATTAGATTGGGCCAATAGGCTGTGTGGTTTAGGTTGGGCCAATAGACTGTGATTTAGGTTGGGTCAATAGACTGTGTGATTTAGGTAAGACATGTTTCATTACCATAAACATCCCAGTACCTGATAACTATCATCTATCAACTTTACATAGCCCCTAAATTACACAATGGATATGAATATTCAAATTTAAGGTCAAACAGCCAGGTCAAACTTGGCACACTGTCATCTATCCTTATATATCAACTTTGCATAGCCCCTATATTACACAATGGATATGAATATTCAAGTTTAAGGTCAAACAGCCAGGTCAAACTTGGCACACTGTAATACATGTGTTTACTCTTAAAATATTAATGGTGTTTCCCATTATGTACCTGTGTTCCCTATACATAAATGTACTCATCCTTAGATTTTTTTTTTTTTTATTAATATCTGAAAATTCTCTTAACAGATTGATTATGTAGCCTGCCAAGAGGGACAAGAAAATTGAGTCAAACCATGCAGTGACTTAGGTATCTTTTTTGTTTATATTTATTTGAAAATTCCATTAACAGATTGATTGACACTTATATCGACACATCACCAGCTTTAGGTAAAGTAACCTTTGCAGAGCGTTAAGGGAATGTGCAGGGAGGGTTCTTTATCCTGCCACACCTACCATGACATGAAAGAGCTGTGACTATCATTTCTAAAAGTTGAGTGCTTGGTGAAAGAACAGTCACTACTTATTTTCAAGTCTTTGTCAGACCCAGTCAGGATTCGAACCCACAATCTCCCACGAATGAATAAGAGGCAAGCACTCTACCAGTTGAGCTACTGTAGTGGTTGAATTAACATTACAACTAGTTAATACACTGGCCAGATCGCAAAGTTAGTATTTATTCAAGTCAAACTAGTGACTGAGGTTTTTTTTTTTTTTTTTTTTTTTTTTTAAATATTTATCAATGCAGAAAAAATGAATATACTGGTCACATAGCAAAGTAAGGATTTTATTGATTTAAACCAGGCAGTGACTTGTGATCATATTCCAGTGTAATTTGTCATTTATATCCATATTTCAGCAGCATAAAAGGACATTTCGGAAATTTATACCTTTAAAAGGAGCAATAATGTTAAAGAGGTGTTATAAAAAGCTGATACTCAGTGTTTTCCTTAAGAGATGGCAACAGGCAGATTTGACTGCCTAAAACTTCAAATTAGTTGGTTACAATTTATGAAATTGCCTTGATAAGACCCAACAATCGTTTTCCACCTAGGCGGCCCACCTGACCCCTCGCCTGTTGGATTAGTCAATCTACCTTCAGGAAAATCACTGGTTACTATAACTAACAGAGAACATCACATCAACATTCTACATTCTAAACATTGCTCAAACTAAGACGACGTCCAATCAATTCAATTTCTTTCCTTGCATCAGTAAGGAATGATACATATGAAAGCAGTTACGTGTTCCCACACAAAGGGGCACCTTGCAGATGTCACACTGAAAATGAGTATTGGGCTGATAGCCCGATCTCGTTTTTATTTTCAGAAATTGACAATAAAGACATTTTTTCTTATGATTGTCAGTGAAGGTTCTGATTGGTCTATGCATTTCCGAGTGATCTGAATGACGGAAGCCATAAGAATCGTAAAAATCGCCCTCAATTCCACAATGCTCTGAAAGGGAAACAAAAAATAGAATTATGATAGAGCTGAATTTAGTGGGCAAATTTAACTGATCAAGAAAATCTTAAGGCTCCAATTTGTACATTACTTTTTACAGGGTTTTATCAAGGGCCTATTTAGGGCCGAAATTCGGCCCCATTCCCAATGGAAAAACATTGGTTTTTTCACAAAATGGACTGAGAAAATTCCCAATTAGAAAATACACTTAGGAGATCATGATTCAATAACTCCATAATCTCACATAATAGCAAGTATTTCAGAAAGCGCGTCAAGACGGAGGATGCAAAATCAAGCAAAAAGTGAGTAAACCGACTTCTGACATAGAGATTGAAAGTAAACCGGAAAAATGTGATGACAAACTAGAACATCAAGTTAAATTAATCACTGATAAACACTTAGTGGCAGAAAATGATTATTCATTTTTAAATGGCACCAAAAATGATGTCAAAGTTTTCCCAAAATGAGCAAAATGTTGAGTTTTTCCCAATTTTCAGTTTAAGGCCTTTTCCCAAAGGACCCTGATAAATCCCTGTTTTATCATCATCAACAATGAGTAAACTAAAGACCCTATTAATCAAAGTTTTATTGTAGTTTGGTAGACAAGACTTCAAATCCAATAGTTCAGGGTTCCAATTCTACCAAGGACACATATTGTAACCTTAGGGAAGTCATTTTATTCCACCCTGCTGCTGACATATCCAGTGTCAGGATAATGGACCAATGTGACAATGAACCTCTGCAAAAGTTGCTGTGGTAAGTTAGCATCTAAAGGCCACCCTTAGTGACTTCTAGTGCAAATACACAGATATATAACTCACTGCCTGTCATGGACACCTATGGATAGCCTAGTATGGTAACACTATAACAGTGTCCTCGGGGTTATGCACAGAAGTGCCCTCCATACTCCAACATTGTGCTTCTGCTTTCAAAATATTTTCGATTAAATGTGCCATGCATACTGTTTTAAAGAAGGTCTCCCCCCCTTAAGAAACCCATGACTTTCATTTCTAAATTCAGAGTATCTGGTACTTGAGGAAAGAACTTTCACTACCATTTTCAAGTCTTGGTAAGACCATGAGTAAACGATACACTATGTAATATCTTCCCGTAACTTACAAGCTGGATATAACCTCACTTGCTGAGACAAGAAGAAACAGAAAGCTGGTGTTATTACTGTGATATTGATTGCTTCCAAGTGTCCTCACTAGGGGCGAGAGTATAAACAAAAACATAGAATATAACGTCATTTTTATTTTTATATTGCCATTCAGGTCTACATCTAAATATAAAGGTTCAATCTTCTAGTTTTAATTCATTCAGTTTTCTCTCTCTCTCTCCCTCTCTCTGTGTTTCAGTGTATTTGTTCTTCCCTTACAACTCTCTCTCTCTCTAACACACACACACTCTATGTACAGTAAAACCTCCATACATCGCCACCATGTGTTCAGTCAAATTTTGGCGTTATAAAGGGGTTTGGCAATAAATCGAGGGAGGCCCATAAAGAAAAACATATACAAAATGAAATTTGGGACTTCAAAATTGTGTGGCGATAAGCGAGGTGGCAAAGTTATCGAGGGGCATTATAACGAGGTTTTACTGTATTTATGTTCTTCCCTTACAAGAGCCTTTCTCTCTCACACACACACATTTTCTCTCTCTCATACACCCACACACACTCCCTCTATGTATATATTTATGTCTTTCCTTACAAGTATCTCTTTCACACACACAACTCTTTCTATGTATTCATGTTCTCTTAGAAGATCCCTTCTCTCTCTCTCTCATACATACACCCACAAACTCTCTTTTCTCTTACAAGAACCTTTTCTCTACATGTACATGCCTGCCTCTCTCTCTCTCTCTGTGTATTCATGTTCTTCCCTTACAAGACCCTTTTCTCTACATGTACATGTCTCTCTCTCTCCCGTTCTCTCTCTCTCTCTCTCAGTGTGTATTTAATGTGTCTAGCAACTCTAATGCTGTACATAACAACTAATAGACTATTAATACCTTACTGGCCTAGCAATCTAATGTGGTTACAAATCAAATAAATCATGACTCAGCAAAATGTATAAAATTTGTAGGTTGGCAGACAAAACTTTTATTTCAAACAAGTTTTTGTCGTACAGTAACACATTTTGTTGTACAGTAATACAAATTTTGGCAACACAACTTTTTGTCGTACAATAACACAAATTTTGGTAACACAACTTTTTGTCGTACAGTAACACAAATTTTGTAGGTACGGTGACACAACATTTTGTTGTACAGTTACACAATGTTTTGTTGGTACGGTAACACAACTTTTTGTCGTACAGTAACACAAATTTTGTAGGTACGGTAACACAACATTTTGTTGTACAGTTGCACAATGTTTTGTTGGTACGGTAACACAACTTTTTGTCGTACAGTAACACAAATTTTGTAGGTACAGTAACACAACATTTTGTTGTACAGTTACACAATGTTTTGTTGGTACGGTAACACAACTTTTTGTCGTACAGTAACACAAATTTTGTAGGTACGGTAACACAACATTTTGTTGTACAGTTACACAATGTTTTGTTGGTACGGTAACACAACTTTTTGTCGTACAGTTACACAATGTTTTGTTGGTACGGTAACACAACATTTTGTTGTACAGTTACACAATGTTTTGTTGGTACGGTAACACAACTTTTTGTCGTACAGTAACACAAATTTTGTAGGTACGGTAACACAACATTTTGTTGTACAGTTACACAATGTTTTGTTGGTACGGTAACACAACTTTTTGTCGTACAGTAACACAAATTTTGTAGGTACGGTAACACAACATTTTGTTGTACAGTTACACAATGTTTTGTTGGTACGGTAACACAACTTTTTGTCATACAGTAACAAATTTTGCTGGTACGGTAACACAAATTTTGGTGGTACGGTAACACAACATTTTGTTGTACAGTTACACAATGTTTTGGTGGTCCGGTAACACAACATTTTGGTGGTACGGTAACACAACATTTTGGTGGTACGCTAACACAACATTTTTTTATACAGTTACACAGTTTTTGATGCTACGGTAACACAACTTTTTGTTGTACAGTAAAACCTGCTATGACAACCAAATCTATATAAAGTTCACCTGTCCATTAAGACCAACTTGTTTTGTGATTCCTTTGCCATTGGTGGTCTTTATATGCAGGTTTCACTGCATACACATTCAACAATGTATACAAGAAAATTCATCAGGAAAAGTTCCAAAATGTGCAAAAATGAATGAATCCTAATCAGATTTCCACAAAGTCACAAATAACCAGCTGCAGCATTACATAACCCATGTTTGCCAAGGGTGCTTCACACTTCGGAGGGATTTACAAAGGTGAGTCAAGCTTATCAGGCATCTGTTCCATAATACCTCAAATTCAAAGTTAGTTTTATTTTTTCCATAAACTTGCCAAACTGCCTCTGTAATAAATATCATAAAACAGAATAATTTTCAGTTTACATCAATCCAAATCAAGTAGAGTTTAGTAATAGTGATTAACGTCCCAGTTAAGAATATTTCACTTATATCGAGACATTGCCAGCTATAGGCGAAGGTGCAGAAATTTTGCCTGTGCATTGCGCTGATGGCATTATACAGCAGTGTTCTTTATCGTGCCAAGCCTACCATGACACAGGACCTCGTTTATTTTAAGTTTCCATCCAAAAGAACCGTGACTTTCAATTCGTAATGCCTAGTGCTTGGCGAAATAACAGTCACTATCCATTTTCGTCTTGGGTCAGACCCAAATCCAAATCAAGAATTGTTTTATAATATTCATTTATGCAAGCTACTTTTTTTTTTTTTTTTTTTTACAAATTATTGATGTAATTTCATTTTTTAAAATGGTGCCTTTATGCCCCAGTCAAGAATTTTTCATTGATATACAGACAGTCACTTCAGGAATGGAGAAAACCGGAGTGCCTGGAGAAAACCATAACCATCAGCCATCAAACCAGACAATCTTTTTTGAAATTCTGAATAAAACAGACTATGGACCCCAAAAATGACAATGTGAGAGCCCTGTATTTTACAGAATTCAAATTGGAAACAAACTTTAATCCAAGAGTTTTGACTAATCCAAAAACTTCATCAATGGATTTACAATGTGTCATTAAAAATGATTTTTGACATCCCTCAATATTTGTGGATTGAAAAAGTGACAGGTAGAAAGTCCATACAATTTTAAATATTTGTTTGAGTAATGAAAAATGCAAGATTTTAAAATCGCAAAGAATGTTTAGAAATATGCAATTATTTGAAATGTGTAATAATAAAACTAACTTTTGATTTTTCCTAATAGATATGTGTCCAATCTATAGCCACATTTTCCTTTGACCGATCCATGTCTCAATACTTCTTCACCAAAAAGACCAAGTGACAACTTCCTTGTCAAAACAGTTGCCCCTATCTCCAGTCTTACTTTTCCAGTCATCGCTGGCCAACAAGTTTTTTATTTTGGCATCAATTTCAGAATCTGGGAAGAAAAAAAAGAAAAAACTTTTTAAAATTTTTGACAACTTTTTTGGCAAACAACTTTTTATTATTTGCAAAACCTATCAAATCTGTTATTCTTTTATTCAGTTTTTTTAATCAATTATTTTTCACTTATCATATGTTTATATTTATCAATATATTCACTTAGCAAAACAAATAAAACTGATCGATCTGGTGCAACTGCTCCCTAGAAGTTCCTTAAAGCAATACCAATTTTCAGTAGAGAATTTTACCTTCTATAATTTTCTACTTAACCATGTTCTTTTGACTTCTAAACATGTTAAAGGAAAGGAACAAAATGCAAAGCCCAGGGAAGGGGCAAAATACAGTATACCTAGGACTTGAAGAGTCAGACTGGGACTTGAAGGTTAAAATATGAAGCCCACCTTGAATTTGGAGCTTCAAGCATTATAGACAAGTTGTTCTTCAACACATGTACATCCCATTCTTCTAACTGCTATACCCATGCAATTTGAATTGATACCAAGTTCTGCAGCCGACCACACCAATTTAACCATCCAATCTATCAAGTTCTGTGGGGACCCCAAACTTAATTTAATTGTCCCATCTAAAAAGTCATGCAAAACCTCAAACCAATTTAACCATCTGATCAAACAAGTTCTGCAGCAGCCCAAAATTGTTTACTGTCCAACCTAACATAATGTTATAACATAAAAATTGTACAACACATCTCATTTAGTTAAGCAAATTTTTGACAATGTTCATTCCATTGTTCACCAAAAACTAAAGAATGATACATGGCAAAACAGTTCCTCTGTCCTGTACACAGTGGAATATTACATTCTTCACAGCGATACCTAGACAAAGCCAGTCGGCCACAGTTTGTTCGGGTTTTGTTCATGTTACACATTGCACATAGCTTAGTTTTATATCCCTCGGTTCGCACTGGCCGGTGTTTAAATAAATCGCTGCTGTCAACGTTCTCATTTACATAATCAACATCTTTCAAATAATACCCCGATGAAGTTGAATAACCAATAGGGCCACATCTTGATCCTGTAAACAAAAAGGATAAAAAATATTTAGGGGCTTCGCAACTATAAAATGAATGCGGATTCCAAAAACGTTCAATGTATCAAACCAGTTTTAAGATGAGTGTTGTTATGTCTAATACAGTCGAAACTGCCTAAGAAGCCACATAAGTAACACCTGGTATTGAAGGCCAGTAAAATTGCTCTTTATTTATGTCATTTGAACCTGCATATAAACTCCACCTGCTCATAAAGGCCACTTTTATTGGCTCCCTTTGGTGGCCTTTATAGACAAGTTTTATTGCAATATAACCACCAATTTATTTTTACAGCAACATTTGATAAAATACCATGCAACATCCACCTTCAGCTGAAATAGATGTCCCATAAAACTTTCCCCCATATTAATTATTTGGACATTCTAATTTCAACAGCATTTTCAAGAAAACTTTCGTCCAGATTTGGACATCTTGTTCTCAATATCATGTTTTATTTGTCCTTATTTAGTAAACATACTGGTAGCAGAGCTCTCACTGGATAATTTTTTAGGCCAATATTCTGCCCCATTCAAAATTCATTTAAACTTACGCCGAGGAGTCGAGACCAGGTCCAGATTTGGACATCTTGTTCTCAATATCAAATTTTATTTGTCCTTATTTAGTAAGCATACTGGTAGCAGAGCTCTCACTGGCTCAGTTTTTATGCTGATATTCTGCCCCATTCAAAATTCATTTAAACTTAAGCTGAGGAGTCGAGACCAGGTGCTCCAGAAAGGTAAGCACCCCATCTAGCATAGTTACACACGCAATGTGTGAAATTAAAATTAATAAGAAAAGGAAAACGATGCAAGCACATTCAGTGAATGGTATACCAATCTCTTATCAATGTTGATACTTTGCACCAAGTCAGGGATTTATCAGGGTCTTTTGGGAAAAGGCCCTAAACTAAAAATTGGGAAAAACTATCAACTTTTTGCTCATTTTGGGAAAACTTCGACATCATTTTTGATGCCATTAATGATTAAATCACTGACCTCTTCATCCCCAGAATTGGAATCTTTACTTTCAGCCACTGGGAGTTTATAATTCTCATGATCACTTGTTGAATCAGAATAATCTTTTTCTGCCGCTTAGTGGTTATCAGTGCTTAGTTTACTTTCGTTTTCATTTAAAAACAACACAATTTTCTAATTGGGAATTTTCCTAGCCAATTTTGGGAAAAAATCAATGTTTTTCCTTTGGGAAAGGGGCCGAAATTCGGCCCTAAATAGGCCCTTGATAAATCCCTGCAATTTTTGTGAAATAGTGCATCAAAGTTTTGGAGAATATACTCTAGTCGAAACATTGTCTGGATGGAAGGAAGGACTGATGGAAGTTGGAATTTATTACCTCCTTTTTCTTCAAAAGGTCGGGGGGGGGGGGGGGGATATAACTATGCGGCATCAAACATATTCCTAATAACTGAATTGATTTTTTATTTTTCTAGTGCTGTAAAATAAACACTGGTATAATATATAATAAAATTTATTTACATTTCATTTATATACAAATAATTCTCATTTTGCATTTGAAATTGCCACAATATCATATACAAATATATACAAGAAAAATAATACTGACAATACAAAGTTCATAAAACAGTTTGTATAGGTTGTACATGATCTGATGGCAAAATATACAGCAAGGCCATTTAATATATGTAACTGTAATAAGTAAAGCATGGGCCGGTGTCATTATACATATATACGGCCATCCATTCGTACTTACAGCTATATGCCTGATTTAAACCTGTCCCATGTTTATAAACTCCTGTACCTTACATAAGAACAGAATAACTTTGGCCACTCAAAACTCTTCTCAAAAACCATAGATAATTGTTAATAGAAATATGTTAAAATTTAAATTTTGTACATTGTACATTTTGATTATATAGACCCTGTTATTTGATGTCCTGTTAGCTTAATTAGTTCATCAGTGAAAATTTGTATTTGATGTTTCAGCATTAATGTTTTTGATATTCATGTTAAAAAGGTTAAATAATTACTGTTATCATTGGGAGGTGACTTGCAATTAAATAGTTTACCTGTTTAGTTTAAATAGTTTACTCATTTAAATAATGTTTTCAATTTTCACTAAAGGACCAGCTATTTATTAATATAATCAAAACCAAACATATGAATCCATGTCCAAACCACAACCCCAAAGCAAGTAAAACTTTTGAAGTCGGCAAATTAGGAAAAACGAGTGAACTCTCACCAGGGAAAAGAGGCAGATGCTCAAGAGAGAAAGCAGATTTGAACCAGATGTATACATGTACACATGTACTATAAATGAAAGGAAAATAACCTCTAATGAATCCATATAAACTAATAACAGTGGTTTTATCTATAAGAGTAATCTCCCCTATCTCCCATATGCTTTGAGTAATCTCCCTTTTCTCATATGCAGTTACGTCAGAGTAATCTTCCTTATCACTATGTTATGCCTGAGTAATCTCCCTTATCACTTAGTTATGCCTGAGTAATCTCCCTTATCACTTAGTTATGCCAGAGTAATCTCCCTTATCACTTAGTTATGCCAGAGTAATCTCCCTTATCACTATGTTATGCCTGAGTAATCTCCCTTATCACTTAGTTATGCTAGAGTAATCTCCCTTATCACTTAGTTATGCCAGAGTAATCTCCCTTATCACTGTTATGCCAGAGTAATCTCCCTTATCACTTAGTTATGCCAGAGTAATCTCCCTTATCACTATGTTATGCCTGAGTAATCTCCCTTATCACTTAGTTATGCCAGAGTAATCTCCCTTATCACTATGTTATGCAAGAGTAATATCCCTTATCATTGAGTTATGCCAGAGTAAGCGTTCTTATCTCTTGGTCATGTCAATAAGTCATCTCACTTGTCTCTCAGTTATGCAAGAATTATATTGTCTCTTAAAGTTAAGTCAGACTTATCTTCTTTATTTTCTAAAGTTATCTCCCTTAATTCTCAAAGGTATCTCCCTTATCACTCAGTTATGTCAAAGAGTGATCTCCCTTATCTCTCAAAGTGTATATAATAGTTATCAATATTTCACTACTGATTCAAGCTCTCTGCCAGCATCTGATGATATGCTGTAAAACAGTCTCTTTTACCAGTACATAATGGAACATTACAAGTATCACAGCGATATCTAGACGACGCCAGCCATCCAGATTTAGTTCTCGTTTTATTGATCTGACACAAAAGACATAATTTGGTTTTATAACCCTCCGTTTTAATTGGTCTATGAAGTAATGGCTGATCTCCAGCCATCCGTAATCTTTCCACAATTTGGTAATAGTTTTGTAAACTATGTCTGTATGGGGTCGAATCCTCCGCGCCTGAAAGCAAAAACAAAAGGAAACTGCTTTACTTGACGTCTAAATCTAAATATGGACGGTTATGCCAGTATAAACTAACTGAAAATTCTGAGCTAAGTCACACTTTGTATGATTGTGTTTCTATTATGTATGTTAAACTCTCCTTGCAGTATGGGTAAATAGTAGTGCTATCACGAGTACCTGGATACCCGTTATCAGTTAGGGTACGGGCCTTACCCGGGTAAGATAATGACTACCCAGTACCCGAACAGGGGACAAATGTGTAATAAATAAAAGAATTAACAAATATTTGTGTTGTTGTTCTCATCAGAGGTGATCGATATTTCTTTCAGAAGCAATAAGGTCATTTTTGACACTTGTTTCATTGAGTATTAGTCTTATATAAGTATATTTTACATCAATTTGTGAACAGTCATTGATGATGTCTGTCAAATTATCGGAATACTCTTGGCATTTACCATAGATAATATGTTGACCTAGATACTCCGAATGTTTTCGCTCTTGCGCAGTGATAATTATATTGATGTAAATCTAAAAATCTGTATTCCATAAATAAAATCTAATAACAATTGCTAGTGGCGACGACAGTAAGCGATTGGAAATTTCCTAGCATTCAAATCGTCAGCAGTACTACGGTAGTAAAACCAAAGGTGACGCTGATGAATTCACACATGCACGAGAGGATATGTACCTCTCAGCCATGGTTATAAATAGAACAAATAGGAGTCAATGTTGATAAAACATGTAGTCAGGTAGTCATAGGTTTGAATCATTGGTACTCGGTTACCGGTCGGGTACAAGACATCGGGTACCCGGGTATAATTTTTTCTACCCGTGCCAGCCCTAGTAAATAGTTTTGTTCATACTCATTATGCCAAGAAGTTTTACCAGTAAAGCAGCTAAAATACTATAATATTCTAAGGATGAAAAACATTCATTGGCTCCTTTTTGACAATACTAAAAAGCTGTTAAATACTACAGAAGAAATTTATCCATATATTATGATAATTGTTTAATAATATCTGCCACGTAAAAAGTCGAACCTGCCTAATAGGCCACCTCTATATAAGGGCACCTGCTTTTGAAGTCCAGTAAATTTTTATCTCAATTCCTCCTTACTCGATGTTATTTGCCAACAGTCCATAAAGGTGACTTTAACTGGTTCCCTTTGATGGCCTTTATAGACAGGTTGGACTGTATGATATAAGTAAATATCAGTCCTAATGACAGTATAAACAAAGCTTATGCGGCTCGGGTTATATCAAAGTTACGGTCCATATCCAGGGCCTGCCTATAAATCTCCATAGTGCCTTGTACATAAGTAATGACTGCTTAAATAAATGTTATATGCAGATGAGGCCCAAGAGTCCAAATCTTGAAATGACCCCCCCCCCCCCCCCCCCCCCCCCCCCCCCCCCCCCCCCCCCCCCCCCCCCCCCTGGAGATTCTTAGCCAAAGACTTAGTCAAGCTTAAATTTAATTTTTCTTCTCAAAAACTTCAGGGTGAAGAATGTAGTTAAAACTGGACTTTGCAATCAGTTATGACCAATTCAACTAAAGCATTCTTTTGAGAGACACATGTCCCCATCCACAACATTGCCTAGTTGTAATCTCTAAAATTTTACCTTGTGACCATGACCTATGCACCAAAATTTGGAAGTCGAAGATATGTAGTGGACACGCTAATGGTGCATATTATATAAAATTTAAAACTCTTTTAATAACTTTTGAGTTAGAACATTCCAGTTTGCTATTTTCATATATTGGTTTATTTTCCAGTGCTATTTTTACAGAATATTGGTGGATTTCTTTTACAGTGCTATTGTTATATATTGGTGCATTTCCAGTGCTATTTTTAAGACATCTGTTTTCTTCAGGATCTACACATTACAAAGTACTTAAGCTATCAATGAATGTCATTTTGCCACTGCGTACTATCCTAATCAGAGGTCTCAATTGTTTTTACAACACCCATGCAACATATCTAGTAGCCACAATCCCATATCTATGTGTTCATAAATGATACTACAAATTCCTTATAAACAAATATTTATTTAAATTATTTTATTAATTTTATTACAGTAACAAGATATGATACACAATGTCTGAAAAATATATTTAATTCATATCCGACCTAAATACTTATTAATATTCACCTCTCTCTCTCTTATGAAATATCAAAATTCAAAATCTGCATGTTATCCATACAGGGTAAATATTTTGACAAACACACACTCTCTCTCTCCCCCCCCCTTTCATTCTCTCACTCTCTCTCCATTGTAATAGAATTCATTCTGTCTTTTGAAACCTTTAAAATACATGCATATCTAAATGTATGTATGATGAGTTAACATCTTCTACAATGCCACACGGGTGAGCTACCCATACAGGCCCAAGTTCATAATCATTACTTAATTAAGATTTCCCTTTATTTAAATTTGGCAAATTTTTGCAATCTTTTTTTTAAAAATAACAATATTTTTTGTTTTGACAAATCTAAATATAAATGTTATTTACGGGTACTTAAAAAATGACAAAAAAATGGGGTTCATCCTGTATCATGTGATAGATAACCCAAACGTTTGTGCCAAAAACTTGTTTCCATTGGATATGGAATCACATGAGATGTTATTCCAAGAATTAGCAACGGAAGCGTTTTCTAGAATGCTCTGTACAAACCTTAAATGATTTGATAATGTTATACAGTGGCGAACCCCATTATAAAATTATTAATGTATCATATTTGCCAGATTTAAATTTTAAGGAAAATCTTTGTTAAGGAATGATTGTGAAACTGGGACAGTATCATATATCATATTAAGTATCGGGCATATTCGGGTCCATTCCTAGAACATGCCTATGATATAACTCAAAGCAGGCTCGTTCCACAGAGCAAAGCGGTACTTGGCAGACCTTACACTGGAAAGTTGTTTGCACTTTCCAACCCGATTTTGTCTTATTTTTGTTCATTTTACAATGAATACAAGTTTTTCTTTTTACGCCGTCTGTGTGTATTGGAACATGGTCACCAAAATTTAATCGACCAGGAACATTGGAAGACACGGGATTAAACATAAGTATATACTGGTCATCAAATTTCTCTTGCATTTCCCGCGCAAAGGGCCCAGACCCTGAAAAACACAAAAAGTAGGTTTTGTAGAATACCTTCATTTGAAGAAAAAAAATAATTGGGACTTGGAACTTAAATTAAATCACATCAAACTCAAAAAATTTCCCATTCCCAAATAATTATTTACAAAAGTTCAACATTACAATATTCATAAAACATTTCACCCACGACATTTTAGCTTAACTAATTTTAGAACATGCATCAGTAGCTGAAAATCTAGGTGTTTAAAAATATGTTACTTAATAGTGTGCTGTTAATAGATTATAATTAACAATTGATCGATTTTGACTAGGTTTTAAGCAATTTTGCATTAGCTGGACACATTAATAAATACCGTACACTGCAGTGGATTCTTTGAAATCAGAAACCCTGTGTACACCAAACACCTACCGTAAACCAACCTTTATTTGTATGCGATTAATTTTCGTGTGGACAAAATAATTGACCGCGCAAGTGTTTTTGAAAATGGTATTATTTATACAAAATATTCAGCTATAGTCAATATCGCGGAAGTTAATAGCCCCAACCTACTCTGACTTAGTTATGGGGGGGAGGAGGAAAAGTTTATTTCTGCAAATAAAAGTCGGTTTACAATATGTAAAACTGAAGTACCAATACATTGTAAAGATATATATACAATAGAAATTGACCTTCTTAAGATGAATCTATTTGTTTTTGCTGGCATTCAATTGCTCATGAATATGATGGGTCATGACCTCTAATTACGTAATGTTTAACTATCAGATTACGTCATAGAATATCATTCATGCATTGTTATATGTCAGAATTCGAACCTAGTTCCTACATTTCTATCCTTATTTGTAACAAGAGGCCCATGGGCCTGATACGCTCACCTGACAACTAATGGCTAGCTGATAGATTTAAAGAAAACATAAATACTAAACCCCAATGACTTTTTTCTTTAAATCATGATAACTGTTGTATCAATACCTACAACATTCTAATATAAAAGCCTATACAAAAAGTTAATAGTTTTCAAGATAGTTAACCATTTCAGTATTGTTTCACATCTGTGACCTTGACCTTTGAACTCATGACCTTTTTCTATACATCAATATGATCGTTGTATCAATACCTACAACATTCTAATATACATGCCTATACAAAAAGTTTATAGTTTTCAAGATAATTAACCATTTCGGTATTGTTTCGCATATGTGACCTTGACCTTTAAACCCATAACCTTTTTCTATACATCAAAATGATTGATGTATCAATATCTACAACATTCTAATATACATGCATATACAAAAAGTTTATAGTTTTCGAGATAATTAACCATTACGGTATTGTTTCGCATCTGTGACCTTGACCTTTGAACCCATGACCTTTTTCTATACATCAAAATGATCGTTGTATCAATACTTACAACATTCTAATATACATGCCTATACAAAAAGTTTATAGTTTTTGAGATAATTAACTATTTGGGTATTGTTTTGCATCTGTGACCTTGACCTTTGAACCCATGACCTTTTTCTATACATCAAAATGATCATTGTATCAATACCTACAACATTCTAATATACATGCCTATACAAAATGTTAATAGTTTTCGAGATAATTAACCATTTCTGTATTGTTTCGCATCTGTGACCTTGACCTTTGAACCCATGACCTTTTTCTATACATCAAAATGATCGTTGTATCAATACCTACAACATTCTAATATACATGCCTATACAAAATGTTTATAGTTTTCGAGATAATTAACCATTTCGGTATTGTTTCGCATCTGTGACCTTGACCTTTGAACCCATGACCTTTTTCTATACATCAAAATGATCGTTGTATCAATACCTACAACATTCTAATATACATGCCTATACAAAAAGTTTATAGTTTTCAAGATAATTAACCATTTCGGTATTGTTTCACATCTGTGACCTTGACCTTTGAACCCATGACCTTTTTCTATACATCAAAATGATCGTTGTATCAATACCTACAACATTCTAATATACATGCCTATACAAAAAGTTTATAGTTTTCGAGATAATAATTATAATCAGAGGTAAAAAAAATTAGGTCACGACCTTCACAATTGACCTTGACCTCAATTTGAAGATACTAACAAGAAGATGTCAAAACTGAAAACCCCATGTCATTATCTGGTCAAATAGTCAAGTTATAACAATTTGAAGCTATTTTACGATTTTTTCAAAATTAAACGCAAAAACGCGTAACCTATTTTTTATCCGAATTTCACAAAATGAACAAACTATAGGCTTAAGACCCTAGAGAAGCCAAATATCACATCAGATTTTTTCTCCAATCAGTACTTTCGGAGAAGAAGATTTTTTAAGATTTTTGCACCCCTAGGTCACCTTGACCTAGTTATGGTAGCCATGGCAACGCCACGAACAAATCTGAATTGCACCGGCCCATATATACTTCTGACAAAGTTTCATTAAAAACTGTCCAGTAGTTTCAGAGGAGAAGTCGAAAATAGGTGTTAACGACGCACACACGCACATACACACGCTGCGCTATGCCATAAGCTCACATGACCTTCGGTCAGGTGAGCTAAAAAGGCTGTTCCCCGTCAATCCCATATCTTTGTCACAATCTAAATAAAATAAGTTATTGTAGCCATAATTTTACGTTTCTGCCATGCTAACAAATTTTTTTTAATGGAAATATACGAAATAACATTCTGTTTTAGTGTATTTATTCGGTATTATAAATGAGAGTAAGGAATAGTATATATATTTAACATGAACTGCTTCATTCAATATGCTATTTCCAACTCTCATTCATAATATCGAATGAATATACTCGGTTTATTCAAATTAGCACGAGAGCCATGCTATCTAAACCATCATAGATCAATTACAAACCAAGTTTAATGCTTAAATAGAGACATAATTATAATGATAATTATAACAAACAGTTTTACTTCAAAAAACAAAAATCTACAATATTAACAAATTTTGATTGTGGAATGTAATGTTATATAAATTCATAATTGTTAAACCTAGTCTTTTTTATGTTTAAATTGCTAATAAACCATGTAATTTTAAGCCTGGTCTTTTCCATATTTAAAATTCTTATAACCACCTTATTCATATTTTGGAATGGTTGTATGCTATGTCCTATTTAAAGCCACCTCTATATCATATTAAAAGTGCTATCAAAGAAGATTGCTCATTTTTTGGTATCACCCAATCAAAATCTAGTGTCTGTTGAAACATGTCCTAGTGATTGCTTATTTTTTGGTATCACCCAATCAAAATCTAGTGTCTGTTGAAACATTTCCTGGTGATTGCTCATTTTTTGGTATCACCCAATCAAAATCTAGTGTCTGTTGAAACATGTCCTGGTGATTGCTCATTTTTTGGTATCACCCAATCAAAATCTAGTGTCTGTTGAAACATGTCCTGGTGATTGCTCATTTTTGGTATCACCCAATCAAAATCTAGTGTCTGTTGAAACATGTCCTGGTGATTGCTCATTTTTTGGTATCACCCAATCAAAATCTAGTGTCTGTTGAAACATGTCCTGGTGATTGCTCATTTTTTGGTATCACCCAATCAAAATCTAGTGTCTGTTGAAACATGTCCTGGTGATTGCTCATTTTTTGGTATCACCCAATCAAAATCTAGTGTCTGTTGAAACATGTCCTGGTGATTGCTCATTTTTTGGTATCACCCAATCAAAATCTAGTGTCTGTTGAAACATGTCCTGGTGATATTTGGTGAAGCAGTCTCTAGGGGGCCTACACAGGGCTACATCACAAGCCTGACACTTAGACCTTGTATAAACCATATATCCAGACGAAGTCCTGTTCCTCATTTTACGACAGCACAAATCTTTTGGTTTTCTTTCTTTATGGACACAATTTTATGTTCTAGATATTCTACATGCTTTATATCGGAAACAGGAATATTCTGATAATTCAAATCTGTTACCCTTTCAGCCGGATCTTCTGCTGAAAAGACAAAAGATAAGAACAGTTCTAAATTTCAGCCATTTCCAATCTTATTTCAGCCACTAACTATAAAATGTTCCAATTTTATTAACCACTAACTATAAAATGTTCCAGCTTTATTAAGACATCATTTTCTGACTAAATTAAAAGTTCAATTTAGCATTTCATTCAGGTACAAGATAAAAGAAGCTCATTTTTATATGTCAGACTATAAAATGTTCCAATTTTATAAAGTCACCATTTTCTGACTAAATTGAAGTTGAACTTCACTTTCTGTTCAATTTCATTTTGGTACAAGGTAAAAGTGGTTCATATTCTGCACAATGGCCTACAAACCACATGTAAACATAAAACACTCTCATTCTACTTCTGTTTGAAAAATAAAAATCGCTGTGAATGTGAACTGTAAAAATAGTTTGGCAATATACAACAGGCGATATAACTGCGTTCTCACAAGTTGAGCATATAAATCACAAAACATCATAATCCTATGATTACGTTCTCTGGTTTCCATTACAACACTTTTTCATTTCAACGAAAACAGAGATGAGAATACAAAATGGAAAAAAGGCCGCTGAAAACGATGTTATATTTCAAATGGGTTGATATTATTTCTAAAATGTCCCCTAACTGGGCAGGGATTCATCAAGGGCCGAAATTCGGCCCCATTCCCAATGGAAAAAATTCCCAATTAGAAAATTGTGTTATTTTTAAAAGTAAATTTTGTGAAAGCCCCCAATCAGCAAAATCAAGTAAAAGATTCTAGATTATTTTAAAACAACATCTGCAAAGCAAAATGAAAGAAATAACCGCTTCTACATTGTACATCAAAGGCTACGGAGGTTGTGAGTAAACTGACTTCTGGCATGATGTCGAAGTTTTCCCAAAATGAGCGAAAAGTTGATAGTTTTTCCCAATTTTTAGTTTAGGGCCTTTTCCTAAAAGACCCTGATAAATCCCTGCTGGGAGAGCCATGTTTTCCCAACCATATGTATGATCAAAATAGTCACATCTACTCCACTCTAAAAACTGTTCTTGTGAATGTTCATAAAGTCTAATAGTTTCTGAGCATGGCAGCTGACAAAAATGTTGGCTTGAAAAATGAAGTAAACACTATATCCCCCACCCACCCACCACCCACCCATTTTGTTTGGGGGACATTACAATTGGTGCTATATGATGAAATAGGTAGTCCGTATGTTATCAAGATTTTAGTCCTCCTTTCAGCTATTTAAGTCATTCAGCTGGGGTAATCATTTGTTCAGTTGCAGTAGTCAGTCGGTCAGCTGCTATAAATAGCCATCACCTATGTCGATTGCTGGGATAGTTAGCCATCAGCTGTGTTGATTGAGGTAGTCAGTGCATCAGCTGTGATAGTTAGCCATCAACTGTGTTGATGGTGGTAGTCAGTGCATCAGTTCTGTTGATTGTGGTAGTCCATCGGTCAGCTGCGTTAGTTAGCCATCAACTGTGTTGATGGTGGTATTCAGTGCATCAGCTGCAATAGTTAGCCATCAGTTGTGTTGATGGTGGTAGTCAGTGCATCAATTGTGTTGATTGTGGTAGTCCATCGGTCAGCTGCGATAGTTAGCCATCAGCTGTGTTGATTGTGGTAGTCTATCGGTCAGCTGCGATAGTTAGCCATCAGCTGCGTTGATTGTGGTAGTCAGTCGGTCAGCTGCGATAGTTAGCCATCAGCTGTGTTGATTGTGGAAGTCAGTCGGTCAGCTGCGATAGTTAGCCATCAACTGTGTTGATTGTGGTCGTCAGTGCATCAGCTGCGATAGTTAGCCATCAGCTGTGTTGATGGTGGTAGTCAGTGCATCAGCTGCGATAGTTAGCCCTCAATTGTGTTGATTGTGGTATTCAGTGCTTCAGCTGCAATAGTTAGCCATCAGTTGTGTCGATGGTGGTAGTCAGTCGGTCAGCTGCGATAGTTAGCCATCAGCTGTGTTGATAGTGGTAGTCAGTCAGTCAGCTGCGACAGTTAGCCATCAGCTGTGTTGATAGTGGTAGTTAGTGGGTCAGCTGCGATAGTTAGCCATCAGCTGTGTTGATAGTGGTAGTCAGTTAGTCAGCTGCGATAGTTAGCCATAAGCTGTGTTGATGGTGGTAGTCAGTCGGTCAGCTGCGATAGTTAGCCATCAGCTGTGTTGATAGTGGTAGTCAGTCGGTCAGCTGCAATAGTTAGCCATCAGCTGTGTTGATGGTGGTAGTTTTGTAGCCCATATTCTCTGTATGTTAGTTGTTCATACTCTTTATATCTTAGCCTATCACTGGCACTGGCATGGTAGGCCCAGAAACAGTTCATTTCAGACTTTTTACAGAGTGGAACATTACAAATATTGCACTTTGCTCTTGTATAAACACACCAGCCAGCTTTAGTCCGTGTTTTGCGCATTTGACAAACCAAACACAGTTTCTTTGGACCAACTACTAACTTATGATTTTCAATTTTAGAAAAGTACTGGTTATGCATTTCTTCCTCTATGGTCGTTGTTGGAAATGACACCAGGTCTGAAAGCAAAAAATTAAACCTGGTGTCATTTTCAATTTTAAGAAGCCACCTTAATGAAAAAAGTCGGAATTTTGTCTGAAAATTCATTTGCCACCCTTGTGAAAAAAGTCTGAAATTTTGTCTGAAAAATTCAGAATTTTGTTCCAACTTTGAACGTTTTTACATTTTCAGAATGAACTTAGAATTTTCACACAAAATTCAACACACAAAATTTAAAATAAAATTCAAAATACAGATTAAATTGTTCAGAAAAAATTCAGACATTTGGTGGGAAAAAATTCAGAATAAATTCAGAAAATTTCAGACAAAATTCAGTTTCACTAGGGCATAAACCTACTGTAGTAGGTAAATATACAGATCTATACTAGTGCCAATCATAACTTAATGAATCCATACATGCAACACCTGTAATTAATAGGGATGGGTATTATCAAAATTTTTGTATCACGATATATTATAATACGCAGATGCTGTATTGCGATACGTATCAAAATATATTATTATTTTAAAACTGAGGAAGGCAAAGAGCCTTTTACAATGTTGAATTCGCCACTGTCGGCCATGTTGTTAATAACACATTGTTATGGAATAAGTTTCGTATTTGGGTGTTTCATATATGGTTGATAGCTTTACCTAGAGTATGACGTAATTATATAAATTCCAGTCAGTTGAGTTTATTAACAAATTTGACACCTCTACGGCAGTTTGTGCTTTCATTTAAGCTATAAAAAGATAGATTACTTGACTTTTAAAAAATACCGGTATTACCAGATCAGATCTGTCATATCGCGATACGTATGTATTATGAAACTGTATTGTGATATACCAGTATACTGATAATACTGCGCACCACTAGTAATTAACCCTGCAGACACAGTAAAGCCTGCTTTATTGACCATCTTTATATAAAGACTACCTAGACTTCATTCAATTGGTTTTTTATCCCCTAGTTTTACTACTGTTTAAGTTAGAGTCAGCACCATCAAGATGGGATAGACTGTCTATTGATCAGAGTCAGCACCATCAAGATGGGATAGACTGTCTATTGATCAGAGTCAGCACCATCAAGATGGGATAGACTGTCTATTGATCAGAGTCACCACCATCAAGATGGGATAGACTGTCTATTTATCAGAGTCACTACCATCAAGATGGGATAGACTGTCTATTTATCAGAATCACCACCATCAAGATGGGATAGACTGTCTATTGATCAGAGTCACCACCATCAAGATGGGATAGACTGTCTATTGATCAGAGTCACCACCATCAAGATGGGATAGACTGTCTATTTATCAGAGTCACCACCATCAAGATGGGATAGACTGTCTATTGATCAGAGTCACAACCATCAAGATGGGATAGACTGTCTATTTATCAGAGTCACCACCATCAAGATGGGATAGACTGTCTATTTATCAGAATCACCACCATCAAGATGGGATAGACTGTCTATTTATCAATTTATACTACTAACTGTTTAATCTATATTGGTCTAGCTGGGTTGTTTTTAGGGCAGATATTCTGCCCTGCCTTATTCTTAATTCAAAAACGTTTTTTTTTTTTTTTTTTTTTTTTTTCACAATCAATTTTGTCAAATTTCACCTAAAAACAGTATTTCTGAATTTTGAGTTCTCTATTACTTAATGTTCACAATAAATTAAATAAGCTACCCTGTAACTACTTTTTATGCCTGCTGTCAATACATTTTGTCAGTGTACAATGTGATACCTCCGGCAACATCAAACTTTTCCAAAATGTTAAGAGTTCTGATGACCAACAAACAGTTGTCTAGTCTAGAAAGTAAATTAAAGCCTTCTTCAACTTTTGTGACTATTTGAAGTTAAACCTATTTCTACAGTTGCATCATTTCATGGTACATCTTAAAACAATTCCGAGAGGTTAGGGTCCCAGAACAAAGCGGAACATCACATGCTAGACACTTATGTCGAGTAGCCACTCGACCTCCAGAATTGTTCCGAACATCCATATACTGACAATACACACATGTGCGTAATTTTTTCTCCTCAGTATTCGCTATTCTATGTTTAAGGTTTTGTTCGGAATTTTGTCCGTCATTATACCGAGGATTGTACTGAACTTGGTCTAACGTTCCGTCAAATGACGTGTCCATTTTATTCACGACACGAGGTGACTGGTATTGAAAGGTTGAAGGCCTTGGTGGTAAAACTGACATGTGACGGTTAGTTGGTAAATGACCTTGACCACCCCCTGCAAAAAGACAAATACCGATATTTATTATACACCATTATATTTTATTGGCTTTTAATCAACCATTTAATGGTCACTAATTTTTTTTGTAAAACTTCAAAATCACTGATGAGACTTGCAAGAAGAACTCAACTCGCCAGTGAGAATAAAGATTTTCTGAGAGCACTTAAAATCAGTAACCATGAAGTTTATGAAGTTAACCCAGAGCCTTGCATTCAAATATTAAGCCCAGATGACACAATCAGACTATGACTGTGTCCCCAACCCACTATATGTTGTTTTCTACAAACATAACTTTTGGATGGCAAAACAAGCAAGGAAAATTTGAATGTATCAGTAAGTAAAATACATACAAATTTATTCAATATACTTAAATTCATTACACCCCCCTCCCCCTCCCACACACACACACACACACAGAGGAAGTTCCTGTCTTTACCATGGTCAACTTTTTAATGGTAAAACTTCATAATGATAATATTTATAAATACAACCAAATATTTATCTGTTCCTTAATATATACATGTAAAGAATCAACTCAAAAACATTTATCATTCAATTCACTTATTAAAGACTCTCTCTCTCTCTCTTGTTAAAATCCCTACATATGCTTTAAGAATTTCCGCCTTTTGCATTAGCATTACAAACAGTTTATCAACTTCAACAACTGGAACGACAAACAAAATGTTTCACGAGCTCCTATTGGTTTATTACACATGGATCATTATTGGCTTACATCACAATTGTTATGCCTGAGGGCAATGTATCAAGAACTGGTATTGGTTTATTACACAATTAAAATCCTTAACTTAAATGTTACAAAAATTCCTATTGGTAAATGGCACAACATAACACTGCAATACAGTACCTAAGCACAATTGTTTTAAGAATTCGCATTGGCTTATATCACCATTGTCAGAAGAATCCCTATTAACTTATATCACAATTATAATGCCTAATCATAAATGTTACAAGTTTTCCCATTGGCCTATATCACCACTGTCACAAGAATCCCTATTGGCTTATATCACAATTGCAATGCTCAATCATAAACCCAATGGCCTATATCACCACTGTCACAAGAATCCCTATTGGCTTATATCACAATTGCAATGCTCAAGCATACAACATGTAAGTGTTACAAGAATTCCTTTTGGTTGCTATTACAATTATAATTCTGTGCTTCAGAGTTTTGTTCGTCTGTATTAGAAAACATATTGCGATGATAGGTATTAAAGCAGTCCCTGGGGGTCAGTAGGCCAGCACAGAGGGGTATATCACAGGCCAGACATTTTGTCCTAGTTTTTATTCTGCCTCCAGCATTCCTTCGGAGACCATAATAATTACAAACAAGGCAAGGTTTCAATTTTCTATCCGGAATGCTAACTATTTTATGTTCGAGAAGAATATCCGTCTTATTAACATTATCAATTAAGCTATCTTGGTTTCCTGGGTGTGTGGACAAACTTGTGTAATTTCTGGCCAATTCCCTAGCAAAGCCTGAAAAGGAAAACAAAGCAAGCGGTCACTCATAGACAAACTGATATCTACTAGCAGATACATCTATAACATGTCATATTTCTACAGAAAAAAACTTTTAGAATATAATATAGGCTTTTTCAAAAACAAAAAAATTATTGTGAACATTCTTATGCTTATTTTTTCAACAAGACATCAATTTTTAATATATTTGTGAGTCTTAGAATAATTTCATGAACTACAAAACTTAGAATTTTTTCATTTTTTTTTTTAGTGGAAAGATATTTTTAACAGAAAAAAGCTATATGGCCTCAGAAAAAATCTTTTAAGCCAATTCATTTCACTTAAGAATTACATATTTTAAAACCAGCTGAAAATGACAATCTATCGATAAAAACCGTCCCGACGACAAAAGGTGGACAATCTATCGATAAAAACCGTCCCGACGACAAAAGGTGGAGATGATTTTGCCATATATTATATCGATGCATCTATTGTGGCATTGCATACACGCTCATATAAAAGGCATAGCATTTACAAAATAAATCGAATCAAATTACTACCAAGATCCAAATCAAACCACCCATCAGACAAACCTTAATCCTGAGGTATATTTTGGCAAGAAAATAATCTCCCTTTCTGAATTCACACAACACTTGCAATTCTATTTAATCTACCTTTCTGAATTCACACAACACTTGCAATTCTATTTTACCTCCCTTTCTGAATTCACAAAACACTTTCAATTCCATGTAATCTCTCTTTTTTCAGAATTCACACAGCACATGCAATTCGATTCAACCTACTTTTCTAGTTGTACACAAGTTATATTTTTCTAACTTGATCTCAACACATACAGTGTAACCGGCAATAACAGATTGGAGTTCTTCTGGGTTTTTTTTTTATGCAAGAATCAACATTCTTTAATTATATCCATATCGTCAATTCTGGGATGGTGGAGGAAACCAGTTAATGTTTGGGCATGTAGATTTTAAAGGTTTGTTATTGTTAAGACCAATTGATTATTGATTAGATTAGTGGTCTTTTTTATTATCCAATCAATTTTCTTTCATGTATATCAAAGTGATCTGTGTTGGGATGATGGAGGAAACAGGAGTGTCTGGAGAAAGTCACTGCCCTTTAGTAAGCAAAATACAGCAAGTAAAATGGTTGTAACGAAACCAATATATCAACCATCTTCACTATCCAATCACAAGTAGTATTATTTAGACTATTCTGATTATAAACAAAAGGACCAAAAACCTATGCAAGAGAAAATGGATTTAACCAAGAATAAACAAACATCAGTTTAAGTGAATATATGATAGCAACAGCATCAATTGGTATCTTTGTCTAAACCTATTCATAATACTGTTCATGTTTATAATAGCATTACAACTACACGAGAGCATGAATTGGTATCTTTTCTGAACTATTTTTGACACACTTATTCATAATACTGTTCATGTATATAACAACATTACAACTACACGAGAGCATGAATTGGTATCTTTTCTGAACTTTGACAAACATATCCGTAATAAGGGCCATGTCAAGTAATGTTGACAATAGCATTACAACTACACGACAGCAGTGACATTATTTCTGAACTTTGACACACTTATTCATAATACTGGTCATGAATATAATAGCATTACAACTACACGAGAGCATGAATTGATATCTTTTCTGAACTTTGACACACTTATTCATAATACTGGCCATGTATATAATAGCATTACAACTACATGAGAGCATGAATTGGTATCTTTTCTGAACTTTGACACACTTATTCATAATACTGGTCATGAATATAATAGCATTACAACTACACGAGAGCATGAATTGATATCTTTTCTGAACTTTGACACACTTATTCATAATACTGGCCATGTATATAATAGCATTACAACTACATGAGAGCATGAATTGGTATCTTTTCTGAACTTTTTTGACACACTTTTCATAATACTGGCCATGTATATAATAGCATTACAACTACATGAGAGCATGAATTTCGTATCTTTTCTGAACTATTTTTGACACACTTATTCATAATACTGGTCATGTATATCATAGAAGTACAACTACACGAGAGCATGAATTGGTATCTTTTCTGAACTTTGACAAACATATCCGCAATAATGGCTATGTTTATAATAGCATTAGAACTACACGAGAGCATGAATTGATATCTTTTCTGAACTTTGACACAATAATTTATAATATTGGTCATGTTTATAATAGTATTAGGACTACATGAGAGCATGAATTGATATCTTTTCTGAACTTTGACACACTTATTCATAATATTGGTCATGTTTATAATAGCATTAGAACTACACGAGAGCATGAATTGGTATCTTTTCTGAACTTTGACACACTTATTCATAATATTGGTCATGTTTATAATAGAATTACAACTACACGAGAGCATGAATTGGTATCTTTTCTGAACTTTGACACACTTATTCATAATATTGGTCATGTTTATAATAGAATTACAACTACACGAGAGCATGAATTGGTATCTTTTCTGAACTTTGACACACTTATTCATAATATTGGTCATGTTTATAATAGTATTAGGACTACATGAGAGCATGAATTTCGTATCTTTTCTGAACTTTGACACACTTATTCATAATATTGGTCATGTTTATAATAGTATTAGAACTACATGAGAGCATGAATTGATATCTTTTCTGAACTTTGACACACTTATTCATAATACTGGTCATGTATATCATAGAATTACAACTACACGAGAGCATGAATTGATATCTTTTCCGAACTTTGACACACTTATTCATAATATGTATATCATAGAATTACAACTACATGCGAGCATGAATTGGTATCTTTTCTGAACTTTGACACAATAATTCATAATATCGGTCATGTTTATAATAGTATTAGGACTACATGAGAGCATGATTTGATATCTTTTCTGACCTTTGACATGCTTATTCATAATACTGGTCATGTACTTGTGTTTGTGCTTGTGTTATAATCACTTACCTTTTCCATTCTGTATTCTCTTCTATGCTGTAAAATGTGCAGTTTTTAATGACTAAAAAAATTTCTAATATGTGGTATCCACAAACAGATGTCAACAGGGTTTTTTCTGACTTTTTTAAAAAGTTTGTCAGGGTTATGACTTCAGAAATTTAGCACACTTAAATAAAGCTATTTCTTTCCAACATGTCTTAAGAAATATATATTTTTATATTATCCAAAGTGTAAACAAGAAAAACTGTGAGTAACAAGCTCCCCAAAAAATCCCCCCCTCCCCCGCTCCCAAAAATCCATCGGATCAAATTTTAAAACAGGAGGTGCACATATACATTATATCACAAAGATTGTGTGAAAGTTTCATGAAAATTCATTGAAGGATTTAGGAGGAGTTGTGGATAAGAGATAGGTACCCTAAGGTGTAAGGGAAGGATGGAAGGACGGACGGACACCCCAATCACTATATACCCACCACTTTTTAAGCGGGGGTATAAAAATAAAATTGTGTAATTAAAAAGGTCATGTAAATTCTGTGTATATGAATTTATACTAGAACTTTGGATGAGCTAAACTGTACAGAGTAAAGTAAAGATAATTGGGAAAAATACCTCAAAAATTGGAAAAATATTAATTTGTTTTGGAATGGGACCGAATTTCTGCCCTAAATCAAGGGTACAGCAGCCCTGGTCAATCATCGACTTTAAACTGGACATGGGTTCAAAATTATGTTTTGTAATGGAAGGTCCAGTGTTTTGCCTTTATTTTTGATAGGTCCCACAAAAGGTTTTGGTAGTACAATGCCATCATTGAAAGGTTCATGTGCAATTGTATTATCATACACAAAAGTAGAATTATTCTGGTAAAAAACAATAGGTCCACTGGACTTTTACAGTTTAAAATATCAAGGGTCCCAATATAAAATCAAAAGGCACCAGATCTCAGACCAGGGGGATTCTGAACCCTAAATTTTTAATCAAAAAGTAATCTATCTTAAAAAGGACTAATTACCTTTTGGAATTTCTAGACAATAAAAAAGGTATTTCTAGACAATAACTGGTTGAAAATTTCAACTTAAAACCAATACTGATGTCATCTGTAAATTGGTCGAAGAACACTCCCCCACCCACCCATCCCTAGTTTTTGTGACTATACAATACACATCAGATTAGAAATACAACAAAAATGTGTGCACAAATTCATCTACCACATGATCTTGTACAAGCCTAAGTCTATTTTGTGATATGACAATACACAAGACTGTCTGGTAGCTATTAGTAATTTAAATAGCTGAACAATTGCTGATGCGATTTTAAAACCATATATACAATCAACCAACTGACGCAAGCATTTGGGTAAGAAATGTGCCATCTTCCAAAAAATTAGAAAGAGATGTTAGTTTGTTGCTTATATATATTGCTTTAAATAATTCTTCAAAATCTAGCCCCGCTAGATGTATCTTAATCATACTGATACAATGCCATGTGGTAAGCCAATTTGTGCCCATATTTCTGATCTGCTTTGTAATTTGTATGAGAACAGCATGTCCTTTACACCACTGGGGTAGCTCAGTTGGTAGAGTGCTCGTTCCTTAAGTAGAAGATCCGGGGTTCAAACCCCGGCCACGTCTGACCAAAGACTTGAAAGTGGGTAGTGACTGTTCTTTCGCCAAGCACTCAGCATTAGGAAATGAAAATAATGGTTCTTTTGAATGGGAACTGAAAATAAACAGGGTCATGTGTCAAGGTGGGCTTGGCACGATAAAGAACCCTGCTGTATAATGCCATCAGCGCAATGCACAGGCAAAATTTCTGCACCTTCACCTATAGCTGGCAATGTTTTGATATAAGTGAAATATTCTTGACTGGAACATTAAACATCATTACTCAACTCCTTAATACTGACTTTGTTTGCCTAAAATTACTACAAAATAAAGGTAGTTTCCCCTGGGGAAAATGAGTAAATATTTTCCTATATTGATAACATAAAACAACAGTGATATACTGTGTAACTCATAATTCTTAAAAATAACTCCCAGCCCCTAATTTTCACACATTTTAGCTATTAATTACTATTACAACTCCTTTTCTGAAGTGATATGGGCTCCAAACTCAAACGTTTAAGTAATGCTTCATCCCTGCCCAATGCTTTTTCATCATTAAAAACTGCACATTCAGCAAGACTTAATTAAGTGTATTTGTGTATTATTGTTATACCCAACTTAAACTTAACTAAACATTCAGCATATAAAGTGTCACCATATGGCAAATTTAAGCCAAGATCTTAAAAAATTAAAATTAACCGATTTTCACTCATTTTAAAAATGTCTACAGCCATTGTAATATTCCAAAGAGGGAAAGGTTGTATGGTGTAAAATATTGTTGTTTGCATAATTAAGCCCCTTCTAACTTGGCTGTGATAGACTGAACATAATATAGTTACAGTCAAACTTGCCTTAAAGACCACCTCTATATAGAGGCCACCTGCATTTAAAGGGTCAGTAAAATATTGTCCTAATTGTTCTCTATTCATGCTATTTGTTCTTGTATATGAATAAGGGTCACTTGCCCATAAGGACCATTTTTACAGGTTCCTTTGGGTGGCCTATATATAAGGGTCACTTGCCCATAAGTGCCACTTGTCGAGGTTCCTTTGGGTGTCCTTTACATAAGAGACACCTGCCCATAAAGACCGCTTTTACAGGTTCTTTTTGATGGCCTTTGTAGACAGGTTTGACTGTATTTCTAACTAAAATTATGTCAAATCAAATAGCCATTTTACAGTTAAATAACAAAATGTATCATGTAATATTGTATGAAATAAAAGCCAAATGAAACAGGTTTAAACACAAGCATTAGCTTGAAATTCTCAACAGAATTCAGCAAAAGAATTCATCACTACTTTGAACTTGTCTTTAACTAACAAGACTTAAGTTAATTAGCATTTATGTCCCTTTGTACTTTGCCATCATTGCCATCTTTACGAATAATTTCACGGTAGAATTGTAAATGGACATATCTTCCCCAACATTTCAAGACAGAATTTAATAAATCCTCGGAGCTCTAGCACACTTCAAATCAAGAATGCTGCTCCACTGAGCAAGATATGCCCATTTATAATTCTGCCATGAAATTATTTGTGAAGACGGCAATGATGGCAAAGTACAAAGGGACATAAAAGCTAATTAACTTAAGTCTTGCTAGTTAAAGACAAGTTCAAAGTAGTGATGAATTTTTTGCTGAATTCTGCTGAGACAAAGGCCTTAATCTTACTGAAATGTATATTAATTAAACAGTTAAAGTCCATACATTTCATTTTCTTTTTTTTAAAGCAAAAAATCATTAAGTCATGCACTGTTCAATAAGCCCCTCAAAACCATTTATAAAGTTGGGAACCAATTTATGGTCAACTGTTCACACATTTTATAAATATATGTGTGCACAAATTAAGTTGCACTTTTATCAACAACAATGTTTGTCAGATGTTATAAGCTTAAAGTACACAGGTTTTTCACATGTTAGAATACACATGTCATGTGTGAATAACAATTTTTAGCAACAACAAACCGTGATGTTGATGTTGCATGTTGCTTAACGTCCTATCAGCAATTTTTTCAGCTATTTGCAATGAGAACTATTTTATTAATCTCTGGATAAATCTATCAACAAGATTTTGTATACATGAGATGTGAGAGTGTGTACATGGTCTGTCTGCACTGGAGCGCACTCAATGCGACTTTAAGGTGCTAGCTCATCAAGTCAGTACGCCACAAGCAAGTGTACCACTTCTCCAGTAAAGGCTTACTGACAAGAAAATTCACTTTCTCATTTGTGGTCTGAGTGGAAACATCAATCTGTTACGAATGTGATCAAAGATTAAGGTAACTCTACGAATTTCAACCACCTGTTTCATTAGGCTTAAATCATCAACACTTAACTTATAATTAAAACTTCAAACTTGTCATTAAAGGCCAGTAAAAATCTAGTTCTCAACATACAACCAGATGGACACTGGCTTTTTTCCTGCAATTTTTCTTTTTTTATGCAACATTGATAACATAACATGCTTTCAAGGTACGCAAATTAAATACAGTTAAGTTAAGAATGGATTATCTTGGTAAGTAACCTTTTCCATTTATATCAAGGTGCTCAGGTAAACCAAACTTTGCTCACACCCAGGATCTGCTTACGTGGGATTCAAACCTAGGCAGTTAGAGACACAGGTCTGTAAGTGTGCGCTTTAGATCTATCAGTGACTGAGGATCCCTGTCGAATAAGACGTCGTTCCCATCCTCGACTTCATTCAAAATTCCCCAACATTTCCAAGACAGAATTCAATAAATCCTCGGAGCTCTAGCATACTTCAAATCAAGAATGCTGCTCCACTGAGCAAGATATGCCTATTTACAATTCTGCCATGAAATTATTCGTAAAGATGGCAATGATGGCAAAGTACAAAGGGACATAAAGTATTTCAGTAGTATCATGTGAAACGGAAACCAAACCTAAGGCTCTAGTCTATACTATTCCCCATTCTGTACAGTCGTATTGGAAAGGGGCATAATCCTTTAGAAATAAATACAAAATTTCTTCACAATTCCTCAACATTTAACTAATTTTTCAAATTCCCCAATATATTTTAAAATCCTTTGACCTTAAAACAAATAAAAATTCCCTAACTCCCCCCCCCCCCACCCGACACATTGGAATTATGTAAGAGCCAACAATGAACCATTTGTCCACCAAAGATACTAAGAATAGTGATGGATGAAACCAGTATAGTGGAATAATGGTGTTTTATTCGCAGTGATCCGTAAATACGGGCTTTAGACTAGACAACCACCAAAGCCCCTAATTACTACCAGAGAAAAACCTTCCGACTTTCAGCAAAAAAAAAAAAGAAGAAGTGAACATGGGTTGATCAAGTACAAAATGATGATGCCTATTATTTAAATGACAAGTCTGCAGTTTTAAAATCATGCTGAATATTGAATCTGACACCAAAATAACTCCCCAAAAAATACAAAAACCAGCAAATTTGATTTAAAATCAAACAATCATTCAGTATACATGTACATGAAACTTTTTTAACCAAATTTCAAAATGGTTTACAATTTATTCATTTAAACATAATGACAAAATTTTCTTTTGATTAAATTTCTACACTGATTCATAGATGTATTCAGGAAATAAATTTTAAAATTTGTGCATAACATGTTCAATTTCAAAACTCGTCTTTTTCTGTTTTTGTATTGAGTGACAAAATAGAGAATTATTTTGGTCTTCTATTCAATCGTTGATAATTTTTTTAATAATTATCAATATTGACATCGCCATGGATGTTGTCCTTAAACTTTAAAACATCAGTCGTAGCACAACAATAAGGACAACACAAGGGACGTAATCACAGCCACATTTGATTTTTTTGTTTTTAATTTTCCAAAATCTACAAAATCGACACACATGAATTAATGCACTAATACGTAGCATTAACTTCTGTGCCCGTTTGTACAAAGCTTGATTAGTTTAATAAATGATTACCGGTAACACAAATTTAAAATATCAATAAAAATCAACATATCATTATTAAATTTATATTTTCATAACAATTTGCTTTAGTTTTGTAAATTTTTCTACTTTAATATCACAGCAAATTTGAGAAAATGCAAGATTCAAATCTTGACTAATTAGCTAATCAAGCTTTGAACAGCTGGTCGCTAGTCATTCGAGTTGGCACTTATGACACAAGACTCAGGGTTCCCACAGATTTTTGGTGTAAAAATTCAAGGCTTTTTCAAGGTTTTTTCAAGGTTATTTAGACAAAATTCAAGGTTCAATCTAGGTCTGGCTTTTCAAAATGTTTACGTTTCGCGGCAACTGTCAAACTATTTGTACTGATCGTGACTGTAAAACGTTTCGGTGATATCCATTATAAATCCAAAATTGAAAACGGGTCGACCAAATCCGGGATTCGATACATAATTTAAAACTGAAAACGGTTTAACTTCCGGTACGCACGGAACTGTTAGTTTCTTGTATTCTAACATTAGAGAGTTCCAAAACATCGATAGTAGCTTCCATGTCACACGATAACCGCCTTTTACTGGATCATGCAGTCAGAAATTAAAATTCATGACTTTTTCACGGTTTTCTGGGAATTTATCAAAATTCAAGGCTATTTCAAGACCGGGAAAAACTATCACATAATTCCCGGGATTTTCCCGTTTTCCCGGTTCTGTGGGAACCCTGAAGACTTCAGCTTTTAAGGATTCATCAAAAAGAACTAGTGGCATTAAACGTCATAGAACTTAAATGTCCAAGCCCATCTAAGTTACCAGTCACAATGGATCTAGTAACCTTATGTTGTGCTATGGCTTCAACAATATTGATATAACAATTTCCATTCATATAGGTTTTAATGAAGAATATCCTTTTCAAATAACAAATATACATGGGAATTTTTAAAAAATTTTACTTCAACATTTTTCAAAAAATAATACAAAAAAATATAAAAAAAATTATTCAAAAATCATTCACATAGTGCACAGTTCTTAACATGTATAAAACAATTTTAACAAGGATATGTAAGTATTTTTAAACTTTAAACAAGTAAATCATAAAAACAGAATCGAGTTATAACAAAAACATAGGAAGCTTATCCTCAATTTGGAATCCAAACATACTTTGGAACAGAAAATTGACTGTCTATGTAAAATTCCTTGAACAAATGTTCCAAGAAAATCAAAAACATGATCTCCGCTGGCCTCTCCTATGACATACAATTTATCCCTAGTACCTTACAATATATTAGTAATGGTTTGATACAACATTATTTGAATGGTACTCAGTGAAACATCCCACTCGACAAAGAGCCAAGTCGCATTGTTCACATTTGAAAGAGGTTTCGATTGGATATCCCTTTGCGGTTTTACGTTTTTTGCTAGAGCAATGTCTACACGTTTTCTTTCTTCCGTCAATATGAACTAATTTATGTGTTCCACAATATTCTAAAGCTATACCATATTTTTTGGTTGTCACTGGGACGAAGCTGATTGTCTGCAGTGAATTATTAGTGGATGTTGTCAGCGGGTTTTCCGAGACCGTCGGAAATTCTGATAAGTAAGATATCAAATGCTGGGTGTAATCCATTGAAGTGTCTATATCTGCCAGCTTTTCTGAAAAGACAATGGACAGAGTATTGTCTTCAATTTCTACTTACTTTTGTCAAAAAAAAAAATTAAATCAAAACTTTTGAATATTTACCAGACTACTCTTCGCTTCTTTGTTTTTTTGTTTTTTTTTTGTTACTTTATTTTTAAACCAAAGAAATTTCCATTCTTGGTAGGCCACATCACCCTTGGCAACCAATTTCAGGGGAAATTCTTTCAAAAAGTAATCTAATTTAGTAAATTTGTGGGAAAAAAACTCTTTAAAAAATACTTTCAAAAGGACCATATCTTCAAATTTTGGCTATAAATAATGTTTAATTTGTGGAAACCTAGTTCTTGGCATTTGAAAAACTGGCCATTGATCTTGTGAAGTCTTTAACATACAAAGTTTGGTCTTAGTGATGTTGTAAATGAAGACTTCCATTGGAAAGACAAGTAACTTATGATTAGTGAAATTTATAAACAGACATCTGTACTAGTTCTATCTCTAGGTCAGACCTTGTTTAAAAGAAATCTGTGATGGTACTGCTTACATGCAGTGCTCCAAGCAGGTTTTGAAAACTGGTAGCCACATGGCTAATAATTCAAAATTTCAGTAGCCATTTCAAAATTTTTGTCGCCAGGTAAAATTCTTGGTGGCCAAACCTTATAAATTCTTTCTATCACACCGCCCGTCGCTACTACCGATTGAATGGTTTAGCGAGATCCTCGGATTGGTCCCACCATGGTAGGCAACTTTCAAGGCGGAGCGATGAGAAGACAATCAAACTTGATCATTTAGATGAAGTAAAAGTCGTAACAAAACCCAAATCAAAAAGTGATTTTTGCCGTTTGGCTGTCATTATGCAAAATTAGATCAAGGTCAGTTATGCGCTTTAAACTATAAAGTTACCTGCTTTGATTCAAGCGCTTTTAAGATATTATTGATGGCTAGACTATTTGTCAGGTTGGGTGACGGGTCATGAACAAAATTTCCGGATTTCCCGATTTTTAGTGGCCAAACTCAAAAAAATTATTTGACATAATGGCGATCGTCTGACAATTTGTAGTCGCAAAATCCGATTTTTGGTCGCAAATTTCGAGTATTTACTAGGCTACTTGGAGCACTGACATGTATGATTTTAACTTCAACCATTGACCGTAAATGTCAGTAAACAGGAAGTAGATGTCTGGCAGACTTAAAATCAGTACTTGCAGCATAGAATCTCATACTGAACTCGCATACAAAATTTCAAGTGGCTGTGTTTAGTAGTTGCTGAGAAAACTTACAATTTTTTTTTAAGGCATACCAATGGAAGTACAGAGGTTAATCAGTACCCTCCCGCTTTTCGAAGCTGGGGTATAAATAAAGCTACCTCAAGGCAAGTTTTACATATCATTATGCATTTAAATGCATTCAAAATTGATCTCTGGGAAACTGTACCATCTTGGAGAGTAATGGCGACCATGTATACTTTATTAAAATGGAGATATATTATTTTATAATAATATAATAATTTTCAAATAAATAAAAAATATATTGTTTCAGAAGCCACACATGCTGAATCAATAGATTTGACGGAGCAAAATGTGCAATATGTCGAAAGAGTGGCCAGATTATCATATTGTTTATCTTCAGGCCTTCCAATAAGCAATTTAGACTACATTTTGGATTCTTGAGACTTCGTTCGAGATTACAATTTGATTTCTTAAGACTATGTTTTGGACTCTCGAGTTTATGTTTTGGAATTTAATTCCAGTCCTGATTTTCTGCAAGAAGCAACTGTGACTATATCAACCATCTTTTCAAGATTTTGAAGAATGTCAACTTGACCCCTGAAAGTCACGGGTCAAACGGAAGCCCAACTGATCATCAATGAGAACTAAAAAGGATATTCTTCATTTTCAAATTAACCAACTAGCATAAGGAATACTGATGTCTTTTTCATTATGGAACATAAGTGTCTTTAAAGCATTCTTTCTTTGAATGAGAATACATTCTATTGCTGTTATAAATGAGGGTGGGTTTTGGGAACAAAATCATTTTTGGGAAATATATTTCCGGAAAAATAGCGATATGTTATACTGTCTTGAAACTTTTGTGTGTTGAGGGTTATCATCTGTAAATATAGACAATTCCTGATGCACTTTACTTAATATTCTGAGCCAACATTTATGACAATTACAGAAGAGATAAAGATGATACCTAAACAAAGTAATGATTGTATACAAACCCCTACAGGGTTCGTACAGACATATGGACTCCAAATTTAAGGCCTTTTTAGGGTCTATTCAGGGTCTTGTTTGCAAATTTAAGGCCTAATAATAATCAGAAAGACAATTTTAGCAAAAAATATTGGTGCAGAGGCAATTAGATCAATAAAACAATTTATTACGAGTCCATAGTAACGATACTTGAAGAAGTTTGACGTTGTTCATTAGGTTGGGCCAGGTACCTTTAAATTGCCCATTTCAATGTTACCTATTAATTAATTTATTTGTTTATTTATGTCAGTCTATTTGCACACTTAATATTGAGATACAGACACCAAACTGGCCAAATTCAAGGGCTTTTTAGGGCCTTCGGGATAAATTCAAGGGCTTTTTAGGGTCAGACTTGTTTTAATGGTCTTTTTAGGGCAAACCTCATAATTTAGGAACTTTTCCAGGCCTGTACAAATTCTGCCCTAAGCCATAAGTGTGGGTTTTTTTTATTTCTGCAGTATATATCAATTTTTTTTATTTTGTGTACCGGTATATTGTATTGATCTTGTCTTACCATGATTCATCCCAATACCAATTATACCACACCCTCAAGTTAAAAATTGATTAAATTGGATGCTTTTTCATTTCAAAATTTCTTGGGTCCAAGGTCCCGGACCTTTTAATTTTCTATTGGGCCCCTTGATATTTAAACTGTAAAAGTCCAGTGGACCTGCCACTTTTAACCAGGATGATTTTTCTTTCTTCTATATAATAACATAATTACACATGGACCTTTTAATTTTGACAATGGACTTCCAAACCTATATGTGGGAATTGCCATAAGTAAAGGCAAAAGTTCCTGGACCTGGTCAAGTAACAGTGTTGATAAAAACCAAACCCACAGTAACCAACTGGTGCAAAATAGCGTGGAGCAAGGACAGGGTTCGTACAGACATTTGGACTCCAAATTTAAGGACTTTTTAGGGTCTTTTCAGGGTCTTTTTTGTAAATTTAAGACCTAATCAGAGGGACAATTTTAGCAAAAAAAAAAAAAAAAAAATTGGTGCAAAGACAAATAAATAAAACACTTACATACTTAAATCCATAGTAACGGCACTTGAAGTGGGTGTTGATTTTGGGTGTTTGGGAGGGCCAGATAACTTTAACTTTTCAAAGTTACTTATTAATTTATTTATTTATTTATTTTGATCAGTCTATTTGCAACCACTTAATATCAACACCCACTTGCCAAATTCAAGGGATTTTTAGGGCCTTCAAGATAAATTCAAGGGCTTTTAGGGTCAGACTTGTTTTTAGGGTCTTTTTAGGGCAAACCTAAAAATTTAAGGACTTTTCAAGGCCTGTACGAACCCTGGAGGAGTAATAGTGTGAAAGGCTATGTTTCCATTCCTGGTAGACAAAATCGCCATTGGCTACTAATTTCTGAGGAATTCTTTCAAAAAGTAACCTATTTTAGCAAATTTATGGAAAAATACTTTTAAAAGCACTATATTTTCACAAATTTTGGAAATTTGGCTACTAATTATTTTCAATTTGTGGAAACCTAGAAAAGGCCTCAGTCAAGAATCTTTCACTGATATCTACAAAAGCTTTGGAATCATGAAATCTTTTATATCAACAAGTTATATTTTTAGCTTCAAAGACACTCACATTTCCTATTGAAAAAGACATCTTGTATTTCCTTATAAATAAAATGAATATAAAGATCCCTACCTTGGAACGATCCTGACCCTGATGCTGCCATCCATGAATTATTTTGATCGCCGCTTATGTTACTGCCTTCGTTTGATTCTTGTCCCCATTCGCCCGGAGCTTCATATTCCTGATCGCTAGTTTCGTCATCACCCATGTGTGTTAAATGCATTGTTCCGTCATGTGTATCTACGTACATGTCAAGCCCACCAGTCTCGTCCTCAAGACCTGATTTACCACCTTCAACTTTGACTATACTTAAATCTGGTGTCAAATCCGCTGTACTAGAAATATCAGATTCTTCTTTGACACTGAAAATAACAACGGCAAAAATAACCAATGTTATTATTGTAATCACAGGGGTTATGTTCCAAGTTTTATGCTAAAGTATAAGGCCAAAGCAAAAAGCCCTCAATAGTGATAAAGATAAGTTTTTACATGTACAAGGGTGTTAGTAGATTTTGCATTTGTTTTCTTTTTCAATATTTCCTCTCAGTTTGCAAAATATTTGTGTTGCCAATGCTGAAAAAATTTACAAAAAAAAAAAAAACAAACAAAAAAACAACAAAAACCACCAACCCTATTTTTTCAGGACACCTGAAACAGACAAATTTTTTGATTGGCCTAATGTGCAACTTCTTCACCAATAAATATAAAACTTATTTAATTTTGTGACAATAGACCAATAAAGTGTGTGACCTTGGTGGCATAAAGTGTGTGACCTTGGTGGCAGAGTGTTCTAAAAGGCATTCTTATATCTTGCAACATCTCTAACCACCTAGGGCTGTATCTAACTCGGGACAGACTGTGTAAAAAAAGATTGTCAGTTTGCTTGCAGAAGGTTTGCAGGTTTTCTAGGGGTCTCTGGTTTCCTCCACCAAACCTGACTTGACCTTCATATACATGAAACAGATCTGGACCGGGGTATAAAACTCCATTCCAAATAAGTGTAAGTTTACAGTAACACCTCAATCCATCCCTACTACATGTACAGTAAAACCTCGTTATAATGCCCCTCGATAACTTTGCCACCTCGCTTACCGCCACACTATTTTAAAGTCCCAAAATACATTTTGTTTATGTTTTTCTTTATCTGCCTCCCCCAATTTATCGCCAAACCCCTTTATAATGTCAAAATTTGACTGAACAAATGGTGGCGATGAATTGAGGTTTTACTGTACTTATTTGTTCAGTCGGCTTTAGGTGCTATAAAGGGTATAGCCATAAAACAAGAGATTAATCAGCATATTTTTACCTGAAAAAAAGGGCGAGTTAAGATTCACATGTTCTGGAACAAACCTCTTTTTCAATTTGGTCCATGGAACAAACCACTTTGTGGACCACTTTAAATTCCCATGTTTATGGTAGATGTAAAATACCAAGTACAGATGGTTAAAGTTTACCAAGTCTGATACAACAAGTTTTTTTTTTTTTTTTTTTTTTTTTTTTTTTTTTTTTTTTTTTGGGACTGTAACTGGGTCAATTTCCACCAGGTTAAAAAATAATTTTTTTACCCTATAGATTGACTTACCGTGAATTTTTGTCTCCGCCGCCACCAGGACCAGATGGAGATTCAGACATATGATGTTGCTGTGCCCGACCAATAGGCATGGCTGTAGAATATGGCGATGATGACATAGATGACTGTGAATGTGATCGTGAGGGTCCTGATGAACTTCTACTGATGTTTGGAGACATACTTGGTGGTGTCATATCGTCACTCGCTTGCACTGCACTTCCTGCTGCATAGGGCTTCGACTGTGAACTGCTGCTTGAAGGACCTGCAGGTACAGGCATCGAGACTGGATAGGGCTGCTGGGACTGGGACTGGGACTGTCTCTGTGGACTAGCACCTGAATGAGATTCATTTGACCTTTGTTTCATGAGTTCAATATTTTGTCTCTGACTAGAACTTAAAGGACTTTCCATGGATCTTCCTCCGGATTCTTTGGTAGGATGAGAGGAAGAATACTGTTTTTCTTTCTGTAATGACGATGAGGATGAAAGTGGCATAGATGATTGTGACGATGATGAATTAGATTCTCCAAATAAATTTAAAGGACTAACAGTTATTGAACCCCTCTGGGAGGGACCAGAATGCCCTGCTGAGGGGATTGATCCCCCACCAACAGATGTAGTATGTGTATCGGATGTAACATTTACAACACGCAAGTCTGTATTACTGTTTAACTGACTAGCTACAGAAATTGACACACTTTTAGCAGATTTTGGATCGGGTCTAGTACCCCTTCCTCCTTTGTCTGGGGGATCTGTCTGAACAAGTTCAATACTTTCTTCCATGATCTCAATTACACCAGGTTCAGCTGGACGGCCAGTCCTTGACATGCCAGATCCTAATTGTGGTACCCTGTCCCACGGATCAGGGGGACCACCTCCTCCCCCTCCTCCAGAGTAATATCCTCTAGACATGCTGATTGTATCATCTGGTCCACCCTGATGATGCATTCTAGGTCTTTTACTACCAGGGCTTGCTGGGCGTGACATTTCTGAAGATCTTTTGGTCATTCTTTCGTGCATTGTTCTCTGTAAATCAGAAACACGTACATGACGAAATTCCACAAGATCGTTAAACGTGTATTTATACTGAGAGCTGGATGTACCAGTTTTCCGCTGAATACATTTATGAAAGTCTGCACAACACTTGATTACACCATCAACTTGTAATAATCTGGCCACTTTTTCGACATCTTGCACATTTTCCTCCGTCAACATCATAAAGCCTTCATATAAATATTGTAGAAACGTATTGATGGAATCTTGTTTGATATCTGCAGCAAGGCGTACTTCTAAATGAGAACCTGAAGTAGCATCATTCATAGACTGTAACATTGGGCATGCTGCCACTAATACTACTCTATGTGCCTGTAAAAGAATAAGAAAGCAAGAAAAATTAATTCTCAATGGAAATACTCAGGGCTGTGACGAGTACCCGTTACCCATTAAAACATGTATCATTGTTGTACACCTAAAATAAAATGTATATTAGTTCAATTAAACTCTTGACTTTTATTCAAAATGACACGACATGTCAGTAATCATTAACATTGTTTATACTTCTGTCAGTTTGTGACACATGAGGAAAGTATCGGAACACCTTGAGGAACTACATTCAACCCAATAAGAAATATGGTTCTGAACAATGATACTGATACTCTGATAATATCCCTCTTATTATCGGGGAACCACTATAAGCAACTTTAAACATGATGGAAAGAAAATTGGAAATTTGGAAATTACTTTATTCAATAACAATAACAAAACAATGAAAGTTATTGATTCTATTTAACCTTGCAAGACAAAACCTTTGAAGTGTAACTCGTATAAGCATTGCGCATGCATAGTTAAGGTTTCATCACGGAGAGGCGGGATTCACGATATGTTACTATAGTCTATAATAAACATACAAGATGTCGATTTCTGCGGATTTATCTGCAATTTACTGCATTTGTTTACGGTAAAATCATCTATATAGATTAATAATCATTTATCTAATAAATTTGTTTATTCTGGTTATTTATTCACCGTTTGTGAAATAGATTCTTAATTGAAATGTGTGGAAGTTGAAAAGCATCGGGTACTCGGTGCCGGGTTGGGTACAAGATTTCGGGTACAGAATTCTCTACCCGTCACAGCCCTAGAAATACTCAAGTAGACTGACATGCTTATTCTTTCGACATATTAGTGATGTTCAATCTGACAAAAATAAACATTTGGATTATCAGAGACATTTAATTGATTTAACATTTAACTAATACTTTAAAGGGGGAAATTTTTGCTTGGGTAAAATTTTCGAGGCGAAAATTTTATCCATGCGCAAATGTCTACCATACAGGTTAATTTATCACATATATAGTATATACACCTACTCATATTGGTTACGCAAAAATTAAACCCATGCGAAATGCGAGATTACAGAAATCGCGAAATTTTTACCCCGCGAAAATAATCCCCTTTACAGTAATCATAATTACCGGTACATTTTTGCAATATAATGTATTATAAATCTGTAACAATAAAACATTAATTTATAAGTACCGGCAGTTTAATTTTGTTTAAGAGCCATGTTTCTTTCTACATTTTGTTCTTGCTTAGTGATGACATCTCTAAAGCTAAAACTTTAGACCTTGTGGTCCCTGCATACGGAATAAATTATCTGATCACAGTCAGCCTTGTTATTTAAGGGGGAGAAAATGGACTTGACAATCCAGAAACTACTCGCCAATGATCGGTTATTAATCTTGTGCTCAATTATAAGGGCTGCTGCTTTAACAACAACTGACAATTGTCAGTCATAATCACAACTTTTCTACAAGATATACACCAGTGATTTTATTACCATTTTCATACTTGCCTACCCTTTTTAGAGACTAGGAGTAAGTTTGGGTAAATTTTGATCAGATGTTTTACAAAATCAATCATAAGGATTTATTCTTGTATTTGATTTGACAAAACATAGATATATATACAATAAGGGTGTAACGATATATTGATATACCAGTATGTACCTATATTTTAAACAGTTAGGGAGTATCGGTTTTGTCATCACTAAAATATTGTTGTATCAATTTTTTTCATTTTTATTATTTCTTGTTGAATTATTTAATTACATTGAAAGTAAATTGCTTTGGAAGTTGTCAGAAATAAACTCACGTCCACATTTCATTTTGCTCGATGTAAACAGAAGTTACAGAACCATGTGTACCGAGTACCGACGTTGTCTTATCTCTATGGAGCTGAATTAAGAAAGTATCAGGGGCTATAATTATTTGGGTTATCAGATTAAAACAATTTAATTCAAAAGTAAAACACATAATTAACAAAACAAATAAAACATATCTGTATTGTCAATATGTATATCGTGCATCGCTCTAGACGTATCGTATCGTGTAGAGTCGGCATCTCGATAATTGTCGCCAAGGTTTTGCCGATGGCGATATCATGGAACTAAGCTTACATCATGATATCACTAAACACTATTACTTACAAATAAAATCTTTTAAATCGCAAAACTAGTGTATTGATCGCGGTGAAGCAGATTTTCTGAACATGTGGTCTTTGCAGTGAACCACAAACAAATCACTGCTTACAAATTCAATTCAGTTAATCATCAAATAACTTCAATCAAATTTGTAATTTTATAATCTTTTTTTTTTATTATACTTGTATTTATTGAACTCAATTGAAAACCCAGCCCATCATTTAAGCATATTCATTTAGAAATATCGCAATAATATCACGATGATATCATAAATTTTTGGCAATATTGAGAATGAGATACCTTTTTTGTCCACAATAACATCTCTAGTATCGTGATATGTATCGTATCGGAACTGCCCCTCCAATACCAAGGTTCGAAATTAGGCACGCATACTCGCTAATAGCTTGTAGATCTGCCGAATAGCGAGTGGAAATAAAAGCCACTCGCATAGTTAGGCGAGTGAATAAAAAAAAAAAGAAGCTAAATCATTTACAATCTACTTTTCAATTAACTATGACATTGTATGTTCCAAATGAAATTTAAAACGAAATGCAGCCGAAATAAGTCATATTGTCTGGGCATCTCTATCGTAAACAAATTCGGATTACTCGGGCATATACGTCAATGTATAATATTAGGTTTCCCGGAACATGTGGCTACGATTGGCTGCTTAATTTAGTCTTCGTCTCCGATTTGTTGTTTAAAATAGACCAGTGGAAATCCCATTACCGTCATGCTTTACTGTAGCATGTGAATAAAAAAGTAAAAAAAAAAATGTTGCAAAAGTCCATTAAAATTTTTTTCAAACGGTCGGCGGATAAATCCAATGAAAGTGACGGTGCCAGTACATCAAAAATATCAAACCTAGGTGAAAGCTCTGAACTATTAAAACCTTTTCATAAATTTTAGCTAGTCATTTTTCATTTTAGCTAGTGAATAAAAATTGTACAAGCTAATTTTTGCTAGTGGTAAATATCGCTAAAATCGAACCCTGAATACACAGCCCTAATATACAATGTGGTAGAATACTTGGGCTTGAATTTTTTATCCCATTACGCCTTTTTTCTAGGCAGATAAAGATCCTGATCGTCATTAATTTTCATGGCCATGATGTTAAGAAGCCATTTTAAAACAAATGTACAACACTGGTTCCCCTTCTTGCACTCTTATTAGTCTTAAGATAGTATTTACACATTGCCCCTTGCTCAAATTGAATTGGAGGAAGTTGCTTTTTCACTATAAACACAGACTAGAAAATGGTTTCAACTCCCATTCCCAAAAATTACCAGATTTTCATTTTAAAGCGCAAATTTCACCTGGCAATCATACTGTTGTAATATTAATATTCAAAATCCAGTAATTTTGTTTGTTTGAAATAACTACTGAATAAAGGTAGTTTCCCCTAGGAAAAAATGACTAAAATTTCCCAATTTGTCCATTAAATTTTCCCCAAAACAACAATGATGCACTCAAACATTTAATCTTGTCCATACAAACAATATATCAGATAGTATCACAATATAATCACCATAAATGTCTTTGCAATGAATTTACTAGCTATTTCCAGCATATTATAATGCAATTTGCTAGATTTCAGAACTTCAGTTTTCCCATTATGAAAGGCAAAAGGTAGTTTTTCAAAAAAAAAAAAAAAAAAAAAAAAAAAAAAAAAAAAACTTAACAAAATCACTGGAATCATATACCTAACTGTACACCAAAATTGTAAGGAGTTGAGTAATGGCGTTTAACGTCCCAGTCAAGAATATATCACTTATATCCAGATGTCGCCAGTTGTAGGCAAAGGTACAGTAATTTTGCCTGTGCATCACACTGATGCCATTATACAGCAGTGTTCTTTATCGTGCCAAGCCCACCGGGACCTCGTTTATTTTAAGTTCCCATCCGAAAGAACAGTGACTTTCATTTCATAACCCTGAGTGCTTGGCGAAAGAACAGTCGCTACCCACTTTCAAGTCTTGGGTCAGCCCTGGCCTGGGGATCGAACCCACAACCTCCCACTTACAGAGCAAGCACTCTACCAACTAAGCTACCGCAGTGAGGGTAGACAAGTATATGTTTTAACAACTGCCTTCTACTTTAAATTTAAAGTATTTACCTTAGTTATAACTGATCCTGTTTTAATAACGGCATCACATAACAACTGTGTTTTCCACATCTGTGCTAACTGACACAACAAAGAACTTGAGTGGATTTGATTCATGTAAACTTTTGGTAACTCATGGTGGGACGTTTTTTTCCGAAATTGCTACGCTGCAAAGAGAATTTCAAAAATTAAATACATGTCAACGTAAAATGCAAACCTTTTCAAAACCCTTACAAAGATTTATGATGGCAACAGGTTAATCCAGAAGCTTCGTTTATATCAAACATGTGGGTTTGTAGGGCAAGTAAACTTCCAGGATTTGTAAATTCATCTTTGGGTAAGTATGCTTTAATAAGGAGTATGTGTTTAATGTAAACGGTAAGAATATTTTAGCTATATCTAGATATCCTATGTTTCCATTCCTGGTAGCCAAAATCGCCATTGGCTACTAATTTCTGAAGAATTCTTCCAAAAAGTAACCTATTACAGTGCTTCAGATTGTCGGTGCGCCCGTGCCAATCCCGCATTATTTTAAAAAATGGCGCATAACATTTTCTTCTAATGGGTCCACGTGGCGCATGGTTTTTCTTAGCCAAATTGATCGTTAATAATTTCTTCCCAAAACTACATATTAGATTCCATGCGGTTTTCCGATTTGACTTTCTGTTTTCGTTTTCTATCGGAAAATCTCTAGCATCTTTGTTTATCTCATAATCAGCATGTAGACAGGACTCCCGACAAGCCCCTTCTCTTTGCTCTATGCGTCGGTTATTAACATTAATATTCAAAGGGGGAGAACTCGTAATAAAACTTTTTATGACCTCGGACGTTGTCGTTCATTTAATATGCTAGCGGCAACCATGGCTATGAGATGCAGACGACTCTATTCACATTTTTTAAAACAACACAAAGCGCAGAGAAGTAGATACATAAAATGAATCATGGAGTTGAAAGAGTTTAAAATATATTGTAAAGGTTAACAAAGTATAAATTAGCAGATGACAAGATCGCTTTTGGTGCATTATATGAAGATGTCAAGTGCCGACTTTCACTTTCAGTCACGTGGTCGTGGCATAACATTTAATTATGTGGCAAAACATGACCCACTATAACAAGAAATGACCCCTTGTTATTGGACCTGGTGGGCCCTTGTGGCCCACTATCTGTAAAAACAATCTGAAGCACTGACCCTTTACTTAGTGTTTCTTTGCCTGACCGGTAAAAATAAAATTGCGATGCAGGGCTCTCTACTATTGAAACCTGCAATGCAGGTCATGGCCTGCATAGAGCGCCTTTTCAAGCTTAAAATGATATATTTCAAACAAATATGTTATCATGCACAATATTAAGGTTATGTAAATGATGGACTAGTACTAGGTTTCCATAAATTTAAAATAATTAGTAGCCAAATTTCCAAAAGTTGTGAAAATATAGTCCTTTTTAAAGTATTTTCCCACAAATTTGCTAAAATAGGTTACTTTTTGAAAGAATTCCTCAGAAATTGGTAGCCAATGGCGATTTTGGCTACCAGGAATGAAAACATAGCTAGTAACAACACTGTCATTACTGCTATTTTTTAAAATAATTTTTTTTAATTTATTTATTTCTATGTTCAAAATAAAACTGAAAATTGGTAAAATTTCACTTTTTCCTTTTTGTTATAATGAGGTATATGTTTTTTAAATACAGTAGTGTCGTGAAGAAAAGAGTTTACAAAGTTTTAAAGGAAAAGCTACTGTTATATCAATGTCGTTTTCTCATACATGTAGTAGTCTACGTATGGGGTGCTCTACTTATATGCAGGATATCCGAACAGTTTTTGTACGGCGTTTCATGATAGTGAACGCGTATTTTGCTTTCGCTTTCTTCCAAGATATTGGGCTTCTTTGCTATGAAATTATAAGATATGAGTACACATGGAAATAGTGCGCCTGGTAAATGAGCGTGAAAGAAATATATCTGTTTTATCGCGAGATATGTATTCTGAGACGGGTTATGCAGTGCTTCAGATTGTCGGTGCCTCCGCGCCAATCCCGCATTATTTTAAAAAATGGTGCATAACATTTGCTTTCAATGGGTCCACGTGGCGCATGGTTTTTCTTAGCCAAATTGATGGTTAATAATTTCTTCCCAAAACTACATATTCGATTCCATGGGGTTTTCCGATTTGACTTTCTGTTTTCGTTTTCTACCGGAAAATCTCTAGCGTCTTTGTTTATCTCATAATCAGCATATAGTCAGGACTCCCAACAAGCCCCTTCTCTTCACTCTATGTGTCGGTTATTAACATAATATTCAAAGGGGGAGAACTCGTAATAAAACTTATGACCTCGGACGTTGTTGTTCATTTAATATACTAGCGGCAACCATGGCTATGAGATGCAGACGACTCTATTCACATTATTTTAAAACACAAAGTGCAGAGAAGTAGATGCACATAAAATGAATCATTTAGGTGAAAGAGTTTAAAATATATAATTTTAATTATGTGTCAAAACATGACCCACTATAACAAAAAATGACCCCTTGTTATTGGACCTGGTGGGCCCTTGTGGCCCACTATCTGAAAAAACAATCTGAAGCACTGCTATTAAAAAAATACTTTAAAAAGGACTATATTTTCACAAATTTTGGAAATTTGGCTACTAATTATTTTAAATTTATGGAAACCTAGAGTTATCGCCAGCTATTGGTGGTGTCTTTGCTTTGCATTGATGACATCATACAGCAGGGTTCTTTATTGTGCGAGGTCTATCCTGTACCATGACACTGGACCTCGTTTATTTTAATTTTCCTGGCTCCTTAACATAACTCACCTACTGACTCGGTAGATATTGTTAGCTTGTGGAAAAAATTCTCCATATTTCCCTCAACCATGCAAGGGCAGTATATACAATATCTTTCAGGTACCACAGGAACCTAAAATTTTATCCGAAATACGTAAATAACCAAATATGTGGGTAAATACCCCCCTATACTGTATAAAAAAGAACAGGAATGCAACGCTTTCAGAAAAAAAAATTGGACAAAATCTGTCATATATGTGGTGAAACAGTGACGATAGTAAGTAATACCTACATAGACTTGAAGAAAAATAATTCTGCTGACAATCAGCGAAAGAATCAAGACTGCAGACGAGTTCTTGAATTTTTACAGGGAAATTTAAAAGAATTTTGTCCCATTTTTTTTACTCTGTAAGCCTTGCATACTTGTTCTTTTATATATTGTATTTAGGGGCTTTTGCCCATATATTGAGTTGTTTACAAACTTTGAATGAAATTTCTGGTTCCTGTCCAGTGAGTTATGGTGTTTAACATCCCAGTCAAAAATATTTCACTTATCAGAGTTGCCAACTGACCCGCAACCCGCGGTTCCATCCCACATTTACACATGAATTCCTGCTGACCCACCAAGAAGTGGATTGACCCACAATTAAACATACAGCTGGATCTCGTAAAAACCCACAATTGCACACAATGAGCATAGGTGCAGAAATAGCATAAAACAGCAGGATTCTTTAACGTGCTAAGCCCACCATCACACAAGACCTCATTTATTTTAAGTTACCATCAGAAAGAACCGTGAATCTCATTTTGTAATGCCAGGTGCTTGGCGAAACAACAGTGACTACCCACTTTCAAGTCTTGGGTTAGACCCTGAAGGTGATCGAATCCATAATTTCCCACTTATACAGAGTGAGCACTCTACCAACTGAGCTACCGCAGTGGTTCCAAGCATCTTTGTACAAATTATTTAGTTCTTCTATTATAAATCGGATTTCAAATTATTTTATTCCATACAAATCGAAGGGAAAGTGCTATGTATAACTAGTAGTGACAAAAGCACTGCGCACGCTGCCGCCATGCTGCTCAGCATCACGTGACTCGAAAGGCTGTGAATGCCACTTCTGGAAATGGCAAAACCTCCACTTAATATTCGTCAGCGTAAATAAAGTGAAAATTCAAACCAAAATAGTAAATTTTTCAGTGCATCAAATAGGCCCTAACACATTGACTGTTCCTGTCGTTTTGATGTCACTGAAATAAAATTGCACAAAATTTCAATGATGTTTCATTTCCGCGCACCTGCCGATTAAAGCACTGCACTGCACTGATAAAATTAGCATCTTAACTCATTAATCAAAGCAAATTAACTATTGGTATTTGCAAAAATTAATTTAGAAATAATTTACCTGTTAAATAAATTTCAAATGTTTCTTTTTCTGTATAAAGATCTTCGCCGGTTACTGTTTTATAAAGATCCTCTTTGTGATAACATTATTAGTCCGCCATGGATATTTTTTCGATAATCTTACCAGTGCGCATACACATGCGCAAGTTAAAAGTTCAGCGAAAGTACGAAGAGGCTACGATAAGGGGGGGGGGGATAAGACAAAATTAAGAAAAATAAAATGAAATAGAATCAAATGAAATAAAATAAAACAAGGAAAAATGAAAATGAATAAAGTAAACAAGTAAATAAATAAACCCATATATATATATATATATATATATATATATATATATATATATATATATATATATATATATATATATATTTTAAACAGAGATTAAGCAACGTTGTTATTTAAATACGTATATTATTATATTATTATTATTATATAATGTCGCTGTTTTAAGTTCATAAACACAAAATCTAGATATAGTTGCATTTTGCAGAATATTAAAATATATATACAGTCCAATCTGTCTTAAAGACCACCTCCGTATAAGGGACACCTGCTTATAAAGGCCAGTAGAATTATGTCCAAATTGTTCTTTATTCATATTATTTGAACCTGTATATAAAGGCCACCTGCCCATAAAAGCCAACATTTTGCAATTATTTAATTTTGATGAGGTAGACATAAGGATCTATCAACCTTAAACACAATATATTTACCGAGGCCGTAGGCTAAGGTGTATTAATTATCTTGCGCGGTGGGCATTGCCCATTGGTACGTCACATAACGTCGCGTGGGTTATTGCGCGGTGAACTTATCAATTTATCGGCGCCAAACGCCTTCTAAGCCAATCAGAAAAGGGCAAAATTATTGGTCATTTAATACATTTAATAATTATAGACATTAGACTTTTTTCATTAGATATTCAATGGTCACAATCTGCTTATCAGGCGTGTTCTTCTATTATGTGTTATTGTATCCTGTGCTCTTGTATCTCGTGTTCTTGTATCTCATGTTCTTAATTCTCGTGTTCTTGTATCTCATGTTCTTATAGCCTGCGTGTTCTTTTATCTCGTGTTCTTGTGTTATTGTGTCTCGCGTTCTTGTATCAGATGTTGGTCTATCTCGTGTTCTTATATCCTGTGTTCTAGTATCTCGTGTTCTTGTGGCATATGTTCTTGTAGCTCGTGTTCTTGTATCTCGTGTTCTTGTATCCTGTGTTCATGTAACTAATTGTTTTTGTATCTCGTGTTCTTGTATCCTATGTTCTTTTATCTCGTGTTCATGTATTATGTGTTCTTGTATCTCTCGAGGCCGCGGTGACCCAATGGATAAGACGTTAGTCGGCAGGGCAAATCCAGGGTTTCTAAACCGCTGTGAGTTCGAGTCCCGCTCAGACCACATGTGGGAAAATGAATTTCCCTTGTCGTTGGCCTTTACTGATTCACCTGATATCAGTATAATGGACTGGGGGAGTGTTCGCTTGTCTGCGGCGTACTGACTCTGTGAGCTAGCACGTTAGAGTCGCCCTGAGTGCGCGCTAGTACAAGGCAGACCATACAACAAACTCGCACTTCACATACTATGCAGTGGCGTACCGCCCTATACGCAAAAACGCAAGTGCGTACACAGAAATTGGTCACAAAAATTCATGATTTAAAATAAAAAAAGTATACGAGAGAGAGAGAGAGAAAGTGTGTGTGTGTGTGTGTGTGTGTGTGTGTGTGTGTGTGTGTGTTCCGCATAGTCTGATCGCAAATCCCTGTCCATCATACCCGGATATAGCACTTTTGGGGGAAGCTGACTTGAAAAACGAACATGTGGAGTTGACATTGATATCGGCTAAATGGGAAAATATTGATAATTATATATTTCCTTCAAGGTAAGTACCAATGAATAATCTTTTCTGTCATAGATTTCATTTCACGGGTAGCAAATTTCCCATCCTGTCATTATGGACCCAAAATTTCTTTTTATTGTTTAATCTGTACAATTCAAATTAAGAATGGAAGTAACAGAGATCAAACAGCAAGAAACAGGCACACAATAAATAAAACACTAATACAAAATTAAAAAATACTAATTTAGAAACCAATAAATTATGCATCATCATTTGTAATCGGAGCTCAAATCTGAAAATCTTTCAAATTATCAAAACAAAAACTTTTATCATTTTAAATCTATGATACAAACGCAAAGAACGTGTGGTTAAACCTGGTACCCAACCTTCCACTCCCAAGAATCAGTAGGATCCGCATATTTAAAATCTGTAATTAAGCTCCAATTTGTATCAAAAATTTAACAGGAGAAGGTATTGTATATCTGTCTCAAAATGCAGGAAAAGCCGTTTTGAAGCATATAGATTTCAAAATTTTCAGGGGGAGCATGCCCCGGACCCTCCTAGTGTGGTCGCGCCTTTGGCGATCCAAGTTAAATAGTTCTCGTCGCGAATAGCTGAAACATTGCTGATGCGACGTTAAGCAACATTCAACCAACCAATTATCTTGTATCTCGTCTTCTTGTATCTCGTGGTTTTGTATCTCGTGTTCTTGTACCATGTGTTCTTGTATCTCGTGTTCTTGCTTTTCGTCTTCTTGTATCTCGTGGTCTTGTTTCTCATGTTTTTATATCTCGTGTTCCTGTATCTCGTGTTCTTGTATCTCGTGTTCTTGTTTCTCGTGTTCTTGTATCTCGTGTTCTTGTTTCTCGTGTTCTTGTATCTCGCGTTTCTGTATCTCGTGTTCTTATATCTCGTGTTTTTGTATCTCGTGTTTTTGTTTCTCGTGTTCTTGTTTCTCGTGTTATTTTATCTCGTGGTCTTGTATCTCGTGTTCTTGTATCTCACGTTCTTATATCCTGCGTGTTCTTGTATCTCGTGTTCTTCCTTTTCATCTACTTGTATCTCGTGGCATTGTTTCTCATGTTTTTACATCTCGTGTTCTTGTTTCTCGTGTTCTTATATCCTGTGTGTTCTTGTATCTGGTGTTCTTGTGTTACTGTGTTTCGCGTTCGTGTGTTCTTGTATCTCGTGATCTTGTATCTCGCATTCTTGTGTTCTTGTATCGCATGTTCTTGTATATTGTGTTCCGGTATTTTGTGTTCGTGTATCATGCGTGTTTTTGTATCTCATGTCCTTGATCATTTCAATGCCTGGATATACCACTGCAATAGCTAAGATTGGTAGAGTACTCGATCCGTAAGTGTGAGATTTTGGGTTCGATCTACGGTCATGTCTGACCCAAGACATAAAATGGGTAACGACTGTTCTTTCGCCAAACATTCGATATTACGAAATGAAAGTCACTGTCCTTTTGGATAGAAACTTAAAATAAACGAGGCCCCGTGTCACGGTAGGCACGGCACGGTAAAAAATTCTGTATTATTATATTTAATCAGCGCAACGCACAGGAAGAATTTCTGCACTTAAGCTGGAGACGTCTCGATATAAGTGAAATATTCTTGAGTGGAACGTTAAAAACCATTACTCAACTCAACCTATTGCCTGGATTCGGGTTCCACTCGGGGACGAAGTTTAGTTTGATTTAATGGGCGAGGTTTTATGCCCCAGTCAAAAATATTTCAGATATATGGACACGTAGCCAGCTATAGGTGAACTGACAGAAATTTGTACCTTTGCATTGCACTCAGGGAAATGTGCAGGGAGGGTTCTTTAAATTGACATGAGTGCCTTGACACGATACTTCGGTTTTAAGGGTCTCTTCCGATGAACCTCGTTACGTTCATTTTTAAATGCCGAAAGAACAGTTACTATATATAATCATATTATCAAGTCTTGGTCAGACCCGGTCGGGGTTCGAACCCACGCTCTACCACATACGAAGCGAGTACTTTACCAACTGAGCTAATGCAGTGTTTAAATTTGCCGAAAGTTTGCCGGTTCTGTCAAATTTATAAATTCAATATTCTAAATAATTTTTTTTAATATGATAGTTTATGTGATTGCAAGATAAATTGAGGCCAGGTAGGTACGGTAGGGTAAGCAACTCCTGTATAATCAATATTGAGTGAAAGGAACATGGAACTATGGGGCGTCAAATATATCTAGGCCAATCCTGGAAACAGGCATCAAACTTTTTAGTCCAAGAATCATGACTAAAACCGGGTGAACGAGGCCAAAAGTTTGAAGGTTGATTCTTGTAGGAAAATGTCCCTAGTTACTGAAACCAATTTCTTACGCGTCAAATCGTTTCCGATTTTTCAATCAGAAACAGTTTTTTGAAAAAAAGTCTCTGCAAATGTTAAATTTTTGGAAAAACTAAAATTTTCAGATTTTGAAGCATTCTGTGACAAAAACAACACAAAAGTGCTCATTTTATCTTTCATTGTGGACACATGATAGATTAAATGCAAAACAATCCTGACAGTTTTTCCGATTTTGTGTCAAAATTTTAAAATAAGCAATAAAATCAGTGCTGAAAAATGCGTTTTTATCATATCTACCGTCTTTCGAATCTTGTAAATTTGTTGCTAATGCATTACATCTGACAAAACTATATATTTTTATAAAGCCTTGTTAGTCCTGTAGATAAAAAATGTCACACAAATTTGGAAATATGAAACCCTTAATACCGTAGCAAATAAATATGCTTCCCTACCCCCAAAATACGAAAATTCAAAAATTCATTATTTGCCCATACTTGCCAATAAGTGTCTAAACAAAACATAATTGTTTGTTACATCTTTCGTCTGTTCCCAACATATTTATAAAACATAATATGTAGAGTGATTGGTGATCTAATATGAAAATTTGCACTTTGCATAAAACAATAGTGTGGGAACCGCGTTTTCATGAAATCTCTTGTGCTCTACTTCTTGTAATTTTGTTATATAGGCATTAAATTTCGAGATTTATATGTCGCTGTATGCCATGGCATATTCGAGTCTGACAACATATAAAACTATTGAAATACCGAAGTTTATAGATGAAACGGATAAATTTATTTCCCCTACCCCAAAATTGAAAAGCATGTGAAAATCCATTTTTTGCAATATATGCCGATTTGTGTTACTAATGAAGATTTCAAGCAAAAGTACCAGCAACAATGATAAAACATGCTTCAAAAATTTAAAATATTTGTAAAATGCTTTAGCTTAAGGACAAATAGGTCTAACTCATGATCAAATTGCTTATTTTATTCATTTATATGTAAATTGCTATAAGAAAAAGGAGCTTCGCCTCTTGTAATTTTGTTATTTAGGCACGAATCTCGACTGTTATATATTGGCGTTATTCCCCGACATATAAGTTTCTAATTACACCAAAAACTGTCGGAAATAGCAAAGCTTGTAGATGAGGCAAACGAATGTATTTCCCTACCCCAAAGTTGAAAACAATTGTGAAAACCCAGTTTTTGCCAATGTGTGACAATTAGTATTTCTAATGGAAGTTTCAGGCAAATCTACCTGTAACAATGGTAAAGAAGCATCATGGATATAAAATATTTGACAAAATGCATTATTTTAATTATTTTAATGACAGATTGGTCTAATTTTTCATAGCAAAATGCTTACTTTATTTTTTTCAATTCAATGTGCTATGGCAAATAGAAGCTTCGCTGTTTGTATTTTTGTTACATAGACATTGAATTTCGAATACAGATATTGAGTCAATGCTCTTACACTAAAATCGCTAAAACATGAAAATATCTAACCATTAAAACAACAACTGAAACCTCAGGCAAACGACTAAAAGTCAACTGATAGAAATCCAAAATATTTGCAAATTAGACAATGTGCAAAAATACTTGTGTAATTGTTTACACACTCTAAACATGTAACACAATCAATTTTGGACATTTGTAAGGCAATGTTAGTCAGTCTTGAGACAGATCCTCAAAATCATCTTCAAAATAACAAACCATTTCCTTGGACATGCATATAAACTTACATCCTTCCTCTTAACTTATTTAAGGTACATTGAGGCGATATAGTTCTGTTTGTCGAATAGTACATGTTTGACAGAGAGTGGTTACTCTGATTATCTCTATTTTAGTTTCTGTTTAAAAAAGTAACTGAAATATGATTCAACAATTTCTAGCAATAAATTGCTTAGATCTGGTTTAGTTTTGTTCAGTTTCCTTCCAAACTCTGAATTGAAATAAGTTTTTTTTTTCTTGTTACTACTCAAGTAGTGGCAGGAAGCGACTACCCCTCCCGAGCACTTGACCCTTTTTCCCTACCAGATGTTTACGTGTTTAACTTTGTCATTTCTTTAACTTTGCTTTTGTTATTGTGATAATATCATAATGTTTTGTGTTTATATTTGACGATTTACATAACGCATTTTATCGGCACTCTATTGCTTTCAATTCAACATGTTTTATAAAATATATCTCTTTCCATTGTCAGTTGAACACTTTACTCATTGTTTCATCGACCTTTGCCACTCTGGTAATGTTAGCAATTTCACTTTTTCTAACCGACCTTTGCTGTCCATATCTAGCTTATTTTAGCTTAAACATAAGTATCTACAGGTTCTATATTCTTTAGTAAAACATCTAAATCTTAAAGCATTTCTAATATCCGTGATTCTCCTTTTTGCTTTTTCTGTTTTTCTATGACCACGATTATATTCGTAGTGGCGTTTTACCTATTATTCGTGATTATATGGTAAAAGAAGTTTACTAAACTTTATTTATTATTACTAAAACCCCGTTTTCAAAAATTGTGGCCACATTTTACAAAACTTTGCATTTTCACTAGTGGCATCATTTTATTAGGAAGTGACCTAATGTGCAGTGTTCAAATAGAACGTGGCACAAGGAACCTGGTCACAGGCTTAAGGCTGAAAGGTGTCCAATACCACTTTTTGTCATTATAATATGGCCAGGCCATTTGTGATGTAATTGCTATCAACCATTCCTTTAAAGGATATAAAGGTGGTTGTTGGACACAGAAATTTTGTCAGTTAGAAGTGAAATTGAAAACTTTACGGAGTTTGCAGACTTTTTAAAATAAGATTATTAGTGGAGACTGAAATTATACATTAGGTCACTTCTTAATGAAATGATTCCACAGAATAAATTGCAAAGTTTTATAAAACAAGGCTACAATCTTTGATAAACGGTTTTAGTAATAATGAATATGGTTTAGAAAGCTAATGGATCTGATTAAACTTTATCTAATGGAGATACATGTATCTGATAAAACCCAATAGTTTTATATCAAACCATAACCAGAAATGCCTTACATTCAGTCTTACCATTGACTAGAAATGAACTTATTTGCATTTATTATTTCATAATATCAGGTTGTTCGTAAAATTGTGCGTCTTTCTATTTTTTCAAACGTGGCGGTTGTAATTGCTATAAACATGAGGTGTTTATGCTTCAAGAGCACCCGGTCTAATTTGCTAGTTTCAAGTTTTTTTCTTTTGGGGAATTATGATTTGGAAAAGGATTGATATGTTTGTTTTTGATTTTCAATTTTAAATATGAATGTTTCCTAAATACATTTTGCTATTACTTTGAATCATAAAAAAATAATTGTTTCATAGACATCTGGTTAAAACTTTCATTAAAAGCATAAATATGCATACATGTGCTAAAAAGGGTTTTTCATAATTTTAGGGTAGGGGAAATAAATCTATTCGTCTCATCTACAAGCTTTGCTATTTCTGACAGTTTTTGGTGTAATTAGAAACTTATATGTCGGGGAATAACGCCAATATATAACAGTCGAGATTCAATGCCTAAATAACAAAATTACAAGAGGCGAGGCTCCTTTTTTCTTATAGCAATTTACATATAAATGAATACAATAAGCAATTTTATCATGATAGTTAGACCTATTTGTCCTTAAGTTAAAGCATTTTACAAATATTTTAAATCCTTGAAGCATGTTTTATCATTGTTGCTGGTACTTTTGCTTGAAATCTTCATTAGTAACACAAATCGGCATATATTGCAAAAAATGGATTTTCATATGCTTTTCAATTTTGCGGTAGGGGAAAATTTATCCGTTTCATCTATAAACTTCAGTATTTCCAATAGTTTTATATGTTGTCAGACTCGAATATGCCATGGCATTACAGCGACATATAAATCTCGAAATTTAATGCCTATATAACAAAATTACAAGAAGTAGAGCACAAGAGATTTCATGAAAACGCGGTTCCCACACTATTGTTTTATGCAAAGTGCAAATTTTCACATTAGATCACCAATCACTTTACATATTATTGTTTTATAAATATGTTGGGAACACACGAAAGATGTAACAAACAATTATGTTTTGTTTTAGACACTTATTGGCAAGTATGGGCCAAAATAATGAATTTTTGACATTTTCATATTTTGGGGGTAGGGGAAGCATATTTATTTGCTACGGTATTAAGGTTTCATATTTCCAAATTTGTGTGACATTTTTATCTACAGGACTACCAAGGCTTTATAAAAATATATAGTTTGTCAGATTTAATGCATTAGCAACAAATTTACAAGATTCGAAAGACGGTAGATATGATAAAAACGCATTTTTCAGCACTGATTTTATTGCTTATTTTAAAATTTTGACACAAAATCGGAAAACTGTCAGGATGTTTTGCATTTTAATCTATAATGTGTCCACAATGAAAGATAGAATGAGCACTTTTGTGTTGTTTTTGTCACAGAATGCTTCAAAATCTGAAATTTTTAGTTTTTCCAAAAATTTAACATTTGCAGAGACTTTTTTTCAAAAACTGTTTCTGATTGAAAAATCGGAAACGATTTGACGCGTAAGAAATTGGTTTTCAGTAACTAGGGACATTTTCCTACAAGAATCAACCTTCAAACCTTTTGGCCTCGTTCACCCGGTTTTTAGTCATGATCTCTTGGACCATTTCAACAATACTGTGATGACGGCCATAAAACCTTTATAGAGTCCTAATAAGCATACACTTGCAACATTCATGTTTGTAACATTCAAACTTCATCCGCCCAGTCGCATTGTGCCGCGGTTTCATTTGGCCCTATACAGTTAAAAAAAATATAAAGTTCACGTCCAAACTTCACCCGCACAATCGGGTTGTGCATTTCATTTGGCCCTATACAGTTTAAAAAAAATATAAAGTCAACTTTCAAACTTCATCTGCTCAATCGGGTTGTACATTTCATTTGGCCTTGAACTGTATCCACCGAATCGGGTTGTACATTTTAATAGCCTTGAACGTCATCTATAGAATCGGTATGTACATTTCATCTGGCCTGGAACTCCATCCACCGAATCGGGTTGTACATTTCATCTGACCTGGAACTCCATCCACCGAATCGGGTTGTACATTTCAATAGCCTAGAACTCCATAAGTCATTTCATCTGGCCTGGAACTCCATCCACCGAATCGGGTTGTACATTTCATCTGACCTGGAACTTTATCCACTGAATCGGGTTGTACAATTCATATGAAATTTTGAAATTGCAAGTTGAAATTGAATTATATTTAAAAAGTTATCAATGAAAATGCCTATAGTAGGCCATCCAAACGGGAAAAAGTGGCTTAAAAATGAGTTTGATGGCATTTTAGTAGAATAGTCTAAGTATGCTTAAAGTCATCCTTGATGTGTGTGGAACATGACGCGGTCAGATGCCAAGCTTGAAATTGGTCAAAGGTCAAATGAGTGCAAAATCAGATGCCAAGCTTGAAATTGGTCAAATGTCAAATGAGTGGAAAATCGGTTGGATTTGTTAGCTAAGCGCATGTATTATTGGCATATCCATTATATACAAGCATAAAATCAGATCTTAAATGTCATAAAACATGACAGATGGTAAACAAAATAGAAAGTGCTAAAATAAAAGCCATGAAATTAGGCTAAAGTCAAATAAGTGCAAATTTGAGCTATATTTTTGCTATTTTGGCATTGATGATGAACACATGAGGTGATACCTTGAATGCATCTTTTGGTGCTAATGCTTTTCAGTTCCGTCATCAGGTGGATCCTCCTTCCTTGGCTGTTTCGGCGCTGTCCACGACAACCTCCAGAGGTGCGCCGGCTGAGGTGATAAGTCTCAACCCGAAACTGAAGTGACTTTCTCAATTAGATGGTACTGATGTTATCTTCTCAATTTATAAATAGACATCTGATTCTGACACAACTTCTGACTACTGCTTCTTCTACTGCTCATTTCTCTTCCTCTATATCCACTGAGATGCCATCTCTGCCTGTGTACTGACAGCTTCCACCAGTTTCTTCCGTTCTCTTCCTGTCACACCTATAATCCTCAATGCCTTCTACAGTGACTGTCCTACAAACCCTCTACATCCAACTTCTACTGGTAAGCACCATACTCTCTATCCCTGTTGTTGAAAGTCTTCTACAAGCTGATGGTACTTGCTTTTCTTTCTCTCATATGCTTCTTCTATCCTATCTTCGCTAAGGTGCAGTCAATTCTACCAAGACAACCAGCTTTGTAGATCTAGATAATCGACTTTTCGTTTCTCCGCTCACGACGGATGTTATGGATATCTCATGATTTTCTTTGATGAAACGAAAACCCCGACACGTGCATGTGAGTGAAATTATTTTTGAGCAACAACATGATAAAAACTTAAGACTAAAATAACCTTTTTGAGAAAGAAATAAACATTTGTTGACAAGAGATGAAAATACGAAAATGCAATTTCTCTTACGACAGCCATACATCCTTGTGCATAGCCTTAACCACAATGACAAGATACTCCAGTCATTCTATGAAAAAATAGGGTCAAATACAACAGAAAATATTTTTATTTGATTGTTTTCAGGAAAGGTCTTATTATTCACCATAAATATTCTAACAATTTGAATTCAGAGAAAAATTTGCTGTTTCACCAAATGAATTTGTCAAGAGCATATTCTATAGAAAGGAAGATAACTCTATACGGTAAGCATAAATTTTAAACAAATATGCTAAAACTTCCAGTTTTTTTGCAACTATATGAAGAACAGCACAGTCCAGAAATCAAATAGAAATTTATACATAGACTTATGATTAATTTAACCCCCTGAGCCGATATCTCTGCTGGTGGCTGGTGCCCCGAGGATATCAAAAACTCAGTAGGCAATAATTTCGTATTATTGTCAGAAATATACTATAATTGTCTAAATTTCCTGCAAGTTAAAAATTGAAATTTCTCCAAAACTAAGGTATACTCCCTCATGCAAAGTATTTCCTTAGCTTAATTTGGTAAAATATATTTTGGTCCCTTGGGTAGCATTTCAACATCGTCAAAATAATTTTGGTTTCATAATTTTGGTCCAAGCACTAATGATGAGGAATTGTATTCCGAAACGGCCGTCTAGTGCTGTAAATATAAAACTGGTACAATGTGTAATTAAGACACTTTTGAATGTAATGTATTTATGAAACGTAAGAAAAATAATTTATTTTGTCGAATGACTTTATGCAAAACCGTAACAAGGGAATGATGAAAAAATGACACTTCCGATATATTTTGATATGCACCGAAATGATAAAATAAGCGTACCTCAGGATAAAAAACATAAGTTTTCTATACTTCACAGCAATAACTCTGAGTATTCTGTCAATAATTTTTCGTTACATAAAAAATAAATCGTGACAGACTTAAACTAAATTGTAACCAATTTAAAATGGACTGATCATTTAACTTAAAATGAGCTAAAATGTTAAATAATGGGGTTCGCCGTTGTACCATGTGGTCAATACCTCTTAACGTTTGTTCGAAACATTTTGGAAAACGTCAACGTCAAAATTTCCCGGAATAACGTCGTTTTTAAGGGAAAACGTCATATTGTGCGATTCCTTGTCCATTGGAAACAAGCGTTTCGCAGAAACGTTAGAAGGTATCACGTGGTACAGTGGCGAACCCCATTGACGGATCGCCGGCCACGACCACTATGATCCAACAAAAGGTCGACATGCTTGAATTACACACAAACAGAATGAGAACTCGGCATGAATTGTGCGGTTTAGAACGTCATTAGTTGCCGTGACGCTGCTTTGGTACCGTAATGACGGCCAGTATCGGAATATTGTGAACGTGACCGGTGATACGTCAATTATGATTGATTAATTCTAGACTGAAATACCACTTGGGTCTCATTAAACAATTCGGCATTTCCCATAGGGTCCCATGTTAAATCGGCCAGGTTTGAGACGTCACCGTGAGTTTCTGTACGTAATAAATATATTAAATATCACACCACTTGAAGCGGAATTAAAACACTTCAATAATCAGTTGTAAAAATGGTACCATTACCGTTGATTTTTTTCGCTAAGTAGAATTAAACGCGAACCACATAGTAAGCGCGTTTTTTGTTGCTTGTGATTATTGGAACCTAATAACAGTCTATAGTTTTAAGTTGACATTCGATGGGTAGTCACTAAATTGGCTGTTGGATGTTAACTGCTTGGATATTTTAATAACACATGAAGCTGGTGTGTATTCACCAACCGATCTGTAAAATAGGAACAAAACTACTGAAAGTTTTACGATCTTTATTGTTTGGAAGCATCCCAAGAACTGATCAAAATCAGCGAACATATAAATATTACAATAATAAAAACATAACAAATATCACAATGTATACCGAACGACAAGTTTTTTTAAAATGTTAACTTCCCAAGTGATGACTTCGTAGGGAATAATGATTGAATATTTACTCGCACGTTTGACAAGGAAAGTATACCGAAATCTACATTTCACTAAATACAAAACTAGGCGATGGTTGCAGTGTATCTAGCTGTTCATGCCAGAAAAGGCGCAACGCATGTTCCTACTTTCAGTATTACAATGCATAGCTAGAAACCGAGGGCTAATTACATTAGATCAAATGCTATGAAATAATCAAAGGGCCTGTATCTCAATAAATGCAAGGATATGCACCTAAATATGCATATAGATCAATAAAGGACATTAAAATGCATTGCTTTTAGATGCTAGGAGGTTTTACAACTTCCTTGTCAAATGCGCTATTTGAAATTGTAATTGGAAACTAAAATGTTAGAATAATTGATATATCAAAACCAAAATTAAAATAAAATTGTATAGGAACTAGAATTATTATGTAAGCTTTAATGTCACAGAGTTTGACACAAAGTTGACTGTCTGAAAACTAGTCTAATGTAAATTTATCGAAATTTACCAAAATATTAATTTATAGAAAATAAAATGGTGAAATATTGAAAAAGACATTGTTTGTGTATTTTTTATCCAGTTATATTTCGTAATATTTTAATTTTTTCAATGTCTTTTTTCAATATTTTACCGTTTTACTTTCTATAAATTTATAAAAAATAAAATGGTAAAATGTTAAAAAAGACATTGAAAAAAATAAAAATATTACGAAATAAAATTGGATAAAAAATACACAAAAATTTGCACTGCGACACTAACCCGGATCCTATCGACCTACTCGCTACAGATAATGCACATATACCTTTAGCATTACCTAAATTTTGTTATAGCACTTTTGTTTGGCATACATGTATCTTCTAATTTCGAATGACATACTGTTTATACAAATGAGATTTATGCATCACATTTTATTAGCTCTACCCCTAAATATTAGCAATCCAATGTTTTAGAGGTACTATTTGACAACAGGGCCACTTGACCTTTAGAGACCTGAAAGTGTTTAATGAGACCTTGATTTACACAATAAGTATTTCCCTTGTCTATAGAAAACGCAATGAGAAATTCAAATGCCCCAAAAACTGCTTTCCCCTTATTAGAATTTTTCAGAATTTTTACGATATGCATTTAATGTATATAAGAGCATATCATCAGTAACAAAATACATTCTGTTGCAATTAGTTGGGAGTCAAACTATAGAATGACTGGACTAATAAGGTTTTTTGTATTGCTTGGCATTTTCTGAAATTAGTTTTTATTGATTCGTGTTCTTCGTTTCATTGGTTGTTGCCAAGCTCATGTATTTTAGCTACATATCCATATATGTTCTTAAGTTTACTTTTTAAATGTGGTTCTGAACTTACTGTTATGTATTTTTTCAGAATAATTTGCTCATTTATTTCAATCAATACGTAATCCAAAAAGCGAAGACTGGCAAATTTAGTTATACACTTGTGCATGTGCACCTGACAATGACTAATGAAACACACACACACACACACACACACACACACACACACACACACACACACACACACACACGCTATTTGTTTGAACACTGCTTATCAATCTCTAAGGTATGACTTACACCTGTCTTTGGAGAGCGGGAGGTCGTGGATTCGAACCCCTGCGAGGTCAAATATAAGAGTTAAAATTGAGTTACTTCTACCAAGCCTGGCGCTCGCTACAAAAAGGGTAAAATATAAACTGGTTCACCCGGTGTCAGGATAATGTGACTTGGGAGTGGCATACGGCGTACTGACTGATCGAGAACCCGTAGGTCGCCCTAGTGCGCTCCAGTACAATGCAGACCATAAACACACCCGTACATCTCACGCATACATGGACATGTTCTAGAGACTAATAAACTTGCTATCGTCTCAAATATCTGAAAAATTGCTATATCGACGATAAAACAACAGTGTTTTATGGTCGTCATCACAATCGTGTTGACTAGTATGATGTCTATGTATCAGGAATTAACCTTGATTTATTTTCATATTAGTTTCATTCCCAATTATTATAATACAAAACGGGTGTAGCTAGCTAAACAGGAGGCATTTGTTACGTTCCGGATATCCCGCAAACCCTTCCCTAGACATGAATTTAGTATGTGTGTTCTTGATTGACAATTTTGTTTCTAAACAAAAAAGTCAAAATATAGATAAATACTGATTATGCTTGTTCACATTTTCTTTATTTCATTCATTGTGCTCCATACCTGGATAAAAAGTCGTCTACGTTGATTGATTTGCTAATTTATCGAACACCCATAGCTATAAGCTACAGGAAATCCATATGCCTCAAAGAAGTCCAGTCCATACTGCGTCAAACCAAAATTAACACTGCTGGATATATGTTCAATATGGCTGATAAAATTTGGAAATTGAAAAGTAATACTTGTCCAGTCTACGTTATATTTATCAGAAGCAGAGATTGTAGCGCTTGTTATTGGGTGACCATTGTATCTTAAGCCACTTACGTCTGACGTTTTCATTATCACAGAAGCATAATTACTGAATTGTTTAACTGTAGGAGTATCAAGAACATATCGATTTAAGAATTGATTTGTAGATGGAACTATGGCCATGAAAGTATTAAAATATCTATTCAAATCTGCAGAAAACTGAACAACAAGACACGGATGGTTACAATAAACAAATGTCAACTGCTGGGAAGAAAGTGTTACTTCAACAGTTTTATTTGTTGTGTACGTGTTTTGAACTGTATTGTTATGTACTTCAATAGTCGTCATGTCAACTGAAGGTACTATTCTGATAATCATTGTCTTTGCTGGATTTATCCTCGGTATAATGAAATTAAGTCCCCATTTGTTTGTCGGTGGTAACATTGATACCACAGTATCACAATAACCATTAAACCACGCACATCTATTTCCAGAAATAACTCCTACTGGTTTGTTGCTGTGTATTTTCGTACCAGTTAGATCAGCTCTAGATGCAATACGTATGGTGTTTAATCTATTCAATGTCAATGATATTGTATCACCATTGACGTAAGTATGACCATTGAATGATACAGAGCCCGATTGGGTAGTATTTATTGTTACAGTTATAATACTGCTGTCTTCTACTGCAACAACACCTATTTGTGAGTCAAAGTGGGTGATATGATATTGCAATATAATCTGTCCCAAGCATATCAACTGGCAATGCTGTAAAAGCTGATGTACAGCATGAATGATAATTAGAATAACCGTGTACTGATATCGGTTCTGTTGATTTTATGTACAATCCTTTGTTTTGTATAACACTACTGTTTACATGTACTATATCTCTACTAACGTTTACATGAACAGCATGGTTGGATAGTGTAACATTTCTGGAGACTCCACTCACTGTTGACGTCAACATTACTGATGACTGTCCACTATAACTCGTAAATATCAACTCAATATTTTCGTCTTTATGGTTATAATTTGGAATAAACATCAGTATGAACTCTGTGCCTCTGCTATCTAGAAATAAATAAAAAATAAACAACAAATTAACGCATCTACGTGACATTTAATTTTGAACATTAAGATTGAATGACACGGACTGATTTTTTACATGAAAAATTATTAAATAATGATTTTCTGAATATTTTATGATTGACTTAAAACAAATACTATTTAATTAATGTATAATAGTCGTAACCCTTAAACAATGTACGCTAATAATATTGACCAAGCACTACTGTTGAAAAATTGTATTCGAAAACAACTGTCTAGTGCTGTAAAATTAACACTGGCATGATATGTTATTACAACAACAGGTCAAAATCGAAATTTTGAAATAAAACTTTATTTCGCAAACAAAGAAGAAAGAAAAAACCACCAACACAAATATTTATGTGCAAAAACCATTAATTATCTCTTACATGCACTAATTTCCAAATAAAAAACATGTAGTCCGTCTTCACAATATTGCTGAAAAGTATGACGCCTCTGTATCCACAGTGTGTTAGTCTGACTTACAATTTACTAATAATTCTTAATTAGAAAATTATAAAAAAAACTTACATCACTACAAATATTTAAAACATTAATTTGTTGCCTATAAACTTTATGCTAACTAATACATAAACCCCATACAGTACCCCATACAGACTATTACACATACAACGTAATTCAATGTGTATATGACATCATGCAAACAACCAAATGTAGCACCAACATACAGACAAAGATCAAGGTTGATTTAGAAGTAAGTCAAGTGGTGTTACATGAAAATGTTACCCAATGAAATGTTCGTGATTACAGATATCCAATCAATTGTAACTAAAATCAGCAAGACGAAAAAAATCCTCACATTTTTCTTATATTGAAAAAAACCATAATAATAAATGCATCAAATTTAGATTTATTAACATATTCTAGACTACTCCTTTGCTTTGGAAATACATTTAAATGTGGGTTGTTATTACTTGTGAAATAAACAACAAAAGATCCAATGAGCTTAAACGGTCACCTGGCGAAATGAAGCACGATGGTATCAATGTTCCCAAGAATATACAAAAACGTAAAATGTGTCACTATTATACCAAAGAACATCCAGTTGCCCTTCGTATCCATGGAGAACGTGATTAAATAGATCCAATATATCGGAAAACTGATATTCGAATAAAAAATTAGTAATTAGCAATTTTGTGTCTACGGGAACTTTCTGTTAGCGAACGATATGTTTTTCATATCTCTGAATTTTGTTGTAACACGTTAACCACGTTGTTAAAACAGGAGGTACTTCCCTTTCCGGAGCAACCGGCCTTATTCACTGGTGGAAGTTCACGTGTCTATCCTCACTTGCCAGTTCCAACTTTTTTACTATGTTTCTGGATTGTGATTCGGACATGAATCAGAATGTTTGTTTTTTATTATGTCAAATTTTGTCTCGACAGAATTTGGTCTTGTACAGATATATATCCTACCTCTCACTAGTTTCTGCGAATTTCATTCGACGATGCTGGTCACGTGGTGACCTAATATAATCCATATCGGGTCGGGCCTTTTCATATCTAGTCAGTATGAGAGTTATTTCCCCTGACGAACGTCAATGGCGTCCGCCTCGCAGTAAACACGTCATATTTATCACCAATATTTACGGCAAATACGGATACTAGTAAAGATGTTGTGATATTGAAACAAAATATTTGATTTCCAAGGATAAAAGTGCAATTGATTTCTTTGACAGAAGTTGCTAGTAAGTCAAAATTCATTATTATTTTCAATATTTTGTCAGACAGAATGCCAAACGACTATTTGATACTCAGTCACCAGTCACACGTCGCTATGTGGAACATTCAAATTGGTTTTGTAAATGATTTATTGATGTGATCGGTATGATATAATCGTTTCACAGCGTTTTAGTGACATAATATGATATATAAATGTCTAAGAGACAGCTAGATAAGTTACTAAAACATACAGCAGTGTCTCATCCTGAACTACTCTCCGGTCTCTGTATCCGTGTATTTGTTAACAGGTATCCACCTTGGTTCTTCAGGGTGATCGGTAGGATATAATCGTTACACAGTCTGTTGGTGACCTAATATGGTTTATACAGGGTCAGTAAATTCCATATCTGGTCTCGGGCTTCGCCCTCGCCCGATATGGAATTTATTGACCCTGTATAAACCATATTAGGTCACCAACAGACTGTGTAACTAATAATATGAGACAATTCAGACATAACATACAAACAATTATTTACTGACGAGGCGATGTAAGATTTCTCAAACTAAAACAAGTACATGTGTATTCACCCAATTCTTAGGCCGTGGGATATATATATATATATTTACCGAATCGAACGTTAATAATGGCGTTAATATATGAATAACTGTTTTATCATCAGATTCTTATATTTAAAAAGTACACAGTGTTTAACTTTAAATAGCTAGTAATTTGTTTTTATTTTGACAACCAACAACGAAATATAAAATTTCATTCAAATACAACAGGATATGTTAGATACAGTGAAACTGTCATTTTTATAACTTTAATATTAGGAAATCGTAACTGTATTTGTGAAATACCATTACGTAATCAAGTTTTTATTCCTGTGCTATTTGTTTTGAATGTTAAGTCACATAACGTCGAGCATTTTTACACGGTGACCATTAATTGCATGCAGTTTTTTGTGCGGTGGAGATTCATCATCGATTTATCAGCCTTGCCAAACGCGTTCTTAGTCAATCAGAACACGGAAAAATTATTGGTATAATAAATGCAAATGATTTACTCTGATTCAAGAGCAGCTCTTATAATACGGGACAGAATATAAATTATAAAAATTAACCCTGAAAAAAATCAGGTATATTCATGAGTACTGGTTACCTATTCATTGCGCCACCTAAATCATAAACTCTCGAACACAGCACAGATTATCTGTTGTTTCGATACTCTCCGGGGATGTAATATTTATGTTCATAAAGTGACAATTATTATGGGCATTACAGTGTTCGTTATCGTTTTGGTGTATAAACGCGACTTTTTTGTCGACGAATAAAAAGAGAAGAATTTTTTTCTATTACTTTCGTTTTAATGTTTAATCTAAGAGAAACATACTAATCCATCCCTGAATCACAATCCAGACGCAAAGTAAAAACTTTGAAACTGACAAATTAGTTTAAACAAAGAATGGTAATCACCTATGGTTTACCTAGTCACTCCCGCCACGTATGTAATCAAAATGAGTGAAATGAATAGGGAACTATGGGACGTCAAGGATCATACTGTACAAAGAGACTTTGACAGAACTTGTTTTCACTAAAGATTATATCTATTAACAATACTGTTTAATTGTTTAATCTTATTTTGCCAGATTGTAACGTTTTTTAATTTGAGTTTGAAATTATGATTTGACTATGGTCTGACGTGTTTGTTTTTCATTTGTTACAGACATATACAGTTTTGTTTTATAATTTGAATTAAAATTGCAATATTGATTTTCTATGTTTGTTTTAAAGACAAGTCTGTTTTACATGGAATGCCATTACATACGCATGCCGCGTGTGTAATCAAAATTGAAAATATAATGACCCTGTGACTATGGGACGTCAAATATGATATTGGATAATTTGATATCATTTTTATCAATAAAAACGTGATTACGATTTTTGCCTATTTTGAGGTACTTGATAAACTATGCTTGCCAATCCCCGGGTCAGACATGTAATTCATATTGCTGAATTTGTGACTTGCACGATGGCTTATGAAATGCACGCAGGTTTTAGGAAAGTTCATCAATGATGTTAGACGTGAGGGGTACAAACAATATTGTTTATCATGTTTATTTTGAGAAATAATTTGAATTTTATTCAATATTTTGTCAAACATATTTTTTCATATAATTGAGAATTTATATATCACTAGATATTTTAAATGTTGAATCAAAAACAAACATACTAATCCATATCCGAATCAAAATCCAGAAGCAAAGTAAAAACTTTGGAACTGACAAGTTAGGTTAGACAAGTGAACTTCCACCAGGAGTGAGACCGGGTGCTCCGGAAGGGTAAGCACCTCCTGTTTAGCTAGCTACACCCGCCACGTGTGTGATCAAAATTGTGTGAAAGAAACATGGAACTATAAGACGTCAAAAATATCCAGGGTAATCCTGGACACAGAGATATCAAACTTGTCAACAATACCGTGATGACGGCCATAAAACTTTTTGAGGGCCTTGATAAGCCTAGGCTTGCAATATCCCTGAGTCAACAATTTATTTTTTGGAAGCAGCCTACTTCGTTGTACAAAGTCCCAGTAGTGGGAACAAGCTCTACCATAGCGTACTAATTGGGAAACAAATACACCATAAGCAAGAGAAGCAGGTATATTGGTGCATAAAAAAGAAAAAAAAATTGAACAAATTCTAAAGTTTAGTTTTCAACCACATATGTTACCTAGTTTTTGTTTTTGCCTATCACGTTATATTTATCATATCAATCATTTAACTGATGGAGTAGCGCAGTTGCTAGAGCATTGAGCTATATATAGAGTTCAAATATCGAATGCAGATAAAGCAATTTTTATTAGTTTTTATAATTATCAGTTTTTAAGTCTTATTTTCTTATTCAGTTTCATGCGAGTTTTATTATATTTTTTGGACTGAATATATGGACTCTGGTTACTAAGGTATTTTTATTGCTTGATGGGGAAACGAAATACCGCATTTCATGCAAGGCCTATATCTTTTTGTATATTAAAGCTTTAGTACAGTTTAATGCTTGAACATGGACCTTATATATCCGAATTGGTCTTGAATCATGCTCTAGATTCCTTTTACAAATTATAATCAGCATCAATATAATAATTGTCTATGTTGTTTAAGTAATATGATTCAATTCGGTTATTGACCTAAGCATTGATTGTGAAAAGTCTCGTTTTTAAAAACACTTCTATGTAAACCAGGAGACGATACACGGTATTTCAAGGCTTAATTTAAACGTACTTACCTCACAAATAGCATTTTTAAGATACATTTCTAAAAAACAATATTTACTATCAAATCATATTAATTTATTTAAGTTATTCGTGAGTTTAGACTTTCATGTCACATCTATTTTTATTGCAACTTTGTAATGATTTTCGGTAATAAATTTGTTAAATAAACAGAAGGTGCTTATCCTTCCGGGGCAGCCTGCGGCCTCATTTCTCTAGTGAAAGTTCACGTGTCTAAGCTAACTTGTCAGTTCCAAAATTTTTACTTTTCTTCTGGATTATGATTCGGACATGGATTAGTATGTTTGTTTTTTTTAATGTAATTACATGATATATGGCAAAAGTTGCAAAATCTAAGTTAAAAAATCGCTATAAATGAATACTTATATCAGTTTATTTCGATCTGACCTTTTCTGAAATCTTACTTCTTCACATTTGAAGTCGGACAATGAACTGTGGTAGTGCTAAACATGTATGATAATTATGAATTAAAATTATTTGAATAAGAAAGAATTTTATAACTAACACATGTACCTTGAAAGACCAATGGATCAATAGAACATTAAGAAAAAACAGCCGAAAATGCAAAGAAAAGTCAAACATATAACGAATATTCAAACTGGAAAAACTATTTTATGTGATGAATCAATGGTGCAATCGGAAGGTCCCCAAATATCCAACTGATTTTAAAATAAGTTGTCTATAGTAATGCATCTAAAATAAAAGTATCTCTATTTAAAAATAAATATATTGTTGCCAGCAATACAACTTGATTAAATAATTCAATACTTACCTGTTTGGTTGACACAGCTGCTGCTTGTAGTGGGAGTTGTAGTTGTGTACAGTTCATTATCTCCGATGGGATGGTCTACTGTATGTCTTGTATGATTAACGTTCACAAAGGCGTCAGTCAATTCTAGTATTTTTTCATTTATTTCTTGTTTTTGCAGAAGTATCCAACTGGAAAAATTTTCTTTAAGCTGAGACATTTCCTGTATTGTGTCTGTTCTTACTTGTCCAATTGTATTTTTCAATATAACGAACGACTCTTTTAACTCTATATTTTCGTCTTGTATTTTCATGATCACCTTCATTATTTCAGCAACTACTTCCATGGCGTTATTTTTATCTTTTTCGTTGATATAAATATCAACTTTAGTTTGTAACGCACCTATTTTTTCAACGTATTTGGTTTCAAAGTCGTTAATTCTTTCGGTAAGCTGTGAACCTATTGAAGCTAATCGTTGTAATACTTCTGAAAAAGATAGGGGTTTATTTCAATTGAAAATTTAAAAAGATATGACATTAATTGTAAATAGCTACATAAGATGGGAGTTATAACATAAAATTCATATTTCAAAAACAACATCGTTATTCCAAAAATTCGGAATAGGATAGGACACCGCATTTACCCAAGTATTCTTTTGCCAACAATGTACTTAATTACATATTGCATAATAATGCACGTGTGTGTAGGATTAAAAAGCAATTGCAAAACTATGGAATGCAAGAATTACATCACACGCAGAGCCTTGATGAATAAATAGATAAACATGAAGTGTTATTTCGATTATTTAACTATAACTACTAGTGTACATTAATTTCACGACATTAATCATTGAAATCTCCAATACAACGTATACATAGTACATTTAATAGAAGATTCTTAATGCTTCAGCCTTGTAAAATAAACAGTATTTATAATGGAATTCTTTATTCAAGTGTTGAAAACTAATTTTTTAAAACTAACAGTACATGAATTCAAATCCTTTAGTGAAAATAAATTCTGTCATTGTGCTGGCGATGTTTTCAGGTAGAATAATGAAAAGGATAATTTTATTAATACTATTTCGAAAAACGATTATCCAAGGATAACTTTCAGATACATAACAAATAAATAAACAAATAAATAAATAAATAAATAAATAAATAAACAAATAAATAAATAAATAAATAAATAAATAAATAAATAAATTAATAAAACTCCAAATGTTGTGACTAAAAATCAAAAAGAGTAACTTAAAAAACTTAATCATTTCAAAGGTAGTAGTGAAAACCTAAATGTTGTTGTAAGTATTAAGTATTGACTAATTGTATTGATATTAAAAAAGTATTTATATTAATAATTTAAACATACCTCGTCGTTGTAAATCGTTCTCGATTTCGTCATTTAGTGAATTGCGATTCCCCTGAGACATTGGGGTTCCAGTTGACGGATTTAAGTTCTCCGTTAAAATTAAAATAAAGACGAATTTTAGATAATACATCTTTACTGTTTCTATCTTCAGAGTTATTCTTATTAATGATAAGAAGCCCAGACTGTTTTATAGTAGCTTGTTGCATAACAAACCTTGTTATTCAAGATAGTCATCACAACACCTTCGGTTTATACTAAAAAGGATATGATGTGATCTGTGTATGATTCATGGATATCAATTACATCCTCTAAAACGCAAGAACCAACAGCACGATCCAAGCATTCCGTCTTGTTGGTATAATTGTATAACTTTTAGATAAACAAGTTTATTTTTAGTTCTTCTAAAACGAGACTACTGAAACCTGTAGATATAAAGTGCTCACTTTTGTTATATATGTTCTTTGTTGTAAATTTCAAATTATTGTTTTGCTGTACGAACACGTTTTGCAGTTTAACAATACGCGGATAATAAAACGAGCTTTATAAATATATTGATTATTTTATTATCTTAAACGGATCTGATTCCATTAGGTATATTTCTAATCTTCAATATGACTCGTAGATATATCAGATTAAATAAATAATAAATAAATAAATAAATAAATAAATAAATAATCAAATAAATAAATAAATAAATAAATAAATAAATAAATAAATAAATAAATAAATAAAATGAACAAATAACTAAAACACTAACTAACTAACTAACTAACTCACTGACTGTCTGACTGACTGACTGACTCACTCACTGACTCACTCACTCACTCACTCACTCACTCACTCACTCACTCACTCACTCACTCACTCACTCACTCACTCACTCACTCACTCACTCACTCACTCACTCACTCACTAACTAACTAACAACAATAAAACCAAGCAAAAAAGGAAATTCAACAATATTGATCTCACAAAAAGTAACAATTATCGACAACTTCACATTAACATTTAAACTGTAGAAGAAAAGCGTATATAATTTAAGAACATTGTAAGATGGACAAAGGAATTGAAAAAATAGAACAAATAAAAAATAATTTAAGAGCTTTGATAAGCCTAGCTTTGCAATATCCCTAAGTCAACAATTCATTTCTAAGCAGCCCGTGTCGTTGTAAATGAGATAATTAATTAAATAGGGGTTTTCTTTAAAGAATTTACTGATCCAAATTTATAGATAATAATATAAACTAAATAGCTTACCTACTTTTTGCAATAATTATACAACTAAGAAATACGTTTGATAAAGGGTATTAATATAGAACAAACAGATTAATCTTCAAACCAAAACAGAAAAAAGTGAAATCTAAACTTTAAACATCCTTGATTTACGTTTTTATTATATAACATTAATTACCTCAATCATGTCATTTCTATGCGTTATTTTTGTAAATTTGTTTGTTTGTACGAGTATTTACAACATGTAACTAAGTTTTCGGTAATCAGCCAATGAAATGGTTTCATTTAATCTTTTTTGGGTTAAAAGATATTATTTATATCCACGTGAAATCCCGAAATCTGGGCTTTTTCGGATCTACCGGAGTGAGAGAAGGTTGACACGGAATTTTACCATTCAACTCAAAAATCGTTGTTTAACATTTAATGTCAAAATCGGATAAACGCAACATGTAATATAATATTATTGTGAACTCTTTTACGGAAACCCGCAATATTATTCATCTGTATGTAAACAAAATTATTACATGTGATTAAGATAGAATATACTTCCAAAGAAACGACATTAAGTATGTTTAGTATTGTTTTCATTATTTTGTTATTAAATAAGCCGTTGGTCCTTCCAGCTCTACCCACCTAACCAGCGACGTTCCCAACCCTGCGGACCCTATTAGTTTCGGCGCGCTTACAGTTATAACACTGCTGTCTTTTGTCGCAAAAACACCTATTTGTGAGTTAAAGTATAGGTGTTGTTGTGTAATTTCGAACCACGTAGACCAGATGTAGATGCGATACATATAGTGCTTAATCTATTTGATCTCAAAGTATAACTATTGAATGATACAGAACCCAACAGAGTAGTATTGATTGCTACATTTATAGTACTACTGTCTTCTACATCAACAACGCCTATGTGTGAGTTAAAGTATGGGTAATATGATATTGCAATATAATCTTTTCCGAGCATATCAACTAGTAATGCTGTAAATACACTCACAACTTAGATGATAAATAGAATATCAGTATATTGTAATGATGTGATGGACATTACTATAGAAGATACTAAATGACTTCATACTTTCATTTTAATTGATATGTGTTGATTTTGTATGGTATAGTTCCACAATTTATTTTGCTTTTTAATTGTCATTTGGATATGGATTTGAATGGGATTTTACTTTTTACAAATTATAGTAGACCTTGCTCTCACTACAGGAACTGTATACAAATCAAAAACAAACATACTAATCCATGTCCGAATCACAATCCAAAAGCAAAGTAAAGACTTTGGAACTGACAAGTTAGGTTAGAAACGTGAACTTCCACCAGCGAAGTGAGGCCGGGTGCTCCGGAAGGGTAAGCACCTCCTGTTTAGCTAGCTACACCCGCCACGCTTGTAATCAAAATTGTGTGAAAGGAACATGGAACTATGAGAATGAGAAATATATCTAGGGCAATCCTGGACACAGAGACATCAAACTTGTCAACAATACTGTGATGACGACCAAAGTGACAAGCTGCTCAATAAAATTGTTGACGCTGGGATATTGCATGCGTAGGCTTACCAAGGCCCTAAATGTTTTATGGTCGTCATTACAATCTTGCGGACTAGTATGATGTCTATGTATAATGAATTACCCTTGATTTATTTTCATATTCGTTTCATTCCCGGTTATTATAAAACGATGCGGATGGAGCTAGCTAAACAGGATCTATATGTACCGTTCCGGATATCCCGCAAACTCTTCCCTAGACATGGATTTAGTATGTGTGTTCTTGATTGACAATTTTGTTTCTGAACAAAAAAGTCAAAATATAGATAAATACTGATGATGCTTGTTTACATTTTCTTTATTTCATTCATTGTACTATTTTCCATGCTTGGATAAGAAGTCGTCTCCGCTGATTTATTTGCTAATTTATCGAACATTCATAGCTAAAAGCTACAGGAAATCCATATGCATCCAGTGAGGTCAGTCCATACTGCGTCAAACCAAAATTAACACTGCTGTATACATGTTCAATATTGCTAGTGGCATTTTTAATTGCAAAAGTAATACTGGTCCAGTCTACGTTATATTTATCAGAAGCAGAGATTGTAGCGCTTGATATTGGTTGACCATTGTGTCTTAAGCCACTTACGTCTGACGTTTTCACTATCACAGAAGCATAATTACTGAATTGTTTAACTGTAGGAGTATCAAGAACATATCGATTTAAGAATTGTATTGTAGATGGAACTATGGTTATAAAGTTATTCGAATCTGCAGAAAATTGAACAACATATACGTATATACGTCGCCCCAGTAGATACGTAGCACCCCCACCCCAGGCCAGCAAGCCCAGTATTTTCTAAAGGTCGTTTACATACGTCGCAGCCAAAACTTTGCAAGAGAAAATTCGAGATTTGCTCAGCAAGAGCCATTGATTTTCAATTCCATGAATAAAGAAACAAAAGTTTTTACCGGTCTTATTTATTATTTTTCTTCTTAATACATATTGTTTGAATAGCTTGTGTAAATTAAACATGTATGTAGATATTATTTTTTACATGTATGGATACAAACGATGTAGATTGCTTGAATAAAACATGTACTTTTTGGCTTAAGTTTGATCATGCGCAGAGGTTGCGATATGTATTGCATGATTTGTTTAAACAAGGGGGTCGCCTATGGCGTTATTAGACTCATGTTTCAGATTTTATAATACTGGAGTGTCGATATTATGTTAAATTTGACGATCTATTGCTTACCGGGGGGGGGGGGTTAAATATCACCATTTTATATTGTTCAGAATGCCATGTGGTTTTGCATTCGAGAGTATTGGTCAATAACTAGGACGACCTCCGGTTGTTTGAACTTTTGTGAAAGAATGATTTGTATAGATTTTTTGTTGAGTTTAAAATCTTAACATGTCGTTGGAATTGCAAATTAAATTTTAATAAATCTTATTAATATCCCGATCAGCAATTGTCCAATCCTGACAAATTTTATTTAAAACCGACAGATACGAAAGTGCCGTATGACCTCTGACATAGGAATATATAATTAGTGTTTGTAATGGCGGCGCTTTCTTCTTCAATATATAAACATAGGTACCGGTAAACATGGACGATTATGTCAATGGATAAGTTATCGGGAATGGCTTCAATCATTAAACAAACAAGACACAGGCGAGGTGTTACCGGGAGGACTTGATTATTTAAAGTTAATTACAGGTGACTAGGTATTTACTTCTTTGCCGACGGCTATTCTGTTACACGTGACAACTTGAAAATGAGACTCATACTCACCTTTATTAATTATTTGTTTATTTCAAAGACTTTATTGGTCAATTTTAATGATAATAAAAATATCACATTTAATTATATAATAATAATAATAACAAAAATACAATAAAGAGCAAAATTTACTTTCAACTAGAAAATTACGTAACTTCCTGTTTGTCGATCTTTAAAAATACATTGAAAATTCGAGACAGATTATCAAAATATTTTAATGTCGGCTAGTTAAGTCGCATTGCATTTTAAAATACTAAAATTTAGTGAAAAAGTTGCGACGTATCTATGGAAATACACGGTACCTGTCTGGTCGCCCACGTTCAAACAATATTAATCAAAACATCAAAACCTATCAAGTTTATACGATCCTGAACCGGCTTATGATATACCATTATTTATTTATTGATTAAAAATTTAAAATTTATTTATTTATTTATTTATTCATCATTTATTTATTTATTTATTAAACATTAAAAATTTAATGACAGGTAGTAAAATTTTATTCAAAACGTTATTTTTCAAAATTAGATAATATTGTCAGTTATCAGTCTATTCATACTCCCGTAACTCTAGTTTTTTAAACATAATCATCTTTTCACAATCAGTTTACCTATGTGAAATTCTAAACCCAAGACAACATCAAACGATTCAGATAGTATATTTACAGGTGTCATTAAATTACTCTGTTTGAACACCTGTCAATCAATTTTGTTAATTGTAAGAACACATCCTGTTGATTAAAGGTATGGGTCTTAGTCTAAGGAATATCTAATAAACAAACTTTTTTTATCAAGGTGGACTTATAATAATTTGCTTAATTATTAGTAGGTGTCAGTCGGATGTAAATTCCACTTCATCAAATGAATTTATCGTGAAATATAAAAATAATTTTTAGCTACTTCATTATATATGTAATGCAGATAAATAGTATTCTGTGGGGTCTGCCTACTTAAATTACGTCACTGCACGGGGTCCCCAAAATCGTTACAGGTACCCTTTAAATAATGGGTTTCGCCGCTGTACCACGTAGTCAATACCTCTTAACGTTTGTGCGGAACATTTTGGAAAACGTCAACGTCAAAATTTCCCGGAATAACGTCGTTTTTACGGGAAAACGTCATATTGTGCGATTCCTTGTCCATTGGAAACAAGCGTTTCGCAGACACGTTAGAAGGTATCACGTGGTACAGTGGCGAACCACATTGACGGATCGCCGGCCACGCCCACTATGTTCCAACAAAGGGTCGACATGCTTGAATTACACACAAAAAGAATGAGAACTCGGCCTGAATTGTGCGGTTTAGAACGTCATTGGTTGCCGTTACGCTGCTTTGGTACCGTAATGACGGCCAGTATCGGAATATTGTGACGTGATCGGTGATACGTCAATTATGATTGATTAATTCTAGACTGAAATACCACTTGGGTCTCATTAAACACTTCGGCATTTCCCATAGGGTCCCATGTTAAATCGGCCAGATTTGAGATGTTACCGTGAGTTTCTGTACGTAATAAACATTTAAAATGATACACAATTTGAAGCGTAATTAAAACACTTCAAGAATCAGTTTTAAAAATGGTACCATTACCGTTTATTTTTTCGCTAAATAGAATTAAACGCGAACCACATAGTAAGCACGTTTTTTGTTGCTTGCGATTATTGGAACCTAATAACAGTCTATAGTTTTAAGTTGACATTCGATGGGTAGTCACTAAATTGGCTGTTGGATGTTAACTGCTTGGATATTTTAATAACACATGGAGCTGGTGTATATTCACCAACCGATCTGTAAAATAGGAACAAAACTTCTGAAAGTTTTACAATCTTTATTGTTTGGAAGCATCGCAAGAACTGATCAAAATCAGCGAACATATAAATATTACAATAATAAAAACATAACAAATATCACCATGTATACCGAACGACAAGTTTTTAAAATGTTAACTTCCCAAGTGATGACTTTGTAGGGAATTATGATTGAATATTTACTCGCACGTTTGACAAGGAAAGTATACCGAAATCTACATTTCACTAAATACAAAACTCGGCGATGGTTGCAGTTTATCTAGCTGTTCATGCCAGAACACGCGCAACGCATGTTCCTACTTTCAGTATTACAATGCATAGCTAGAAACCGAGGGCTAATTACATTAGATCAAATGCTATGAAATAATCAATAGCATGCGGTATAATGCAAGGATATGCACCTAAATATGCATATTAATCAATAAAGGACATTAAAATGCATTGCTTTTAGATGCTAGGAGGTTTTACAACTTCCTTGTCATATGCGCTATTTGAAATTTTAATTGGAAACTAAAATGTTAGAATAATTGATATATCAAAACCAAAATTAAAATAAAATTGTATAGGAACTAGAATTATTATGTAAGCTTTAATGTCACAGAGTTTGACACAAAGTTGACTGTCTGAAAACTAGTCTAATGTAAATTTATCGAAATTTACCAAAATATTAATTTATAGAAAATAAAATGGTAAAATATTGAAAAAGACATCGTTTGTGTATTTTTTATCCAGTTATATTTCGTAATATTTTAATTTTATTTCAATGTCTTTTTCAATATTTTACCGTTTTACTTTCTATAAATTTATAAAAAATAAAATGGTAAAATGTTAAAAAAGACATTGAAAAAAATAAAAATATTACGAAATAAAATTGGATAAAAAATACACAAAAATTTACACTGCGACACTAACCCGGATCCTATCGACCAACTCGCTAAAGATAATGCACATATACCTTTAGCATTACCTAAATTTTGTTATAACACTTTTGTTTGGCATACATGTATCTTCTAATTTCGAATACTGTTTATACAAATGAGATTTATGTATCACATTTTATTAGCTCTACCCCTAAATATTAGCAATCCAATGTTTTAGAGGTACTATTTGGAAACAGGGCCACTTGACCTTTAGTGACCTGAAAGTGTTTAATGAGACCTAGATTTACATAAGTACTTCCCTTGTCTATAGAAATCGCAATGAGAAATTCAAATGCCCCAAAAACTGCTTTCCCCTTATTAGAATTTTTCAGAATTTTTACCATATGCATTTAATGTATATAAGAGCATATCACCAGTAACAAAATACATTCTGTTGCAATTAGTTGGGAGTCAAACTATAGAATGACTGGACTAATAAGGTTTTTTGTATTGCTTGGCATTTTCTGAAATTAGTTTTTATTGATTCGTGTTCTTCGTTTCATTGGTTGTTGCCAAGCTCATGTATTTTAGTTTCATATACATGTTTGTTCTTAAGTTTACTTTTTAAATGTGGTTCTGAACCTACTGTTATGTATTTTTTCAGAATAATTTGCTCATTTATTTAAATCAATACGTAATCCAAAAAGCGAAGACTGGCAAATTTAGTTATACACTTGTGCATGTGCACCTGACAATGAATAATGAAACACACACACACACACACACACACACACACACACACACACACACACACACACACCACACACAGGCTATTTGTTTGAACACTGCTTATCAATCTCTAATCTTCGGACAGTGGTATGACTTACACCTGTCCATGGAGAGCGGGAGCTCGTGGATTCGAACCCCTGCGAGGTCAAATATAAGAGTTAAAATTGAGTTACTTCTACCAAGCCTGGCGCTCGCTACAAAAAGGGTAAAATATCAATTGGTTCAAGCGGTGTCAGAATAATGTGACTTTGGAGTGCCATACGGCGTACTGACTGATCGAGAACCCGTAGGTCGCCCTAGTCCACTCCAGTACAATGCAGACCATAAACACACCCGTACATCTCACGCATACATGGACATGTTCTAGAGACTAATAAACTTGCTATCGTCTCAAATATCTGAAAAATTGCTATATCGACGATAAAACAACAGTGTTTTATGGTCGTCATCACAATCGTGTTGACTAGTATGATGTCTATGTATCAGGAATTAACCTTGATTTATTTTCATATTAGTTTCATTCCCAATTATTATAATACAAAACGGGTGTAGATAGCTAAACAAGAGGTATTTGTTACGTTCCGGATATCCCTCAAACCCTTCACTAGACATTGATTTAGTATGTTTGTTCTTGATTGACAATTTTGTTTATGAACAAAAAAATCAAAATATAAGTAAATACTGATGATGCTTGTTAACATTTTCTTTATTTCATTCATTGTGCTCCATACCTGGATAAAAAGTCGTCTACGTTGATTGATTTGCTAATTTATCGAACACCCATAGCTATAAGCTACAGGAAATCCATATGCCTCACGCAAGTTCAGTCCATACTGCGTCAAACCAAAATTAACACTGCTGGATATATGTTCAATATGGCTGATATCATTTTTAATTTTAAAAGTAATACTGGTCCAGTCTACGTTATATTTATCAGAAGCAGAAATTGAAGCGCTTGATATTGGTTGACCATTGTATCTTAAGCCATTTACGTCTGACGTTTTCACTATCACAGAAGCATAATTACTGAATTGTTTAACTGTAGGAGTATCAACAACATATCGATTTAAGAATTGTTTTGTGGATGGAACTATGGCCATAAAAATCTTCACATTTGCAGAAAACTGAACAACAAGACATGGATGGTTACAATAAACAAATATCAACTGCTCGGAAGAAAGTGTTATTTCAACAGTTTTATTTGATGTGTATGTGTTTTGAACTGTATTGTTATGTACTTCAATAGTCGTCATGTCAACTGAAGGCACTATTCTGATAATCATTGTCTTTGCTGGATTTATCCTCGGTATAATGAAATTAAGTCCCCATTTGTTTGTCGGTGGTAACATTGATACCACATTATCACAACCTAAACCAAAAATAATTGTACATTTATTTCCAGAAATCACTCCTACTGGTTTGTCGCTGTGTATTTTCGTACCAGTTAGATCAGCTCTAGATGCAATACGTATGGTGTTTAATCTATTTAATATCAATGATATTGTATCACCATTGACGTAAGTATGACCATTGAAGGATACAGAGCCCCACTGTGTAGTATTTATTGTTACAGTTATAATACTGCTGTCTTCTACTGCAACAACACCTATTTGTGAGTCAAAGTGTGGGTGATATGATATTGCAATATAATCTGTCCCAAGCATATCAACTGGTAATGCTGTAAATGCACCCGATGTACAACAACCTGGATGATAAATAGAATAACCGTGTACTGAAATCGGATCTGTTGATTTTATGTACAATCCTTTGTCTTGTATTACATTACTGTTTACATGTACTATATCTCTACTAACGTTTACATGTACGGTGTGGTTAGATAGTGTAACATTTCTGGAGACTCCAGTCACTGTTGACGTTAACATTACTGATGACTGTCCAATATAACTCGTAAATATCAGTTCAATGTTTTCATATTTATGCCTAAGATGTGGAATAAACATCAGTACGAACTCTGTGCCTCTGCTATCTAGAAATAAATAAAAAATAAACAACAAATTAACGCATCTACGTGACATTTAATTTTGAACATTAAGATTGAATGACACTGACTGATTTTTTACATAAAAATGATTAAATAATGATTTTCTGAATATGTTATGATTGACTTAAAACAAATACTATTTAATTAATGTATAATAATCGTAACCCTTATACAATGTACGCTAATAATTTTGACCAAGCACTACTGTTGAAAAATTGTATTCCAAAACAACTGTCTAGTGCTGTAAACTAAACACTGGTATGATATGTTATTACAACAACAGGTCAAAATGGAAATTTTGAAATAAAACTTTATTTCGCAAAAAAAGAAGAAAGAAAAAACCACCAACACAAATATTTATGTGCAAAGACACCATTAATTAACTCTTACATGCAATCATTTCCAAATAAAACATAGTCCGTCTTCACAATATTGCTGAAAAGTATGACTTCTCTGTATCCACAGTGTGTTAGTCTGACTTACAATTTACTAATAATTCTTAATCAGAAAATTATAAACAAACTTACATTACTACAAATATTTAAACCATTAATTTATTGCCTATGAACTTTATGCTAACTAATACATTAACCCCATACAGTACCCCCATACATGCTATTACATGATATCGCCATTAAAGTATTTATGACCATTGAATGATACAGAGCCCGACTGGGTAGTATTTGATACTGCTGACTTCTATTACAACAAAACCTATTTGTGAGTCTACGATAAACATTAATTTATTGCCTATAAACTTTATGCTAGCTAAAACATAAACCCCATACAGTACCCCCATACATGCTATTACACATACTACGTAATTCAATGTGTATATGACATCATGCAAACAACCAAATTTAGCACCAACATACACACAAAGGTCAAGGTTGATTTAGAAGTAAGTCAACCGGTGTTACATGAAAATGTTACCAATGAAATGTTCGTGATTACAGATATCCAATCAATTGTAACTAAAACCAGCAAGACGAAAAAAATCCTCACATTTTTCTTATATTGAAAAAAAAACCCATAATAATAAATGCATCACTTTAGATTTATTAACATATTTTAGACTACTCCTTTGCTTTGAAAATACATTAAAGTGTGGGTTGTTATTACTTGTGAAATAAACAAAAAAGATCCAATGAGCTTAAACGGTCACCTGGCGAAATGAAGCACGATGGTATCAATGTTCCCAAGAATATACAAAACGTAAAATGTCTCTATTATATCAAAGAACATCCAGTTGCCCTTCGTATCCGTGGAGAACGTGTTTAAATAGATCCAATATATCGGAAAACTGATATTCGAATAAGAATTTAGTACTTAGCAATTTTGTGTCTACGGGAACTTTCTGTTTGCGAACGATATGTTTTCATATCTCTGAATTTTGTTGTAACACGTTAACCACGTTGTTAAAACAGGAGGTACTTCCCTTTCCGGAGCACCCGGCCTCACTTCACTGGTGGAAGTTCACGTGTCTATACTCACTTGTCAGTTTCAAAGTTTTTACTTTGTTTCTGGATTGTGATTCGGACATGGATCAGAATGTTTGTTTTTTATTATGTCAAATTTTGTCTCGACAGAACTTGGTCTTGTACAGATATATCCTACCTCTCACTAGTTTCTGTGAATTTCATTCAACGATGCTGTTCACGTGGTGACCTAATATAATCCATATCGGGTCGGGTCTTTTTTTATATCTAGTCAGTATGAGAGTTATTTCCCCTTGCCAACGTCAATGCCGCTCGCCTCGCAGTGAACACGTCATATTTATCACAAATATTTACGGCAAATACGGACACTAGTAAAGATGTTGTGATATTGAAACAAAATATTTGATTTCCAAGGATAAAACAAGCAATTGATTTCTTTGACAGAAGTTGCTAGTAAGTCAACATTCATTATTATTTTCAATATTTTGTCAGACAGAATGCCAAACGACTATTTCTTACTCAGTCACCAGTCACATGTCGCTATGTGGATACATTCAAATTGGTTTTGTAAATGATTTATTGATGTGATCGGTATGATATAATCGTTTCACAGCGTTTTAGTGACACAATATGATATATAAATGTCTAAGAGATAGCTAGATAAGTTACTAAAACATACAGCAGTGTCTCATCCTGAACTACTCTCCGGTCTCCGTATCCGTGTATGTTCGTTAACAGGTATTTACCTTGGTTCTTTAGGGTGATCGGTAGGATATAATCGTTACACAGTCTGTTGGTGGCCTAATATGGTTTATACAGGGTCAGTAAATTCCATATCTGGTCTCGGGCTTCGCCCTCGCCCGATATGGAATTTACTGACCCTGTATAAACCATATTAGGTCACCAACAGACTGTATTACTAATAAAATGAGACAATTCAGACATAGCATACAAAGAATTATTTACTGAGGAGGCGATGAAAGATTTCTCAAACTAAAACAAGTACATGTGTATTCACCCAATTCGTAGGCCGTGAGATATATATATATATACTTTTTTTACCGAATCGAACGTTAATAATGGCGTTAATATATGAATAACTGTTTCATCGTCATATTCTTATGTTTAAAAAGTACACAGTGTTTAACTTTAAATTGCTAGTAATGTGTTTTTATTTTGACAGACAACACCGAAATATAAAATTTCATTCAACATGATATGTTAGATACAGTGAAACTGTCATTTTATAACTTTAATATTTAGAAATCGTAACTGTATTTGTGAAATACCATTACGTAATCAAGTTTTTATTCCTGTGCTATTTGTTTTGAATGTTAAGTCACATAACGTCGAGCTTTTTTACACGGTGACCATTAATCGCATGCGTTTTTTGTACGGTGGAGATTCATCATCGATTTATCAGCCTTGCCAAACGCGTTCTTAGTCAATCAGAACACGGAAAAATTATTGGTATAATAAATGCAAATGATTTACTCTGATTCAAGAGCAGCTCTTATAATACGGGACAGAATATAAATTATAAAAATTAACCCTGAAAAAAATCAGGTATATTCATGAGTACTAGTTACCTATTCACTGCGCCACCTTAATCATAACCTCATTAACACGGCACAGATTATCTATTGTTTGCATACCTTCCGAAGATGTAATGTTTAAGTTCATAAAGTGACAATTATTATGGACATTGCAGTGTTCGTTATCGTTTTGGTGGATAAACGCGACTTTTTTGTCGACGAATAAAAAGAGAAGAATTTTTTTCTATTACTTTCGTTTTAATGTTTAATCTAAGAGAAACATACTAGTTCATCCCTAAATCACAATTAAGACGCAAAGTAAAAACTTTGAAACTGACAAATTAGTTTAAACAAAGAATGGTAATCACCTATGGTTTACCTAGTCACTCCCGCCACGTATGTAATCAAAATGAGTGAAATTAATAAGGAACTATGGGACGTGTAGGGCATACTGTACAAAAAGACTTTGACAGAATTTGTTTTCACTAAAGATTATATTTATTAACAATACTGTTTAATTGTTTAATCTTATTTTGCCAGATTTTAACGTTTTAATTTGAGTTGGAAATTATGATTTGATCATGAACTGACGTGTTTGTTATTTATTTGTTACAGACATATACAGTTTTGTTTTATAATTTGAATTAAAATTGCAATATTGATTTTCTATGTTTCTTTTAAAGACAAGTCTATGTTTTACATGGAATGCCATTACATACGCATGTCGCGTGTGTAATCAAAATTGAAAATATAATGACACTGTGACTATGGGACGTCAAATATGATATTGGATACTTTGATATCATTTTTATCAACAAAAAATGTGATAACGATTTTTAACTATTTTGAGGTACTTGATAACTAGGCTTGCTAAATCCCCGGGTCAGACATGTAATTCATATTGCTGAATTTTTGACTTTCACGTTGTCTTGTAAAATGCACGTAGGTTGAGGGAAAGTGTGCCAATGAGATGTGATTTGTATTGTTGTGAGGGGTACAAAAACAGTATTGTTTATCATGTTTATTTTGAGAAATAATTTGAATTTTATCTAATATTTTGTCAAACATATTTTTTCATATAACTGAGAATTTATATATCACTAGATATTTTAAATGTTGCACAAATTCCAAAGTTTAGTTTTCAACCAGATATGTTATCTAGTTTTTGTTTTTTTATCTATCACTTTATATTTATCATATAAATAATATAACTGATGGAGTAGCGCAGTTGCTGGAGCATTGAGCTATATATAAAGTTCAAAGATCGAAAGCAGATAAAGCAATTTTTATTAGCTTTTATAATTATCAGTTTTAAGTCTTATTTTCTTATTCAGTTTCATGTGGGTTTTATTATATTTTTGGACTGAATATATGGACTCTGGTTACTAAGGTATTTTTATTGTTTTATGGGGAAACGAAATTTCGCATTTCATGCAAGGCCTATATCTTTTCTTTAGCTTTAGTACAATTTAATGCTTAAACATGGACCTTATATATCCGAATTGGTCTTGAATCATGCTCTAGATTCCTTTTACAAATTATAATCAGCATCAAAATAATAATTGTTTATGTTAAGTAATATGATTCAATTCGGTTATTAACCTAAGCAATGATTATGTAGTGTTTCGTTTTTAAAAACACTTTTATGTAAACCAGGAGACGATACAAGGTATTTTATGGTTTGATTTAAACGTCCTTACCTCACAAATAGTATTTATAAGATACATTTCTAAAAAACAATATTTACTATCAAATCATATTAATTTATTTAAGTTATTCGTGAGTTTAGACTTTCATGTCATATCTATTTTTATTGCAACTTTGTAATGATTTTCGGTAATAAATTTGTTAAATAAACAGAAGGTGCTTATCCTTCCAGAGCAGCCTGCGGCCTCACTTCTCTGGTGGAAGTTCACATGTCTAAGCTAACTTGTCAGTTCCAAAATCTTTACTTTTCTTCTGGATTGTGATTCGGACATGGATTAGTATGTTTGTTTTTTTTAATGTAATTACATTATATATGGCAAAAGTTGCAAAATCTAAGTTAATGAAAATCGCTGTAAATGAATACTTATATCAGTGTATTTCGATCTGACCATTTCTGGAATCTTACTTCTTCACGTTTGAAGTCGGACAATGAACTGTGGTAGCGCTTAACATGTATGATAATTATGAATTAAAATTATTTGAATAAGAAAGAATTTTATAACTAACACATGTACCTTGAAAGAGCAATAAATCAATAGAACATCAAGAAAAAACAACCGAAAATGCAAAGAAAAGTCAAACATATAACGAATATTCAAACTGGAAAAACTATTTTATGTGATGAATCAATGGTGCTATCGGAAGGTCCCCAAATATCCAACTGATTTTAAAATTAGTTGTCTATAGTAATACATCTAAAATAAAAGTATCTCTATGTAAAAATATATATTGATGCCACCAATACAACTTGATTAACTAATTCAATACTTACCTGTTTGGTTGAAACAGCTTCTTGTAGTGGGAGTTGTAGTTGTGTACAGTTCATTATCTCCGATGGGAAGGTCTACTGTATGTCTTGTATGATTAACGTTCACAAAGGCGTCAGTCAATTCTAGTATTTTTTCATTTATTTCTTGTTTTTGCAGAAGTATCCAACTGGAAAAATTTTCTTTAAGCTGAGACATTTCCTGTATTGTGTCTGTTCTTACTTGTCCAATTGTATTTTTCAATATAACGAACGACTCTTTTAACTCTATATTTTCGTCTTGTATTTTCATGATCACCTTCATCATTTCAGCAACTACTTCCATGGCGTTATTTTTATTTTTTTCATTGATATATATATCCACTTTAGTTTGTAACGTACCTATTTTTTCAACGTATTTGGTTTCAAAGTCGTTAATTCTTTCGGTAAGCTGTGAACCTATTGAAGCTAATCGTTGTAATATTTCTGAAAAAGATAGGGGTTTATTTCAATTGAAATTTAAAAAAAAATGACATTAATTGTAAATAGCTACATAAGATGGGAGTTATAACATAAAATTTATATTTCAAAAACAACATCGTTATTCCAAAAATTCGGAATAGGATAGGACACCGCATTTACCCAAGTATTCTATTGCCAACAATGTACTAAATTACATATTGCATAATAATGCACGTGTGTGTAGAATTAAAAAGCAATTGCAAAACTATGGAATGCAAGAATTACATCACACGCAGAGCCTTGATGAATAAATAGATAAACATGAAGTGTTATTTCGATTATTTAACTATAACTACTAGTGTACATTAATTTCACGACATTGATCATTGAAATCTCCAATACAACGTATACTTAGTACATTTAATAGAAGATTGTTAATGCTTCAGCCTTGTACAATAAACAGTATTTATAATGGAATTCTTTATTCAAGTGTTGAAAACTTTTTTTTTAAAACTAACCGTACATGAATTCAAATCCTTTAGTGAAAATAAATTCTGTCACTGCACTTGCGATGTTTTCAGGTAGAATAATGAAAAGGATAAATTTATTAATACTATTTCGAAAAACATTTTGCCAAGGTTGACTTTCAGATACATTACAATAAATAAATAAATAAATAAATAAATAAATAAATAAAATAAATAAATAAAACTCCAAATGTTGTGACTAAAAATAAAAAAGAGTAACTTAAAAACGACTTAATCATTTCAAAGGTAGTAGTGAAAACCTAAATGTTGTTGTAAGTATTAAGTATTGACTAATTGTATTGATATTAAAAAATTATTTATATTAATAATAATAATACATACCTCGTCGTTGTAAATCGTGCTCGATTTCGTCATTTAGTGAATTGCGACTCCCCTGAGACATTGGAGTTGCAGTTGACGGATTTAAGTTCTCCGTTAAAATTAAAATAAAGACGAATTTTAGATAATACATCTTTACTGTTTCTATCTTCAGAGTTATTCTTATTAATGATAAGAAGCCCAGACTGTTTTATAGTAGCTTGTTGCATAACAAACCTTGTTATTCAAGATAGTCATCACAACACCTTCGGTTTATACTAAAAAGGATATGATGTGATCTGTGTATGATTCCTGGATATCAATTACATCCTCTAAAACGCAAGAAGCAACAGCACGATCCAAGCATTCCGTCTTGTTGGTATAATTGTATAACTTTTAGATAAACAAGTTTATTTTTAGTTCTTCTAAAACGAGACTACTGAAACATGTAGATATAAAGTGCTCACTTTTGTTATATATGTTCTTTGGTGTAAATTTCAAATTATTGTTTTGCTGTGCGGAAACGTTTTGCAGTATGCGGATTATAAAAACGAGCTTTATAAATATATCGATTATCTTTTTATCTTAAACGGATCTGATTTCATTAGGGATATTTCTAATCTTCAATATGACTCGTAGCTGTATCAAATTAAATATATAAACAAACAAATAAATAAATGAATAAAATGAACAAATAACTAAAACACTAACTAACTAACTAACTAACTAACGAACGAACGAACGAACGAACGAACGAACGAACGAACGAACGAACGAACGAACGAACTAACTAACTAACTAACTAACTAACTAACCAACTAACTTACTTACTTACTAACTAATAACTAACTATCTAACTAACTAACTAACTAACTAACTAACTAACTAACTAACTAACTAACTAACTTAGAAATTAACTAATTAAATAAATAAATACATGAAGATTAATAAATAAAAAATTAAATATTCCTTGTGAACATCGAACCGGTTTTATCAGGATCAAACTGATTAACAACGCCAAACGACAACACCAAATAAACCTGTCAAGGTTTTATTTTTAATAATTATCTGTGTTTTTAAGAATTCATCTTTATATTTACGCAACAATTATTAATTGTTGAATTTGTAAGTAATCCTGATTGGATAGAACTGGATGACACTTGACACGTGTATTTGTGTTTATATCTTTGTAAAAATGTATTCATACATTGCCGGTGACGTCAGAAACCATGACGTCAGAAGACGACAGGTAGCACGTGACGCTTTGGATCTATCCTGTGATAGACTGAATCACTTGTCAAATAGTTTATTACAAAGAATTTGATTTGGATTGTAAATATATATATATAAATAAAAAAATTAAATAAAAAAAAACAAATAAATAAAAAAATATCAAGTTATATATGTATAAATAAAT